>OU342742.1:345257456-345639283 GCA_910589775.1 Avena eriantha | reverse complement strand
CTCAATTTTATGCAAATTGCATATTCTCTCACTATTTTGAATAACTTCAAAATCCTTTGATCAAATATCAAACTTGGAGATTTACTATGAGATACTAGTACTTTACTAGTTTTAAATCCACTAGACATTTAGCACATCTGAATCAAATTCATTTGCATTTTTCCAATACTTGACAAATTTTGCTGTTGTCATTCACCCCTTTTTACTACTATGTCTTTGCAGTCATTTGGGAAATTCCAAGTAACTCCTTTTTACTTGTGAGATTCAGCAATGAATTGCTTTCCAATCTCAAGGGAATTTTGCTTTTAGGATTTCTCATAATTCTAGTTTACCAGTATTTCCTTAGTAGTTCGTAGGTATGTCATATTCCAAGAATCATGAAAAATGATTCACAAATGTCTCCATACAAGATATGGATTACATTTTGAATCCTACTTCATGTAGTGAAAACACTAGTGGGGAAAATACAATGATCATTATCATTGATTCTTTCCTTCCGTGAAGAGAATCATTCAGGAACGTTTTCTATTGCGCTTCTCAACACTCTGATGCAGGTTTTTGAATCCTCATCGTGTTTTACACTATTTTCCATTTGCCCCATAATTGAGAAACATCACTAGAAGTGAGCTTTCTCAAGAATGCACCAAAATCCAAGCAGTATGAATCTTGGTTTCAGCTATGGATTTTGTATTCAAAGTTTTCCGATGAACACTCTACAAGGAATTATTCGCTATTGTTTTGGTTATATCGAATAACCCCAAAACTTTCACGAATTCAAATGGTTCACTACATTCTAATTGAGTGCTAACTATTTCTAAGCTAATGGTCTCTACATCTACACTACAACGATTTATTTGGTGCCTTCTATTCAACCCCTTTGATATCTAATATCACATTGTGATGCTTTGCATTTTTGAAGTTTCAAAACACTTTGCATTTCACAATTTCTTTTATGCCACTCTTATAAAGTTGAATTTCATTACTATTGATCAAATCATAGCAATTAGATTTTATTTTATATTCATACCCTTTGTTGATGAAACATTTTGATCAAATCAAATAGTTTCATATTCATGTTTCCTTTGGTAAACTTATTTACACATTTAAACAATCATTTAATGATAATTACCATCATTAAAACCCAATGCATCGAATTTGTATGTACTTTTAACAATTCATTAAACACTTTGTATTCAAGTAATACATGGTGTTCAAGTTATTTTGCCGAACTTAGGCATGATTTATATGTGATAAGAAATCGAATGACTTTCACATATTATCACATAACTTTGAATTTAAACAATGGTTTTTTCATTCATTAATGAACATATCATTAAGTTGGGTATTTTAAAAAAGGCATTTTAATGTTTTACAAATGTTCATGCATTATCAATTAGTTTCAAACAACAAGGATAATTCACACATAATCAAACAAGATATGAACACGAATAGAGATCATTCATAAAAGTGGAACAACTGTTTGTTATAAACTTATATGAATAACCGTCTCACGAAGTGTGAGACACACTAAATAAGTTCACCATCTCTTGATTACATTAATCATCCTAAAACACAAACTAAATGATAAATGTCTAGGGAGAGTGTCGTCGGCCATCATCATCATGATCGCCATCAACACGCAACATCACCTCCTCTCCAGCAAGCACCTCTCATGCAGAGAGACCTGTTTTTAGCAAAACAGAACAAGTATTAGATATACTTAACACTGCAAGTGTGTTTGCAAGATTATAACATTTATAAAACTGTATATCAAATATATACCTTTGTCGTTGATGACTCCAGCGACGTTGGGTTCATCCACCACATTTCTGAAATGTGATATGAACTCGAGGAAATCCAGTGTTTCCGTGTTGCGTCTCATAATGCAGATCCTGACCTATGCTTCGAAGCTTGGTGGAAGCGACCGTAGCACAATTCCCATCGCAAATGAGCTCGAGAACCAGTTGTCCAGGTAATATGCCAGACTCATGTATGCATCATAGATGCACAATAAGTGCTCATCCAGTGAGGAGCCCTCCTCCATCTTTATGGAGAGGAAGTCCCCATCAGCTCATACTCCCAAATGCGTGTCTGCTCCACGAAATGTGTCCTAAGCTGTAGCATTACCGAACGAGGGTTGACATCACCCACGAAAGGCCACAGCTCGTCCACCATTCCGAAACGCATCACAACTAAAATATAGGAGGCCATCTCACGACGGAGATAGCGGTCTTTCCGCTCCTCTGGAGTCTCAAGGTCTGTGGGCTGTTCCAAATCCATCCCGTCGAGTATGTAGTCGACCACGTCCTTCTCGCTAAGGAGAACATGGAGACTGGCAACCCAAATGGAGAAGTTCGATCCATCTAATCTTAGCTTCTCTCCTTCTAATCATTCAATTGTCAACATGAAAGGTCCCATCTACATTTATAATTTGCAAAAGGAATTTAGACTAAGTCTATAATTAAATGAGTTAATAATAACTCCACTCAGAAACACCTATCCCCAAAAGGGTTCCTAGTGATAACACGACCCCTATCAGCCACATCTCCCCCGATCATCACGGCCGTCAATGTGGGTTCAAGGGTGGACGCTAAACGTCGGTCACATCATTCATGCGACTCGTGCTCGATCTTTCGACCATCCGCGTTTTGAGGCCATGTCTGTACATGCTAGGCTCGCCAACTCACCCTTAGTGTTTTCGTTGTGCAACATGGCTTGCACCCACTATATGTGAACGTAGATATGTCTGACACCCAATCATCATGGCCTGCCTCATACCGAAGAACTTTCTTGGTGGTGCACACTAAGGGGGAACACAATCGTTGGTAATTTTAATAAGGATCATCTTATTAGGCTACCGTCGAGTATCTAATACTAGCACACAATAAGATATACAAACAATAACATTGAATGTAAATGCTATGTGATATGGTCCTTCACGTCGTAATCTCCATCCGCCATCACCGGGTTCCAACGCCAGGGATCCGACACCGTAGACACCAGGGTACCGGTGTCATTCCGGCGTGGTAGTCCGTCACTTCCGTGACTATCTACTACTACGTAACATAAGGTAATCACTTTACCTTTGCCACAACCATATCACAAAGCAACGCCCCCCTTCAAAACAAAGTTAGACGCCTCTACTTTATCTTTGCATGTTTTACGTGGCTGAATGGGCTTTCGCACAAGAACCGTTCTTACCTACGAACTTTCAGCACAACGCTGATCAAGTAGTTGTCTCTACTAGACCCCTTTTGGGGACCTCCATTGCAAATGGCATACCAACTAATGCGAGAGAGACAGACACCCCCCTAAGCCACTTTATACGGTACAAGCTGTATGTCAAGCGTGGACCAGTCTCGCGAATGAACGCGTAAAGTCGGTTGGGGGCCGCGTCATCAAGCATTAATGCGGTATGCACAAGTACACGTGGGAGGGTAACAACTAAAAGGTCAACGCCCACACGCTACATCTCGTGTGTTCTACCCGTACTAGCATTACTACGCATAGATCTATCTCTAATACCACTGTATGGATTCCGCGTATAAAAACAATAAATTTTACTATACACTCCCGAACCCCTGAAGCTACCAGGACCTATCTATTAGTAATATAGTAACGGGAGGGGATTTTAGCGAACTTACCCTTGAAGACCGAAAAGTGTTGTCAACGCTCAGGAGAGCGTGGTTGATGTAGACGAGCCGAAGCCGACCTCAAGGTCGTGATGAAGTCCTTGCGCTCCTTGGCTCCAACGACTTCAGTGCCTCAAGTGCGAGACCTCGCGGGGAGTTACACACGTCCGGTGCCTGACGATGCCACTTCCCCGATCCAGTAGCACTTGCGGAAGTAGAGCTTCCAGATCCGAATCCCGCAGTGCGATGGCGCTCCGCGGTGAAGATGCCTCTCGCTCGCGCAGTCCAGACTTGGGACCACGGTCACGAGAGAGAGAGAGGGGGGAGAGAGAAAATATCAATTAGAGGTCCTCCCAAAAGTGAGGAGACCTTTATTGATTATTGGTGTATTTATCTTGGCCGAATACCCCACTTTATATAAGGGGAGGAGGGGGTACACCCTCCCTCAAAGTCCCGGGGGGGACTAAAGGAAAGGAGGGGGAGGGGGTGGCCACCGGCCACCTAGTGGTCCCCGCGTGAGGGGTGGGGGGTGGGGGGGCTAGGCCCAACCGGCCAGCCCCCTTGGCCCCTCTCCCTCTCTCCTTTCCCTAATGGGCCTTCTCCCTCCGGAAATTGGCCCATTAAGCCTTTTTGACCTTTAATTGATTTTCTCTTTATTAAATAATTATGAATAAATGATTAAATCAATATTTAACATTCATTCACAAATTATTCAACCTCCATGGCTATGGAACACCTTCCACCTCCACTCCAGACATCCTCCAGACTTACCGAAACCCTTCCGGTTTTCTCTCTACAACTCTTCGGTGATTCCACTGATCCTGTAAACACTCTCTAAGCATCATCAAGCCCTTAAGCATGATACCCCACGGTTCGGGAAGACTCCAGACATGGTCACTCGATACTTGCATTGCCCGAGATCTGATCAATGACATCGCCATGTCATGTTCAATCTTGTCACTGAACAACGCTACTTGACTCGTTCCGACAAGTCATATCCCTGTGATCAAATCACACGCTGCGCAGCTATTGGATATAACTTCTCCGAGTGGGCCCTTGAGTATCTTCCTATCACATGGACGGACAAATCCCGCTCTTGACATATATTACCTCTACGGTTTCCTCCGACTACATGAACATACCTTTATAAACACCGTTTTACCAGATGGCGTTTGATGCTATCTAAGCACTCTCGGGAGATAGTGATTGATATAGGCTCACGGTCTATTTCTAATCATCGTAACTTGAACTTCGTGACATGATCGGGTCACGATGTTTAGGTTGGATATTGGTTCATCATCTCATTCTCAGAATGAGATGACCTCATTTCCAACTAGCATAAATGCCACATGATCAGGAAACTTGGTCATCTGTTGACCAATGAACCAGTGACTAGAGTTTCACTGGGAACCCCTGGTTGTTTGTATATCACACGTGTATTGATGTTTCCACTCAATACATTTATAGCATCATATAAAACTTAATCATAAACTATATGAAATATGATAATAGTCCTTACTACTATTTGTCTCCAGGGCATATTTCCAACAGTCTCCAACTTGCACTAGAGTACAAATACACTAGCTTCATTTGTTCTCAATCATTGGCACCATATACCCGGTACCCTGAACATGCTTGCTCATGGAAGAGGTTGATACTGGGTCTCTACTTTATAGTCCCAAATCCCTTGCAACTTACTAATGTCACCTTGATTGACATTAATACTTTATCATCACATGATAGCATCTTTGTGTATGCATCATCGCTATGGCAGCAGAACGAGGCCTAATTCCAGGAGCCTACAGTGACGTTAGATCAACCTCGAGGGCTTTCTCATGGGCATTGTTCCCTGGGACACATCATTCTACGTTAAAAGCGAACTAGCCCCGCCATAACATTATACAACACTTTAGATGGTACCCTTATCTATTATTATAAATGTATTTATCGAAACACTAGTGCACTCTATGCAACTTTCGATGTTTTGTTCACCTCGCTTCCTACTTGCCTTTAATCAGTATCTATAGGAGTTTCCAACATATTCCCTTATAACATAACTCTTTATGCTTTAAGATATGTTATCCTTTATGGATTTGGAAATATATCCACAGTTCTCTACTAGACACTACAGACAAAACATAACTCTTTATCGATCCCCCCTTGTTGTTTGTATATCACACGTGTATTGATGTTTCCACTCAATACAGTTATCGCATGATATAAAACTTAATCATAAACTATATGAAATATGATAATAGTCCTTACTACTATTTGTCTCTAGGGCATATTTCCAACATTCTCTTCAGAGACCACACATGGATTCACCAGTGTCATTGCATGTGTGTTCTTTTTACTAACAACAACTGGAGTCATTGCATGTGTGTTGTTTTCACATACCACATATGGATCCACAGTGTCATTGCATGTGTGCTATTTTCACAATCCACCTATGGATCCACCAGTGTCATTGCATGTGTGTTCTTTTTACTAACAATAGCCAGAGTCATTGCTTGTGTGTTCTTTTCACATACCACATTTGGATCCACTAGTGTCATTGCATGTGTGTTCTCTTCAGAGACCACACATGGATCCAAGTGTCATTGCATATGTGTTCTTTCTACAAACAACAACTGGAGTCATTGCATGTGTGTTCTTTTCACATACCACATATGGATCCACCAGTGTCATTGGATGTGTTCTCTTTTCACAATCCACCTATGGATCCACCAGTATCATTTGATGTGTGTTCTCTTCACATACCACATATGGATCCACCAGTGTCATTGCATGTGTGCTCTTTTTACTAACAACAACTAGAGTAATTGCATGTGTGTTCTCTTCAGAGACCACACATGGATCCACCAGTGTCATTGCATGTGTGTTCTTTTTACTAACAACAACCAGAGTCATTGACATGTGTGTTCTCTTCAGAGACCACACATGTATCCACCAGTGTCATTGCATGTATGTTCTTTTTACTAACAACAACCAGAGTCATTGAAATGTGTGTTCTCTTTGGAGACCACAGATGGATCCACCAGTGTCATTGCATGTTTGTTCTTTTTACTAACAACAACCAGAGTCATTGCATGTGTGTTCTTTTCACATACCACATATGGATCCACCAGTGTCATTGCATGTGTCTTCTTTTCACAATCCACCTATGGATCCACCAGTGTCATTGCATGTGTGTTCTTTTTACAAACAACAACCAGACTCATTGCATGTGTGTTCTTTTTACAAACAACAACCAGAGTCATTGCATATGTGTTCTTCTCACATCCACGTATGGATCTACCAGTGTCATTGCATGTGTGTTCTTTTCACAACCCACCTATGGATCCACCAGTCTCATTGCATGTGTGCTCTTTTTACTAACAACAACCAGAGTCATTGCATGTGTGTTCTCTACAAAGACCACACATGGATCCACTAGTGTCATTGCATGTGTGTTCTTTTTACTAACAACAACTGGAGTCATTGCATGTGTGTTTTTTTCACACACCACAAATGGATACACCAGTGTCATTGCAAGTGTGCTCTTTTCACAATCCACCTATGGATCCACTAGTGTCATTGCATGTGTGTTCTTTTTACTAACAACAGCCAGAGTCATTGCTTGTGTGTTCTTTTCACATACCATATATGGATCCACCAGTGTCATTGCATGTGTGTTCTTTTCACAATCCACCTAAGGATCCTCCAGTGTCATTGCATGTGTGCTCTTTTTACTAACAACACCCAGAGTCATTGCATGTGTGTTCTCTTAAGAGACCACACATGGATCCACAAGTATCATTGCATGTGTGTTCTTTTTACTAATAACAACCAGAGTCATTGAAATGTGTGTTCTCTTCAGAGACCACACATGGATCCACCAGTGTCATTGCATGTGTGTTCTCTTCAAAGACCACACATGGATCCACCAGTGTCATTACATATGTTCTTTGTACTTACAACAACTAGAGTCATTGCATGTGTAATCTTTTCACATACCACATATGGATCCACCAGTGTCATTGCATGTGTGTTCTTTTCACATACCACATATGGATCCACCATTGTCATTTCATGTGTGCTCTTTTCACAATCCACCTATGGATCCACCAGTATCATTGCATGCGTGTTCTTTTCAAATACCACATATGGATCCACCAGTGTCGTTGTATGTGTGCTCTTTTTACTAACAACAACCAGAGTCATTGCATGTGTGTTCTCTCTAGAGACTACGCATGGATCCACCAGTGTCATTTCATGTGTGTTCTTTTTACTAACAAGAACCAGAGTGATTGAAATGTGTGTTCTCTTTAGAGACCAAACATGGATCCACCAGTGTCATTGTATGTGTGCTCTCTTCAGAGACCACACATGGATCCACCAGTGTCATTGCATGTGTGTTCTTTTTACTAACAACAACTGGAGTCATTGCATGTGTGTTCTTTTCACATACCACATATGGATCCACCATTGTCATTGCATGTGTGCTCTTTTCTCAATCCACCTATGGATCCACCAGTATCATTGCATGCGTGTTCTTTTCACATACCACATTTGGATCCACTAGTGTCATCGAAATGTGTGTTCTCTTTAGAGACCACACATGGATCCACCAGTTTCATTGGATGTGTATTCTTTTTACTAACAACAACTGGAGTCATTGCATGTGTGTTCTTTTCACATACCACATATGGATCCACCAGTGTCATTGCATGTGTGCTCTTTTCACAATCCACCTGTGGATCCAACAGTGTCATTGCATGTGTGTTCTTTTTACTAACAACAACCAGTGTCACTGCATGTGTGTTCTTTTCGCATACCACATATGGATCCACCAGTATCATTGCATGTGTGTTCTTTTCACAACCCACCTATGGATCCACCAGTGTCTTTGCATGTGTGCTCTTTTTACTAATAACAGCCAGAGTCATTGCATGTGTGTTCTCTTCTGAGACCACACATGGATCCACCGGTGTCATTACATGTGTGTTCTTTTTACTAACAACAACTAGAGTCATTTCATGACTATTCTTTTCACATACCACATATGGATCCACCAGTGTCATTTAAATGTGTGTTCTTCTCATTAACCACAACTAGAGTCATTGGATGTGTGTTCTCTTCAGAGACCACATATTTATCCACCATTGTCATTGAAATGTGTATTATTTTCAACTAGAGCCATTGGCTACAAACAATCGGGACGCAAAGCTAACCAGCAACCGCTCTAGGTTTCCAGAAGACCCGATCCCCGATTGTTAGGCGTCATTGGATTGGGGTGCATGGACGATA
This sequence comes from Avena eriantha, assembly GCA_910589775.1. Lineage (NCBI taxonomy): Eukaryota > Viridiplantae > Streptophyta > Magnoliopsida > Poales > Poaceae > Avena > Avena eriantha. The sequence goes on along the minus strand of OU342742.1, from coordinate 345,630,362 downwards.
AGGATGTCCTTCGCGAGGGCGATCTACGGCAAGTCTGTTCTGTGAACTGATTAGCAGTGGCAATGACGCTGGGCCTATGTCCTTACCCTTATCCCCTTATCCTCGGGGCCAAAGATCAGATCGTGTTCCTTCATCGCCATGGAGAGGGAGAGGCCCAAACTCAGCTTGCACGAGGCTCAAATGTTCGCCCAGTACGACATACTCGTGCTGCCGTTCGCGAGGCTTCCGGATGGCTTCGAGCTCAGCTACGCCCGGGTTCCTGTTGCACCGCTCTTGCGCGACAACTTGTTGGCGAGGCAGATTGAGGAGCGCCGCCGCCAGCTGTCGGAGCGGAAGAGGGCAATGGCACGTACTCGCACACGAGAACGTACTAGAGAAAGATGTTCAAGAAGGAGTGGGCTGCATTGATTGAGCTATGCGGAACCCACCGGCGGGAGATCCACCGGATCTGCGCAACCCCAAAGGGAGGCAGCACTTCTAGGCAGTGCCTGGGCGTACAACCTCCACTGTTATCGATGCAGCGTGCCGTGGAGAATCCATGAGGAGGAGGAACGCTGCCGGGAACGTCGCCATTGATTCCGACACGGAGGAGGCTGGCGACGACGCGGACAACGTCATCAATGATGGAGACTGCGGGAGCATCATAGTCGATTAGGGCCACTTAAGCATAAATTAAATCTATGTACGGTATCTTAATGCGCTCTTTGGATCTAGGTCACTTGAGTCATGGTCGATTATCGTCATAATCTGTATATGTTGGCCATGTTTTAGTTGTCTTTGTCTTTGAAACTAGTCGATCGAAACTCGTCTGATCTTGAAAATAAAGTTCGCGTGTTCCTGGCATATCTAATGGGACAATACACTAACTCTGCTCCTAGCACTTGATGGCACAACCATAATTTGGAGTGCGCCAGAGGAGAAGGGATCGAGCGTGTTGTAATAGTGTACTACTCCTGTCCAGATATAATTGACTTAGTTTTTTTTAGATATCTAATAAATGTGTCTATACCAAAAACATGTCTAGATACATGTTTTATGTTTCTCTATCTTTCAAACAAATCAAAATTCGTCAAATTCTAAACAAACAAAGTCAGTGCATTCACATCTGATGGGACAATACACTTACTCTACTACTTGATGGCACAGCCATAATTCTGGAGTACGCCAGAGAAGATGGGAATGCAAGGGAGATGGGAACTAGTAGCCGCGTCCAAACGCAGGTAAAAAATTAATGTAATAATATTTAAAAAAATTGTAATTTGGTCCACATGACCCCATCACAGACACGTTGCACGCGCCAGATATAAATAAAGACGACACGGCTAGTTTAGTTTCGATGATATAATTCAACATAGGACGTTACTGTGCCCGCATCTTTCTGCTCCTCCTATTAGTCTGCTAGCCCACATTGCATTAAGCATCAGTTGATGCGGATAAAAAAAATGATAAAATGGCAAATAAAACAATTTTTAAGCTTACCTTTCATCCAGAGAATCGTACAAAGATGAAATTGGCAGGGATTTATTATTTCTCCTGAAGTTAGCCGAAAGATCCTCAAGAACATCCTCAATCACCCCTGCAACTTCTTCATATTCTTATACACCTCCATTATTTGCCCTTTCCTCCCCGTTCTGCTTACCCTTTTGTTTCTTTCCACACCCTTTTCTCGCTGCCACCTCCACTTCTTCATAAATTGGTTGCTTACGTACGTTTTCCTCCGAGTGCTCATCACCGTCTTCGCGCTGCTCTTCCTCCAGTTCTGGCTGAGAAGCCTCATTTTCTGCCACCGGGGTGTGAACAGGGACAATATCATGTGTAACTGGGTTTTTGCACAACCTCTTGATATGACCAAATCTGCCACAAGGTTTGCATTTCCTTTTCCTAGCTCCCAGCCTTGAACCTTTATCGGTGGAGGCTTTGATCCATAGCTTTCTAGGCCTCTTAGGTGGCCTCCTAAGAACTGGTGGTTGAAGTTTGAACCCTGGATCGACAATCTCCCAATCATTTTCATCGGCCATAGGTGGTACATTTTCTACATAAGTTGCAGCAAACTTGTCCACGGAGAAATAGTTGTCAACATAGTTCTCTATTTCAGCTCCGCTACCTATAAGCTTTAAGATGAAGTAAATTGCATGGTGACATGGCAGACTAGTAATCTGCCACTGCCTACATGAACAAGTCTTGTTTCCAATGTCTACAGTGTACCTCCGTTCACTGCCACGGTTGTATTCTGCATAAACCTTAGCCAATGTTCTGGAACATCTAACCATCCTCATCTTTATCGTTCTCATTGCACTGGTTCTTGCATTCAATAACATAACCACCTTTGGAACTATTTTATGGTCTAAACATTTTCTTGCACAAATTCTTTGCCTTAAATCTATCTTCACCATTATGCATTGTCTTATTGCATCAAACAAAATAAAAATCCAAAGTGTCTTCATGCCTGAAATCTTATCATTGAAACTCTCTGCCAAATTATTGCAAACAAAATCCACCTTTCTTAACTCACCAAACTTGCTTCTGGCCCATAGCTTGGTGTGATGTTCTTCAAGGTATGTTTTCACCTTTGGCACTACATACATGTTCTGTATGTAAGTAGCATGGATGCTTGGGGTGTATGAGTATGCTGATCGCCATAAGTCCTCTTCAAAGATCTTTCCTTTGAACTTCTTCGTGAAGTTAGTAGCGAGGTGCCGCATGCATTCCCTATGCTCAACCCTAGGAAACACAGCATCAATAGCATTCTCAAGACCCTCGCATGCACCGGTGCGTATCACCAAGCCTTCAGGGTGACCAATTACTTCCCGTAGTCTCTGCATGAACCATGTCTAGCTTTCATTTGATTCACCCTCAAGAACAGCATAAGCTATGGGTAGAAGCCAATTATGCGCGTCCAAAGCACAAGCAGAAGAAACATGTCCCCTGAACTTCCCTGTTAAAGAAGTTGCGCCTATTGCCAAGTATGGCCTGCAGTTGTCTAGGAACCCCTTCCAGCATTCCTTCAGGCAGACAAAACATCTCCTAAAGCATATCTTATCTGCCTGCTTATACCTGACTCCCCTCGAGACCTTTTCTCTTCCTTTCACAACCTCGTAATCGATGTTAACAATACTACTAGGTGATGTTTTCTCTACCTGAGCTTTGAAACTATACAACATATGAAAACTGCCATTCCACTTGCCTTGAATGAAGTCTAGAGCCATCTCCTTCCCATCAAAGACTCTATGGTAGGGAATCAGAACGTTGAACTTTTTGCTAATCTTTGCTCTGAGTTCAGTAGGTCCAATGTTATGATCCTGCCTCACCTAGTCAAGTACAGTATCAGCAATCCACTTGGTAGTCGCCGGTCTAATTTTATCACTTAAAGAAGTATTAGGGCAGTTGTGTTTCTTTGTGTTTACTTTGATCTGCATTCGATAAGAATCCAAATAATTTAGAGCTAGTTATCAGCAGAATAAATATGAGAAAGACTGAAACTAAATGTAGCTATTGCAACCTGAAATGGGTGTCCACCCCGCATTGGAGATGCATGTAATCTCCATTTACACACATTACTTTCCCTATAGTGCACCCTAAATCTCTTTTAGTCGCTCTTTTCAATGATAAATTCAAACCCAACTATGATTGCATAGGTTGCAACTGCATATCTGCAGTCCTCCACATTATCAAAGACAATCCCCTCATCAATTGTAGGATTGTCCCTATCAGAGTGTATCACTGGCCTGTCCTCGTCTTCGTCGTCGTGTCTACATCCGATTTCCACATCTTCACATTCCTCTTCCTCATCAGTCCCATAGTCAGGCTCAAACTTTGAATCAACCAAATATTCTCTACTCTCCATCCTATCAGGGTTAGCAGCCATGTCTGGATATGCTTTCTCATCATCATCCTCACCGCCACACATTTCAGTGCCTTCATGCTCGCTTGACAAAGCATCATGCTCCAGGACAAGCTATACAAACGTTCTGCGGTTACCAACACATATCCTTGCCATCACCATGGGAATAGAAACGCTAATTGGGGTATGCTGAAAATGAATCACAGTTCTTACCCTTCAATGTGGACGCACGGCACCTTCTCCGGGCTCCATACCTCCAAAGCTCTGCACCCCGCTTCCTCTCCCCCTGTTTTGTTGTCCTCTGTGCTCTCTAGACTTGAAGGAGATTCCGTGCTCTCCAGCCGCACAGGACCCATATCCGTGCTCTCAATCCTCGCAGGATCCATCTCCGAGCGGGATCTGGATCACCAGTGTTGTTGGGCCCCTAACCCAACGGCCGAATCTCGGTTTTCATTTCCAGACGCGCCTGGGCGGTGGACGGCAGCAAGGAGACAGGGCAGGGAGGTGAGGGGACGTGAGGGGATGGCAGGGAGCGGAGGGCGGGAGGACGACGACCCAAGGGGACGACAAGAGCGGTGCACGACTGAGTGGAGCGGCAGCGGCATGGGCAGAGGAGCGGAGCGGAGCAGAGCTGGTTGCGACAAAGCATGGAAAATTGCACAATAATGTGTTGGTGGGAGGCACCAGCCCTCGAACCTGGGACGCGCACCGTCGAAGGTGGAGGAGGCGGGCCTGCCAGTCAGAAAACATGCCACCTCTCAGCGCAGTATGCACGGTAGCACTTCACGGAATTTTTTAGCAGGTCCCACATGTCAGTCTGTTTGATCAAAACTTGCATGCAGTGCATGGCTGGTTGATGCGCTAGTTCCGAAAAAAAGCCCGTTGATCCAAACTTGAAGTGGCAGTTCTGCTTCTTCTCCCTCGTCTCCTCGTCTCCTCATAGTGGCATTTCCGCTTCGTCTCCCTTGTCTGTTATCCTCTTCTTCTTCTCCTCGCAGTGGTAGTTCTTCTTTCTTCCTCGATCAAAACATTCCCGCACGTTAGCCATGGCCAGTAGCCGGATGAAGAGGAACTGGTCCCATCTCCCGGCCGACCCACTTCGCAAGATCGCCGACTACTTGCTGGAGAAAGAGGAGTACATCGACACCTATGCTGCTTGTCGGGAAGTCTGCAACGATTGGCGCCGCACTTTAAAGGTGCTCAAATTCTATCTCAACAACTGGATCATGATAGATCACACACTTCCAGATGTTGGCGACTTCACCATCCTCAACCTTGCCACTGGTCGTTGCTTCATGACAAATCTAATGGACGTCCATCGTAGATTTACATTCACATCCGATATTTATTAGTATTTTCTATTGTAAACATCTTAGTGCTAACTGATGCCCTCTTCTTCCAAAAGATTCTACTTTGTTAGTGTTTCTCGTGGCGTCATCGTGCTTGCTCAGACGGTGGATCAATACCAGATTCGGCTTCTGAACCCAATCACTCATAAGTCTAACACTGAGTTTCAAGCACACATACCATCCGATCTTCTGCAATCTGTCGTCGGGGGTGATGGTGTTCGTTTTCACTGATTATCCAGATCATATTGCATGGGCCGATGAGATCACCCCAACGAGGCAAATCAATGAATAGTTTGGAGAAGGATCGTATTCGCCACCTCCTGCTATGCTTCTGGACTACATGACGGCATTCTGAGGGGAAGTATATGCATTACATGAGAATGGAGACATCTTGTCGACCAACATTCAGTTAGAGCAGTGCACGAGCACTATCACGATGGCCAAAATAATTTCTGCCCCAGTCTTTGAACATGTACGCGGAACTTAGAAATTTTACCTTGTGGAGTCAGATGGTGATCTTCTTCTTGTGTTTAACGGGAATTTCACCAAAGGGCAACCAGTGTTGTACCGGGTGGACACGGAGAACCGCTCTCTCGAGGCTGTCCGTGACATTGGAAGTCATGCCCTCTTTGTTGATTACAACCGGTCTATCTCCATTGACACCAGGTTACACCCCACAGTCAAACCCGGTTGCATATACTACATGAATTATATTAGACTGTATGATCATGAGGTTCAAGCCTGGGAAGAGGAACCAACAATTACGTATGGCTTAAGTCTGGAACATACACAGAGGCCTTACCCTCTAGACGAGATACTGGGAGCACATTGTAGACGGAGAGAGTTCTCTGAATATGTGTTGTAGCATGCGGGAGCCGCCAACGACGAAATATATAGGAGAGAATAAATCCTATATTCATCCTAGGTTATTTGCTAGCATTTTCAGGTCTATGTTTTGAAGTAGAAATTTGTACTGTATTTATATTATTTCGATCAGCAGTATGCGTATTACCTTTCACACAAAATTACAATGTATTTAGTTTTAGTACTTTCAGAATTCCAAGTATTTATTTTTAGTAGCTTCTTTCAGAATTCTCTGTGTTCGACATGGGCATCAACTCAGTGCCGGAATTCAGGTTCCACATGGAAAATTGCACAATAATGTGTTGGTGGGCGGCACCAGCCCTCGAACCTGGGATGCGCACCGTCGAAGGTGGAGGAGGTGAGCCCGCCAGTCAGAAAACATGCCACATCGGCATCCCCTATTTCTGATGCCCTTTAAAAAAAGAAAACACGCCACGTCGTCATCCCCTGTTTCTGATGGTGTTGCTACAATCGACGGTACATGGTGGCATATAAATAATATCGTATAAACATAAGGGCACAGTCGTCAACATTTCTAAAATGAAACCTGGTCCCGTCTCCTACCTGTCCTGGTATATTGCCTGATTAGGTGGATAGCCATGACCGATCTTTTTAATACGTTCGCACTCCTATGCTGAGAAGGGAAATAAAGATTGAGCGGTTAATGCAACGAGTGTCGAATTATTACCCTCTAAGAAAATGGGAGATGGTTATTTTCACGCGTGCACGTAGTCCAAACCTACTGTCAGTCTTCCACTCCCCTTCTCGACAAACCACAGTTCACCTTGCGCAGCTCCTCCGCGCCGCACCAACTAGGGTAACATGGCCCCGCCTAAGCAGCCGCCGCCACGACAGCCGCCGAAACTAGGGTATTTAGCCCCTCTAAGGCAGGCCATGAAGCTCCACTTCAAGGCCGGTCTCCCATTACCCTGCCAGGCGGATGATTTCCCCGAATGTGCCGAATCGGCCACGGCGGTGACAGCGGCGTCGTCGGTGCCAGATGCGGCAAGCAGGGCCAAGAGAGCGATGTGGAGAAATCACGCGGCGGCATTACGACATGCTCTAGGCACTGGGAACAAGGTACGTATCAAATCGTTCACAAGAGCATGCCGCCGAGGGTACACACCCTCGAAAAGGGCAGCACCAAGGTCTAGGAACTCTCGCGTCCACGCTTCGGCGCGGACTACCTTACCGCAGTGGGGGAGGCTGGGAGCACGCCGTCTGCGGCAAAGACGCTCCATCCTACGCACCGTCGGAGGCCGTACCGTGGCGGCGACCAACCGTCTACACTCAGCATGCTGGATTGTTCGACAGCCAGAGCCGGCGGCGGGCATCAGCTCAGCCCCGGAATTCAGGTTCGAGTTCACATGAACCTACGATCCCGAGAAGGAGATGCCGAATTTCAGTTTCGAAGAAATCGTTGCGGCGGCGCAGATGGTCCAACTGAACCGGGACTGGTGCACGCAAACCGCTCGTGTATGAACGATGCAGATTTCTTGTAGTTTGGCGGGAAGGCAATAGATCAGTTTGGGTTAAATGATCAAAGAACTTATGTCCTCTCAAGGAAATTGGCCAGCCAGCTTTTCTGGTGGAGATCTGTAGTTTCTTCAGTGTAGAGTAGTTAAGTTCAAACTGAAGAATGGCTTTTGTAGATGAAATACTGACGAATTATTCTATAAACTAGTAGGAAGTTTAGCCCACTTTTGTGCAGGTATAAGACTGTTTTGTATGGAAGTACTACTCTTGTAAGCAAATACTATCAAGTATCTATTTCCTTCAATTACTAGTCGTGGTTAAATCCATTTAACTAACATCTTTTTATCCCAAACTACAGATTTTGCGTCTGCTCTCTGTGTTGTAAACCATTTTTCCTTTGTCTTGTGTTGCCTGCAAAATGGTCCTTCAGTTCAACGTGTTACAAATGTAGCAACCTTGTACTTGAAGAGTACATGGACTACATTTTCCTGGCATCCACAGAATTGACATTGCTCATTGCCATACCACACTCTTTTCATGAGGTTGTCCTTGGTTATTCACAGAAATTATAAAGCACGATGTTCAACTACATCTATTCAAACTATTACACACACATTACATCAAATTCATTACCCACACATACTACATCGATTCAAACTATTACACACACATACTACTTCAAACTATTACACACACGTACTACATCGATTCAAACTATTACACATTTTTAGTCGATGCTAACTTCCTACTACGCTCTCCATACTACAAATTCATTAGCCACACATACCATGGCAATTCACTAGAGCTCTGTCTTCACTCGAGGGAAATCAGAACCGTCAGCTCGTCCAAGCCCGGTTCCCCCACAGAAACTATGTGCACCGTCGCGAAATGGTGGTGGTCCTGTGCCATCGATCCTTCTAGGCCAACACTATAGGCGACGAGGAAGCTTTCTAGCAGCCTCTTCGGGGCCCTGAATGCCATGTACCGATTCCAGAACCTCCTCTAGGTGGATGATGACCGGGTGTTTCCAGCAAAGCTGTCGCCCTGCCTTGCTTGGAATCTGCACCTCGTACATCTTAGGAATGGCGTCAAGATCTTTCAGCCACTCCTTTACCTCGATGACCCATCTGTCGCTCGGTGGTACGATTTCCAGCAGCTCGCCGCCAAGGCTACTGACGACCTGCTTGAAGGCCTCCGGCTCCCAAGCATCCAATGGGAGACCGTCAAAGCTGAGTTTGGAGAAGAAACGAAGCTGCCCCAAGCGATCCTCCCACCCACAGGCGCAATGCCAATGCATGAAGCTCATTTTCTCCCCGCAGCACTGGAAAGAACGGGAAGAATGCATAAAATGTTCGGTGTCTGAGCTGTGATCGAACCGGACGAAAAAATCGAATGGCGGCGCGCATACCTCAATCTTGACCTCATTTTGTCTGATCCCAAAACGAGACCTGAAAGCCGACAGCAACTCTGCCGGCGACACGGTAGGACGGACGCCCAGCACGATGGCCATGAGAGTGTGGTCGTCGAACTGCTGTGCCAGGGCTACCATGCCTGGGGTGCGCGGCAGCACGCAACTTCCCGAGGCCGGTCGTCAGCCTGGATCGCCCCACGGGACGCTCTCCGTCGTGCGAGAAGGACTAGCCAGAGGCGAGATATTAGTCCGGGGACACGAAGCTCCGATACGGAGGACAATGCGACGGTGATGGCTGCGAGCTTCGATTAGAGGCGTGGGAGGTTGACCGGACATGGCGGGGACGCAAATTATAGCAAGTGTGAGCTCTGATCTGAGACGAGCAGCTGGAGCTGAGAAAATGTTATGGGGAGGGGAGCAGGGGAGAAGACCAGAGACGAGCAAAGAAATAGATCTGGTCCACTCAGGGATCTGGTCCACGCAGGGGTAAGCTAGTCCACGACCGCAAAAGATAACGGGGAATACTGACATGGCGGGCCAAGAAGAGTTGACCTAACGGTGGTATTTTAGTTCAACCGTTTTTCGTCTGGTTCAAACAACCGTTTGGCCGTTAGATTTGTATTCACCCCCATTTGGCCCTTCTGGACAATTGGCGATTCTACTATGGCCCCTCCGCACGATCGATGACAACTCGGGTACCACGGTGCACTCACCCAGGAAGTTTGGTACCGCAAACGAACATTCGCGATGCAATGACCCTCCATATTTCATACCTTGGTCAAAAAGCCCAAAGAACACAGAGGGATGCAACTGTGACATGGAATGTTGCACTAGAATGGCGTGGGTTGCATCACCACATCCACTACAGTGTGTGTCGTCATGTGGATCAATGTGGTTTAGAAAATAACACAAGCAATGCAACTCCATTTGTCAGACCATGGTCAGAAAGTCCAAAGAACACAGAGGGATGCAACTTCCCACATGCAATGGTGTACCAGTATGGAATGGGTTGCACCATCACATCCACTGGAGTGTGTGCGGACATGTGGATCGATGTGGTTTGGAAAAGAACACATGCAATGCAACTCCATGTGTCGAACCATGGTCAGAAAGCTCAAACAACAAAGATGGATTCAACTATCCACATGCAATGGTGCACCGGCATGGCATGGGTTGCACCACCACATCCACTAGTGTTTTTGGTCATGTGGATCAATGTGGTTTTGAAAAGAACACATGCAATGCAACTTCATATGTCAGACCATGGTCAGAAAGCCTAAAGAACACAGAGGGATGCAACTGCCCACATGCAATGGTGCACCAGCATGGCATGGGTTGCAACACCACATCCAATAGAGTGTCTTCGATCATGTGGATCAATGTGGTTTGGAAAAGAACACATGCAATGCAACTACATGTCTTAGACCATGGTCAAAAAGCCCAAAGAACAGAGAGGGACGCAACTTCCCGCATGAAATGGTGCACCATCATGGCATGGGTTGCACCACCACATCCACTTGAGGGTGTGTGGTCATATGGATCAAAGTGGTTTGGAAAAGAACACATGCAATAACCCTCCATGTGTCATACCATGGTCAGAAAGCCCAAAGAACACATAGGGAGGCAACTGCCACATGGAATGTTGCACCAGCATGGCACTGGTTGCATCACCACATCCACTGAAGTGTGTATGGTCATGTCGATCAATGTGGTTTGGAAAAGAACACATGAAATGCAACTCCATGTGTCGAACAATGGTCAGAAAGCCCAAAGAACACCGAGGGATGCAACTTCCCACATGCAATGGTGCACCACCATGGAAGGGGTTGCACCACCACATCCACTAGAGTGTGTGTGGTAATGTGGATCAATGTGGTTTGGAATACAACACATGCAATGAAACTCATGTTGCTAGACCATGGTCAAAAAGCCCAAAGAGCACAGAGGGATGCAACTGCCCACATGCAACGGTGCACTAGAATGGTATTGGTTGCACCACAACATCCACTAGAGTGTGTGTGGTCATGTGGATCAATGTGGTTTGCAAAGAACACATGCAATGATACTCCATGTGTTAGACAATGGTTAGAAATCCCAAAGAACATAGAGGGATGTATCTGCCCAATGCAATCGTGCACCAACATGGCATGAGTTGCACCAACACATCCACTGGAGTGTGTGCGGTCATGTGGATCAATGTGGTATGGAAAAAAACACATGCAATGCAACTCCATGTGTCAGACCATGGTCAGAAAGCCGAAAGAACACACATGGATGCAACATCCATGTGCAATGGTGCACCAGCATGGCATGGGTTGCACCACCACATCCACTTGAGTGTGTGTGGTCATGTGGATCAATGTGGTTTGGAAAAGAACACATGCAATGACCCTCCAGGTGTCATACCATGGTCAAAAAGCCCAAAGAACACAGAGGGATGCAACTGCAACATGGAATGTTGCACTAGCATGGCATGGGATGCATCACCACATCCACTAGAGTGTGTGTGGTCATGTGGATCAATGTGGTTTACAAAAGAACACATGCAATGCAACTCCATGTGTCAGACCATGGTCACAAAGCCCAAAGAACACAGAGGGATGCACCTTCCCACATGCAATGGTGCACCAAAATGGCATGGGTTGCACCACCACATCCACTAGAGTGTGTGTGTGGTCATGTGTATCAATGTGGTTTGGAAAATAACACATGCAATGACACTCCATGTGTTTGACCATGATCAGAAAGCCCAAAGAACACAGAGGGATGCAACTTCCACATGCAATGGTGCACCATCATGGCATGGGTTGCACCACCACATCCACTAGAGTGTGTGTGGTCATGTGGATCAATGTGGTTTGGAAAAAACACATGCAATGACACTCCATGTGTCAAACCATGGATAGGAAACCCAAAGAACATAGAGGGATGAAAATGCCACATGCAATGGTATACCAGCATAGCATGGGTTGCTCCTCCACATCCACTTGAGTGTGTGTGGTCATGTGGATCAATGTGGTTTCGAAAAGAACACATGCAATGTAACTCCACGTGTCAGAACATGGTCAGAAAGCCCAAGGAACACAGAGGGATGCAATTGCCGACATGCAATGGTGCACCATCATGGTATGGGTTGCACCACCACATCCACTAGAGTGTGTGTGGTCAGGTGGATCAACGTGGTTTGGAAAAGAACACATGTAATGCAACTCCATGTGTTAGACCATGGTCAAAAAGCCCAAAGAACATAGGGGGATGCAACTTCCACATGGAATGTTGCACCAGCATGGCATGCGTTGCACCACCACATCCACTGGAGTCTGCGTGGTCATGTGGATCAATGTGGTTTGGAAAAAACACATGCAATGACACTCCATGTGTCAGACCATGGTAATAAATCTGAAATAACACAGAGGGATGCAATTACCACATGCAATGGGTTTCACCACCACATCCTGTAGAATGTGTATGGTCATGTGGATCAATGTGGTTTAGAAAAAACATATGCAATGACACTCCATGTGTCAGATCATCGTCAGAAAGCCCAAAGAACACAGAGGGGTGCAACTGCCACATGCAATGGTGCACCAACATGGCATGGGTTGCACCACCACATTCACTTGAGTGTGTGTGGTCATGTGAATCAATGTGGTTTGGAAAAGAACACATGCAATGACACTCCATGTGCTAGACGATGGTCAAAAAGAACAAAGAACACAGAGGGATGCAACTTCCCACATGCAATGGTGCACCAGAATTGCATGGGTTGCACCACCACATCCACTAGAGTGTGTGTGGTCATGTGGATCAATGTGGTTTGGAAAAGAATACATGCAATGGTACTCCATGTGTTAGACCATGGTCAGCAAGCCCAAAGAACACAGAGGGATGCAACTGCCCTCATGAAATGGTGTACCTACATGGCATGTGTTGGACCACCACATCCACTCGAGTGTGTGCGGTCATGTGGATCAATGTTGTTTGGAAAAGAACACATGCAATGACACTCCATGTATCAGACTATGGTCAGAAAGCCCAAAGAACAGAGAGGGATGCAACTACCACATGCAATGGTGCATCAGCATGGCATGGGTGTGGTCATGTGGAATGTGTGTGTTCATGTGGATCAATGTGGTCTGGAAAATAACACATGCAATGACACTTCATGTGTCAGACCATCGTCACAAAGGACAAAGAACACAGAGGGATGCAACTGCCCCATGCAATGGTGCAGCAGTGCTGGCCCAAAATATATTCGAGCTCGTTGGGGAACCCCAAGAGGAAGGTATGATGAGCACAGCAACAAGTTTTCCCTCAGTTATGAAACCAAGGTTATCAAACCAGTAGGAGCAAGGAAACACCTCCAAGGTGTTATTTCCAACTTGGAATCCTGCACAACACAACCACGGAATTTTGTCCCCACGTACAATGAGGTTGTCAATCTCAATGGTTTTGCTTAAAACAAATGATTAAACGTATTGTGTGGAAGAAAGTAATAGCTTACAGAAAGTAAACAGAAAATAGTACATAGTTGTAGATTGATGGTAAAAGTAAGGACCGGGGTCCATAATTCACGAGTGGTGATTCTCGTTAAGATAGATGACATGTTGAGTGAACAAATTACAGCAGGGCAATTGACAAACATCGAGAAAACATACATGCATATACTAATCATCTTGACTCCTTTGAGATTTGATTGGACATTATAACATTATACATAGATCATAATCCAACTGCATCTATGATTAATAATCCACCTTCAGGTTATCATCCGAACCCCCTCCAGTATTAAGTTGCAAGCAACAGATAATTGCATTAAGCAAAGTGTGTAAAGTAAACAATACGATTGTTCTATGAACAAAGGATTGTTGTTTTCTCCCTAGTAGCAACAGCACATCTAGTACCGTAGAGATTTTTGTCACTTCCCTAGATTACTAGAGGCATGAACCCACTATCAAGCATAAATACTCCCTCTTGGAGTTGCTATCATCTACTTGGCCAAGATAGCTACTAACAGCGGAAAGCATGCTAGATCACAAATACCAAAGACATGATAGAATCATTAATGAATCTGAAATAGCATCTCAATATCCATCGGATCCCTACAAACACAACATATATGATTACAAATAGATGATCTTGATCATGAACGGAGCTCACAAGATCTAAACATGATACCACAAAGGAGGAGAACCAACCATCTAGCTACTACATGGACCCGTAGTCCAAGGATGAACAACTCACACATCACACCAGAGGAAGGCATGGTGATGAAGAAGGCCTCCAGGGTGAATTCTCCCCTCCGACAGGGTGCCGGGAAGAGCTTCAGATCCCTCCCAATCTAGGGATGGAGATGACGGTGGCTACAGACTCTTTCGTGGATTTTTTGATCGGGTACTTAGGGTTTCTGTATCGGAGGCAATATATAGGCGAAGAGGCAAGGTCGGTGGAGGCCGGAGGGGCCCACACCACCCCCGGGCGTGGCCTGGCCTGGCCCGCGCCACCAGGTGGTCTGGCTAGCCCCTGGCCCTTCTTCGTATCGTCTTCTGGCTCCGTGTTCCCTCTGTGAAATATTGACTTTGGCTTTTGCCCGGTCTAATTCCGAGAATATTCATTTTCCAGCTTTTCTGAAACCAAAAACAGCAGAAAACAGGCAACTGGCACTATGGCATCTTGTTAATAGGTTAGTTCCAGAAAATGTGTAAAGATACTCCAAAATGTGGAAAAAACATAAAAAAGTAGATATAAAACAAGCATGGAACATAAATAATTATAGATACGTTAGGAACGTATCAACATCCCCAAGCTTAACTCCTGCTCGTCCTCGAGTAGGTAAGTGATAAAAAGAAAGAATAATTTTTGAGGTGACATGCACCATAACAATCTTGATCAAGGTATTTATAACATTGATAGCTGGGATCATAGTACTTTAACATAGCATGCAAGATATAGTTCTAACAATAAGACATAGCAACTATGTTGTAACATGAAAAGGTACGAACAAAAGATTCATGAATAACAATGCTTTGAAAGATGTTTGTTTGTTTCACATAAAGAAAACATAATAAGAATGGTATTCAGCTTGTCCCTCATAGTGTAGCAAACATAAGTGCATAGGACACCTTCAAAGTTCATAAGGGTGACTATATACAAGTAGTTTAAGAACAAGCAATATCAAAGTTATGTATCAATCAACAAATCTTGGGACAATGCACATTAAACTAAGAATGTCCACTATGCTCTCTGAATAGGTGCATAAATATAGAAGATGGAGGCTCAACGTAAAAGTAAAAGAAAGGCCTTCATAGAAGAAGCAGGGATTCAAGTCTCATAAAGAGCTTCCAAAAATTGTGGTACTTATTAGCTTTCAGCTCTCATTGCCCCTATCATAAGCATCCTGAAGTGATTAAGGTTAAACTGAACAAACTATGGAGTATATGGTTAACAAAATATAAGTTGGAAATCTCATTTCCCTTGAATACGAGGGCCGCTCCTCATGCTACTCAAGTTTAGTTACCGGTAAGTTCTTGTCATAGTAAGTACATGTGTATCATAGAGAACCGCCAACGGGGTACCCCTTGCCCGATGATATGGAAGAATCCCCATATCAAAATGACAAGGCAAACAAACAATAAGCATCTCAGCAATCTGCTTATTTACCATGGGAAAATGGTGCTTTTTTCTCTCTTTCCTCTTTTCTCATCTTTTTTTAATCTCTATCTCTTTTTTTATAAGAAGAATGCTTCATAGATTGCTCATTATGGTTACGCTGCAGGTCTCCACCATGATTAGGCATAGATTAGACCAGCCGCCCAGGCGTTTCTCTAACACACATACATAACTCCATGTACTTACAAGCTCCCCTTTCATTTCACACCGACGACATCCATAAACAAAAGAGCATGATATCAACTGGGTATAATGTACAAGTGCAATGTTGAAAGCGTTCCCCATGACAGCATGGTTCTGCTAATCCCCAACATATAAGTGCAAGCATATACAACATAGATGACACAATGGTTATAGTTTATTAAGTGCAAGAAAAGTAAAGTGTGCCATCAAGTTCGTGAGAGATTTAATCACTAATTTTCACATAACAAGTTTAATTCGGAAGGTTGATAAAAACATGAATATACTTGGAATAGCAAATGCTAATAGGTAGGTATGGTGGAATCTTTGGAATAACTTGGTTTTATTTGGAGTTGGATGCATGAGTGGAACTCATACTTGGTTATGGAGGCTAGCAAAAGACTGGGAGCGACCAACTAAGAGAGCAACAATGACCATAATCATGCAAAGCGACAAACCATCATTAATTAAAGCATAAAGTGATATTACAAGTTGAAAACTAAAGAATCATAGAGGCTATGGTCATAACATGGTGTGAGCATGCGCCAAGTCAACCCAAATAAAGCATCAAAGGAGAATACCACAATAATATGCTTTAATATGCTAAAACAACGCATGATTCTTTCAAGGCACATTAGGCAATCTCAATTGTTTATAACAAGTAATGCTACAGAAAAAATTACTAAGCATAAAGCCAAAACAATATCAAGCACGACATGACAAAGTCTAAGTCACAGTCAAAAACAAGCTCCCCTTACACCACTTAAGCATGAACTTTCCTACTCTTTTCCAATCCAAACCAACTTATTTGAAAACTAATGTATGAATGAGGGGGTCCAACCAATTTATTCAAGAAAACTAAGCAAACGAAAACTAAAAACAAAAACAAAGACGCTCCAAGAACAACACAACTGTGCATGAAACAATAAAAATGAAGTGTTT
Source organism: Avena eriantha (assembly GCA_910589775.1). Classification (NCBI taxonomy): domain Eukaryota; kingdom Viridiplantae; phylum Streptophyta; class Magnoliopsida; order Poales; family Poaceae; genus Avena; species Avena eriantha. Next base: position 345,613,630 of record OU342742.1, on the reverse strand, counting down.
GGAAGAAACCTGAGATTTTTATTGATGAAGAAGGGGATGCCTTGGGCATCCCCAAGCTTTGACGCTTGTACTTCTTGAATATTTCTTGGGGTGACACGGGTGGCATCCCCAAGCTTGAGCTTTTGTCCATAGATCATCTCATCATGTTACTCTTCCCTACACTCAAAAATTTCCTTCATACAGAACTTCAAACAATCTTCATTAGCAACATTAGTGCACTCAAGATAATAAGTCTTTTGGTTCAGTTTCAACACAAGTAAAACTTCCATTAAAACACAAGATACTGTAGCACTTGCTTTAAAAAGTTCAAATGATCAAAGATAACTCAAAGAGAAAGAGATTAAGAGGCAAATGCAAATAATGGGAGAAATCTGTCAAAACAGACTAGCAGGTAAAAACAAATTTTTTCGAAGACCTTCTATTGCTCAAATCGCAAAGTGTTGAACTAAAGAAAGTTGGATAACAACCTGGGGCAGAAGCACACAAAATTACAGATCAAACCGATGTACAGAGTTTTTCTCGAATTTTTACAATGAAGCACAATAATCTGCTTCGGGACAGCAACTTTCCCAAGCATTACTTCTCTCTCATTAGAGGTTACTCTTGGCACAAAAACCACACAAAATGATAAGGAGCGGTTATTACAGAGGTAATTACTTCCAAGACTCAACTAAAACTTTTGGGTTATCTCCCAATAAGTACTTTTCTTTAACGCCTTTAAGTTAGGCATAAGAAGCAAGAAAAGAATCAAGTATTCTCGAATGAAGAAGCATTAAGAGCAAATTTTGTTTTAATAGGAGAGGGAAAAGGAATCTTCTCTCTCTTCTTAGGGAAGTGTTCTATACCTTTCTTGATTGGAAATTGATATTTAATGGTGCCTTCTTTCATATCAATAACGGCACCAACAGTTCTAAGAAAAGGTCTTCCCAAAATAATACGACAAGAAACATTGCATTCAACATCCAAAACATAGAAATCAACAGGGACATAGGAATTGTTAACCATAATAAGAACATCATTAACACTCCCCATGAGTTTCTTTTCAGCATTATCATCAAGTGCGACATTCAAATAACAATCTTCAAATGGTGGCAAATCAAGCATTTCCTAAATCTTTCTAGGCATAATAGAAACACAACTATCAAGATCACATAAAGCTTTGATATCAAAATCAGTTACTTTCATATTAATGATGGGTTCCCAACCATCTTCTAGTTTCATAGGGATAGAAGCTTTGTTTCATCTTTTCTTCTTTAATTTTTATGAGAGCATCAGTAATGTGTTTTGTAAAGGCCATATTCATAGCACTAGCATTAGGACTTTTAGCAAGCTTTTGTAGGAACATAATTACATCAGAAATGTTGCAACCATCAAGATCAAAATCATACTTATCATCTAAATTATTAGAGCTATTGTTTCCCATATTTTGAAGGATTTCAGCATTTTTATTAGAAAAGCTTCCATTGGGTTTAGTAGCAATACTAATATTTCTAGCAAGTTCATCTTCTCTTTCCCACTTATCATGCAATTCAGCTAATAGTCTAACATTTTCATCAATTCTAACTTGTATGGCATTAGTAGCAGCAAAGGGAATTTCAATAGTTTCAGGTTTAGTAGCCATTTTATTCAAAGAAGATTGTGCTTCAGCCAATGATGCTATATTTCTTTCATCATTAGAGAGTTTTTCCTCAATAGTTTTATTGAAAGCGGTTTGTTTACTAATAAAATCTTTAAGCATAACTTCAAGTTCAGAGGGTGCACTCCTATTATTGTTGTAGGAATTTCCATAAGCATTATCATTATTGGGGGGATATGGACTATAGTTATTATTACTAAAATTATTCCTGTAGGCATTGTTGCTAAAATTATTATTTCTTATAAAGTTCACATCAACTTGCTCTTCTTGAGCAACCAAAGAGGCTAAGGGAACATGATTTGGATCAATATGAGCTTTCCCATTAACAAGCATAGACATAATAACATCAATTTTATAACTCAAGGAGGAGGTTTCCTCAACAGAATTTACATTCTTACCTTGTGGAGCTCTCTCAATATGCTATTCAGAATAGTTAACCATCATATTATCCAAAAGCTTTGTTGCAGCACCCAAAGTAATGGTCATAAAGGTACCTCTAGTAGCAGAATCCAGTAGATTTCTTGAATAATAATTCAATCTTGCATAAAAGGTTTGGATAATCATCCAACCAGTTAGTCCATGAGTGGGACAATTCTTTACCAAAGATTTCATTCTTTCCCAAGCTTGAGCAATGTGTTCATTATCAGATTGTTTAAATTTCAGTATTTCACTTCTCATAGATATAATCTTAGCAGGAGGATAGTATTTTCCAATGAAAGCATCTTTGCATTTAGTCTAAGAATCAATACTATTTCTAGTTAACCATTCTTTAGCTTTTCCTCTCAAAGAGAAAGGAAACAATTTAAGCTTAATAATATCCCCATCTATATCCCTATGTTTTTGCATCTTCAGTACCAATTCCAGAAAATTGTTCTCTCATAACAAGATTAAGCAAAGCAGGTTTAATTTCAAAGAAGGTAGCTTCAGGAACAGGTGGAGCAATAGGTGTGCACATGAAATCATTGTTGTTGGTGCTAGTGAAGTCACACAACTTAGTGTTTTCAGGAGTAGTCATTTTTTTTGTGTTTTTAATAAAGGAAGCAAACTAGTACAACTATTTTTTGTGTTTTTGATAAAGAAAAAAGCAAACAAAGTAGAAATAAGCTAAGAAAAACAAATAAAACAAAGTAAAGAGATTGGTTATTAGGGACTCCCCTTGTGAAGATGTCCTTGACTTCCCGGCAATGGCGCCAGAAAAAGATCTTGATGGCCCAAAATATATTCGAGCTTGTTGGGGAACCCCAGGGCGAAGGTACGATGAGCACATCAGCAAGTTTTCCCTCAGTTATGAAACCAAGGTTATCGAACCAGTAGGAGCAAGGAAACACCTCCACGGTGTTGTTTCCAACTTGGAGTCCTGCAAAACACAACCATAGATCTTTGCCCCCAACTTACAGTGAGGTTGTCAATCTCACCGGTTTTGCTGAAAACAAAGGATTAAACGTATTGTGTGGAAGAAAGTAATAGCTTGTAGAAAGTAAACAGAAAATAGTAAACAATTGTAGATTTATGGTAAAAGAAAGAACCGGGGTCGATAGTTCACTAGTGAAATTCTCCTTAAGATAGATGACATGTTGGGTGAACAAATTACAGCGGGGCAATTGACAAACATCGAGAAAGCAAACACAAATCATCTTTACTCCTTTGAGATTTGATTGGGCATTACTACATTATACATAGACTGTAGTCCAACTGCATCTATTACTAATAATCCACCTTCAGGTTATCATCCGAACCCCCTCCAGTATTAAGTTGCAAGCAACAGATAATTCCATTAAGCAAAGTGTGTAAAGTAAACAATACGATTGTTCTATGAACAAAGGATTGTTGTTTTCTCCCTAGTAGCAACAACACATCTAGTACCTTAGATATTTCTGTCACTTCCCCAGATTACTAGAGGCATGATCCCACTATCGAGCATAAATACTCCCTCTTGGAGTTGCTAGCATCTACTTGGCCAAGATAGCTACTAACAACAAAAAGCATGCAAGATCACAAATAACAAAGACATGATAGAATCAATAATCAATCTGAAATAGCATCTCAATATCCATCGGATCCCTGCAAACACAACATGTATGATTACAAATAGATGATCTTGATCATGAACGGAGCTCACAAGATCTAACATGATACCACAAAGGAGGAGAACCAACCATCTAGCTACTACATGGACCCGTAGTCCAAGGATGAAGAACTCACACATCACACCAGAGGTAGGCATGGTGATGAAGAAGGCCTCCGGGGTGAATTCTCCCCTCTGACAGGGTGCCGGGAAGAGCTTCAGATCCCTCCCAATCTAAGGATGGAGATGACGGTGGCTACAGACTCTTTCGTGGATTTTTCATCGGGTACTTAGGGTTTCTGTATCGGAGGCAATATATAGGCGAAGAGGCAAGGTTGGTGGAGGCCGGAGGGGCCCACACCACCCCCTGGCGCGGCCTAGCCTGGCCCGCACCACCAGGTGGTCTGGCTAGCCCCTGGCCCTTCTCCGTATCGTCTTCTGGCTCCGTGTTCCCCTCGGTGAAATATTGACTTTGACTTTTGCCCGGTCCAATTCCGTGAATATTCATTTTCCAGCTTTTCTGAAACCAAAAACAGCAGAAAACAGGCAACTGGCACTGTGGCATCATGTTAATAGGTTAGTTCTAGAAAATGTGTAAAGATAGTCCAAAGTGTGGACAAAACATAATAAAGTAGATATTAAACAAGCATGGAACATCAAAAAATATAGATATGTTAGCAACGTATCAATAAGTGATGTCTACACACTTCTATTCTTGGAGAGTTGTTGGGCCTCCAAGTGCCGAGGTTTCTAGAACAGCAACAAGTTTCCCTTAAGTGGATTACCCAAGGTTTATCAAACTCAGGGAGGAAGTGGTCAAAGGTATCCCTCTCAAGCAACCCTGCAATCAAGATACAAGAAGTCTCTTGTGTCCCCAACACACCCAATACACTTGTCAGGTGTATAGGTGCACTAGTTCAGCAAAGAGATAGTGAAATACAAGTGGGATGGATAATTATAAGTGGTAGCGGTGCCAGAAAATAGCTTTGATGGAGTGTGTTTGACGTGGGAAAAGACTAAAGGCAATCTAAAATAAAGATGGAAGCAAGCAAACATGTAACAGATCTAGTTGCAAACGGTGTTTCAATGCTTAGAAACAAGGCCTAGGGATAATACTTTCACTAGTGAACACTATCATATAAATGTCATCTCTTTATGATACTACTCTGAACTACTCTCCGGTTGGACACTCTAATCCATGGTAGGGCTATAACAACACTCCTCAAAGTTATCTTTTCCCATCTAGATAACCCCACATTGTCACCTTGAGCACTAGATGGTTCCAACAAACACCACAATTTCATAGAGACATCCAACTCCAAATATAAATCATAACAAGTATTTGTAATCTCTAGCCTAAGTGCCACCATGGTGTGCATGCTGTCACTTTCACACACATGGGGAGAGCAGAGATCTATTAAAGCACTTGAGTAGCAAGGTATATCTACTTGATTACAAAGCTCATGATCACACTATGATCATGCATAGAGAGAGAGATGAACACATAGCTACCGGTAGAACCCTTAGCCTCGAGGAAGAACTACTCCCTCATCGTCATGGGAATCAGTAACAGCGATGGAGATGGTGGTGGAGATCGATGGAGATGGCTCCGGGGGCACTTCCTTGTCCTGGCAGGGTGTCAGAATAGAGACTTTCTATCCCCCGAATCTCCCCTTTGGTGGCGGCGGTGTTGCCGAACTTTTCGTGGCTAGAGGCTAGATTCTTTAGGGTTTCTGCATCGGAGGCTTCTTATAGGCGAAGGGGCGATGTCAGAGGGTGGACCAGGGGCCCACGCCACCTAGTGGCACGGCCAGGGGGACCCGCGCCACCACATGGTGTGGCCAGCCCCTGGCCCCTCTTCGTCTCGTCTTCTGGCGCCGTGAGTCTTCCGGTAAAATATCGACTTTGGCTTTTGTCTAGTCCAATTCCAAGAATATTCATTTTCTGGCTTTTCTAGAACCAAAAACAGAAGAAAACAGGCAACTGGCACTATGGCATCTTGTTAATAGGTTAGTTCTGGAAAATGTGTAAAAGTACTCCAAAGTGTGGACAAAACATAAGAAAGTAGATATAAAACAAGCATGGAAGATCAAAAATTATAGATACGTTTGCAACGTATCAACATCCCTAAGCTTAACTCATGCTCGTCCTCGAGTAGGTAAGTGATAAAAAAGAATAATTTTTGAGGTGACATGCACCATCATAATCTTGATCAAACCATTTGCAAGCATTGAAAGCTGGGATCAAAGAACTCTAAACATGAGCATGAAAGATAAAGTTCTAACAATAAGACATAGTGACTATGCATGCAACATGAAAGGATACAAACAAAGATCATGAATAACAATGCATTGAAAGACGTTTGTTTGTTTCACATATAGAAAACATAGCATAGTGGCATTCAGCTTGTCCCTCATGGAGTAGCAAAACATTAATGCATAGGACACCTTCAAAGTTCATGAGGGTGACTAGATACAAATAGTTCAAGAATAAGCAATATCAACATTATGAATCAATCAATAAGTTTTGGGACAATGCACATAGAACTAAGAATGAAAATTATGCTCTCTTAATTGGTGCCTAAGGATAGAAGGTGGAGACTCAATATAAAAGTGGAAGAAAGGCCCTTCATAAAGGAAAGCAGGGATTTCAAGTCTAATAAAGAGCTTCCAAAAATTATGGTACTTGTTAGCTTTCATCTCTCATTGCCCCTATCATAAGCATCTTGAAGTGATTAAGGTTAAAGTGAACAAACTATGGAGTATATGCTTAACAAAGTATAAGTTGGAAATATCATGTCCCTTGAATACGAGGGTCGCTCCTCATGCTACTCAAGTTTAGTCACCGGTAAGTTCTTGTCATAGTAAGTACATGTGTATCATAGAGAACCGCCAACGGGGCACCCCTTGCCCGATGATACGGAAGAATCCCCATATCAAAATGACAAGGCAAGCAGACAATAAGCATCTCAGCAATCTTCTTATGTACCATGGGAAAATGGTGCTTTTTTCTCTTTTTCCTCTTTTCTCATCTTTTTTTTTCTTTTTTCTCAATATCTATCTCTTTTTTTATAAGAATAATGCTTCATAGATTGCTCATTATGGTTATGCTGCAAGTTTCCACCATGATTAGGCATGGATTAGACCAGCCGCCCAGGCGTTTCTCTAACACACATACATATCTCCATGGACTTACAAGCTCCCCTTTCATTTCACATCGATGACATCCATAAACAAAAGAGCATGATATCAACTGGGTACAATGTACACGTGCAATGTTGAAAGCGTTCCCCATGATAGCATGGTTCTGCTAATTACCAACGTATAAGTGCAAGCATATACAACATAGATGACACAATGTTTCAAGTTTATTAGGGCAAGAAAAGTAAAGTGTGCCATCAAGTTCGTGAGAGCTTTAATCACTAAGTTTCACATAACAAGTTTAATTTGGAATGTAGATAAAAACATGAATATACTTGGAATAGCAAATGCTAATAGGTAGGTATGGTATACTCTTTGGAATAACTTGGTTTTATTTGGATATGGATGCATGAGTGGAACTCATACTTGGTTATGGAGGCTAGCAAAAGACTGGGGTCGACCAACTAAGAGAGCAATAATGGCCATAATCATGCAAAGCGACAAAACATTATTAATTAAAGCAAAAAGTGATAGTTCAAGTCGAAAACTAAATGATCATAGAGGCTATGGTGACTTGGTATAGTCTTAATATGGTGTGAGCATGCGCCAAGTCAACCCAAATAAAGCATCAAAGGAGAATACCACAATGCTATGCTTTAATATGCTAAAACAGCGCATGATTCTTTCAAGGCACATTAAGCAATCTCAATTGTTTGTAACATGTCATGCTACAGCAGAAATAACTAAGCATAAATCCAAAGCAACATCTAGAATGACATGATAAAGTCTAAGCCATAGTAAAAAAAAGCTCCCTTTTGTACCACTAAAGCATGAAGCTTTCTACTCTCTTCCAACACCAATCGACTTATTTGAAAGAACTCACAAAGATAATAATAAATAAAGATCAGTGAGCTTGTCTCACAAATCCAAAAAGAAGAACTAAAAAGTTCTAAGCTGAAAGCACAAGAAAACTAAGGCTAAACACAGTGCTAGCAAAAGAGAACACTCACAAAACAATAAGAATGAAAACTAGAGTGTTTTAGGCAATGAATAATGGAGTATGTCTCTCTCCAAAAGAAGTGCTGGGATTCAACCAACTTATTGCAGCAAACAAATCAAAATAAAACTAAAAAACAAAGATGCCCCAAGAACAACACAATAGTGCATGAAACAATAAAAACGAAGTGTCTAGAAAGACCTGAGATTTTTATTGACGAAGAAGGGGATGCCTTGGGCATCCCCATGCTTTGACGCTTCTACTTCTTGAATATTTCTTGGGGAGACACGGGGTGGCATTGTTGGAGATATGCCCAAGAGGCAATAATAAAGTGGTTATTATTATATCTTTATGTTTATGATAAATGTTTACATCCCATGCTATAATTGTATTATTAGGAAACACTAATACATGTGTGTTTTGTAAACATAAAAGAGTCCCTAGTAAACCTCTTGTTGAACTAGCTTGTTGATTAATTGATGATCATGGTTTCCTGATCATGGACATTGGATGTGATTAATAACAAGGTTATATCATTAGGAGAATGATGTAATGGACACACACCCATAGTAAGCGTAGCATAAAGATCAAGTCATTAAGTTCGTATTGCTATAAGCTTTCAAATGCATAGTAACCTAATCCTTCGACCATGAGGTTGTGTTAATCACCATCACCGGATGGGTACTTTGATGACATCAAACACCGCTTTGTAACTGGGTGGTCATAAAGGTGTCATTGGGTATTCTGAAAGTATGTGTTGAAGCGCATGGACCAAGATTGGGATTTGTCCATATGACGGATAGATATGCTCTGGGCCCTCTCGGTGGAATGTCATCTAGTTAGCTTGCAAGCATGTGACTAGGTCACAAGGGATGACATATCACAGAACGAGTAAAGAGTACTTATCAGTAACGAAGTAGAACTAGGTATGGAGATACTGACGATCATACCTCGGATAAGTATAGTATCGCGTGACAAAGGGAATTGGTTTCGTATGTAAATGGTTCTATCGATCACGAAGTCATCGTTGAGTATGTGGGAGCCATTATGGATCTCCAGGTCCCGCTGATGGTTATTGATAGGAGATGTGTCTCTATCATGTCTACATATTCACGAACCGTAGGGTGACACACTTAAGGTTCGAAGTTGTTTTAAGTAGATATGGAATGTGCGTTGGAGACCGAATGTAGTTCGGAGTCTCGGAATGGATCTGGGACATCACGAGGAGATCCGGAATTGTCCGGAGAATAAGATTCATATATTGGGGATCATTTTCTAAGTTAGGAAATGTTCCGGAGTGTCTGTATGGAGATTCTAGAAGGTTTCGGAATGTTCTGGAAGGTTCTGGAGGATTTCTTGGAGTTTGCTTGAAAACCAAGAAAGGGTCAAAGGAAACCTAGTGGGGCAAGTCACGGATTCGTGGGGGAGGAGGACTCCTCCCCCCTTCCCACCGCCGGCCATAGGAGGGGAGTCCTACTAGGACTCCCCCTCCCCAGGCGCGCCTCCCCCCTTAAATAGAAGGGCAGGGGCGCCCCCTCCAAGCCCTTCTCCATACTCCCAATCTCTGCCGCCTCTCTCCTCCTCCTTTCTTCTACACAGGCATAGGCGAAGCCCTGCAGAATTCTCTACTCCACCACCACCACCACGCCGTCGTGCTGCTGGGATTCCATGGAGAAGATCTACTACCTCCGCTGCTCGCTGGAACGAGGAGAGGAAGGTCTGCTTCGACTCCGCACGTGTGACCGACTACGGAAGCGCTGCCGAAACAGGACGCCGGAAGGATCGTCCACTTGACCGACTGCGGAAGCGCTGCCGGAACGCGACGCCGGAAGGATCATCCACACGATCTTGAGATCGGCAAGTGATCGACTACATCAACCACGAGATCTAATCTCGTTAACGCTTTTGGATCTACGAGGGTTAGTTCCTATCTATCTCGTTGCTCATGTCTAATAGATTAGATCTTGGCTTTTATCTAGATTAGATCTGGGTTTTGTTCGTTCTTGCGGTAGAAATTTTTTGTTTTCCATGCTGCGAACCCATTAGTGGTATCAGAGCCGTATCTATGTGTAGATCTGTTGCACGAGTAGAACACAATGTTTTTGTGGGCGTTGATGCTTTTGTTGTCGGTGTCTTAGCGTGTACTTTGCATTTTGCGGCATGGTGGGATGAAGCGGCTCGGGCTAACATTACATGTCATCGTACATGAGACTTGCTCCACGCTTGACGTGCAACTTGCTTTGCACAAGTGGCTTTGCGGGTGTCTGTCTCTCCCACCATAGTTAAGATTCAATTTACAATGAGCATCTGACAACACTTGTATCAACGTTGTGGTCCTTGTTCGTAGGTAAGATCGGTCTTATGCGTAAGCCCCAAACCACGTAAAACATGCAAAGAAAATTAGAGGCGTCTAACTTGTTTTTGCAGGGGTTTTGTGATGTGATATGGCCATTATGTGATTGTGATTATATTTGATGTATGCAATGATCCTTATTGTAATATGGCAACCGGCAGGAGCCTAATGGTTGTCTTTAATTCTGTTAAGACATGCGTGTCTATTCATCTTGTAATAGCTTTATTCCAAGTAGTTGTAGTAGTTGCTAGTGATGATGGACAACCATGAAGCGGCGCCACTGACCTTGACGCAATGCTGGTGATGATGGAGATCATGTTCGTGCTTTGGAGATGGAGATCAAAGGCGCAAGAAGAAAGGGCCATATCATATCACACTAATTATGAATTGCCTATGATGTTAATCCTTTATGCATCTTGTATTGCTTAGATCACGACGGTAGCATTATAAGATGACCCCTCTCACTAAATTTCAAGTAATAAAGTGTTCGTCCTTAGTTGGCACCGTTGCTAAGACTCGTCGTTTCGAAGCATCTCGTGATGATCGGGTGTGATAGACTCTACGTGTGCATACAACGGGTGCAAGCCAGATTTGCACATGCGGAAACTAAGGTTAACCTTGACGAGCCTAGCATGTACAGACATCGTCTCGGAACACGGAATACCAAAAGGTAAAGAATGAGTCATATGGATGATATGATGAACATATTGATTGTTCACCTTTTAAAGCTACATCATCTCACGTGATGATCGGACTTGGTGTAGTGGATTTGGTTCGTGTAATCACTAAAACAACTCGAGGGATGTTGTTTTGAGTGGGAGTTCATCTGTAATTTAGATTAGTCGAACTCAATTTATCATAAACACAATCAAAGTGAATTTGCATAGTTTGTTGTAGTCATTGGAATCCGTTCACCACCTTACGCTTAGTTATAGTTGAGATAGTGGAACTATAGAAATTCTGGATATTTGCTTTACGAACTGGTATCGTATTGTTTGGAGTGTCAATTTAAAATTTATAAGTCCTATTGCAAACTTTCAGCAAACTCCATTTACTCCATGAAGTTTAATAAATAGTATTAAATCAAGAGTAACAATTCCAGTGTTAGTATCTAATGTATCATGTTTGCTCCATGATTCTTGATACTCAAAAGATTGTTTTTAATATCAAGTTTATCTAAGAGCTGAAAGCAATGTTTCAGAAACCATCATATGTGAAAGGTATTGCGATATCTAAAACAATGTGTTGGTTACAACATGATAGAGTATACGTCCTCATATTTGATGAGAATTTGTGAAGGTTGGAGACGCTAGTCGTCCTAATCCTCCAAAAGGTTTTGAAAAAGAAACATTATACTCACAATTCACCTTTATAAGCTATAGCAGCTTGATCATGAAAGTTGTCATGATAAGGATGAATAGAAGATGTAAGTAAAATGTTTACTACACTAAAAGATTACTAAAGAATGGATTTTTTTTAAAAGAACACCAAACATTTGATGATGGTGATCCACCTCAAAGTGCAAGTCCAAAGGTATTCGTAGTTGACTATATACTCTTTGTACCATGTGTCATGTTGATGACACCGCTATTGATGTTGATAGATTCTTTTAAAAGAAAAGAAATTGCTGAAAGAGAATCTATAAAATATTTGGCAGAAAAGAAAAGATTGGAGATGTCCAACTTAGGCATATAGAAGATATACATGTTATGGTTGTATTCCTTGCTTGTTAAACAATGTGGTTCTCCGGTATTGGATACCGAATTGGTTGGTATGCTATGTCATACAGGACAACGTAATTCATGAACTACAATGGCCTAAGTAACTAGCAAGAGAATAAGTGATGATGTTCATCGAAAACAAATAAAGTGTTATTGTGTTTTTCGTTGACATCAAACCTAGCCTTCAAGATTTGTTATTTTGTTCTGGTATTACGAGAACAATGGTTGTTCAAATAATTACCGTATTCCATAAAGGATGGATGAACTTTTACAAGTCTGGTGGGAGAAATCACATCCATAAACACTATTGCTAAAATGTCGCAAGACAAATGATTGAAAGATCACTTGCGAAGTGACATCGCCGTTTAAATTATATTGAAAGGGATACATGAAGAAACTCCATGTTGATGGATTTATTGGAGTCTTTGATTTGGATCAAATGATGCTTGTGATACTTTCCTGGAGATAATTAAAACTCCGTTCGTAGGCCAAAAGAGGAACGGACGACTAACTGATTGGAATTTGTACATATTGATGTATATAGTCCACTATGTGTAGTCGTGGGCGATGGATTCCAACTTCATATGCTTTCTCCGAAGATTTGAGTGAGTATATGTTTGTACTTACTCAATAAGGAAGAAGTATGAAACATTTGAAAGTTGTTCAAAGACTTTCAAGATGAAGTAGAAAATCATTGTAACAAGAAAATAAAGAGTTTATGATTCAATCATAAAGGAAGATATTTGAGTTACATGTTTAGCAAAAACACCTAAGACTTGAGAAATTGTTGCATGATTTGTGTTTCCCGATAAACCATAGGAGTATGGCATATTCGAGAGATGAAATCAAACCATGTTTGAGATGGTAAGATCAAGGGTGTCATTTATAAATCTGCCATTATGTTTTAAAGATTGAAGCTTTAGAGACTACCGCTTTTACACTGAAAAGAGCACCATCGTGATCCATTGAAATGACACCATATGAGTTATGGTTTGGGATAAAACCCGAATTGTCTTTTCTTAAATTTTGGTATGTTATGCATAAGTAAAATGTTTACAACCAAGGTCGGATAAGCACGTCTTTGTAGGTTATCCCAAAGAATTTGTTGGGAATTTCTCCATAACACCGAGGATAAAAGAGTATGTTACTTGAAACGTCAAGTTTCTTGAGAAGGAATTTTTCGTGAAAAGTTAAGTGGGAGGACAATAGAACTTTGATAAGGTTGTTGAACCTTAGCTATATGTGCTAAGTAGCGCAGCGCCGGAAAGTGTCCCGGTGGCGGCCACAATGCTCATGGCTCTCGTGATTACAAAAGGTGTGATCTAGGAGATTAGATTTCCTATAGAAGCGTGTGGGTCGGTCAGAATAAAATAGTAAGATTTGATAAGCAAGTCATTATTGTTTTGACAATGATGAACCGACTACATGCAAAGAAGCGATGATGGGCCTTGACTCCATAAAATGACTAGAAGTCATGGAATCCGTGATAGCATCCATACACGAGAAATCAAGTTTCTGAACTTTGAAGACCATCCGGAAAGGCGTGAAGCCTATCGGTTGTGTTTGGATCTATAAAGAAATAGACATGGATGTTTCAAATCTATGAAATAGTCGACATGTCAGAAAGAGTTTACGACAATGTTCAAGGAATTGACTATGATAAGATTTGATCTTTCATAGCGATATTTAGTCTGGATGGATTAATGTAGCAACCACTACATATATTTTGGTATATGGTAGTTGAACAAACAAAACAAGTTCTTCTAATAGAATGGTTACCTAGGACGTGTACATGACACGATCCAAAGGGTTTTGTTAATTCAAAGGATGATAAAAGAGTATGCAAAACTTCAATGGTTGAAGTGAGCATCGCGGAGTTGGAATCTTCACCGTGATGAAATCGTTAAAAGGTTTAATTTCATCAGAGACGATGAAGATGTTTGCATTTTGTAAGAAATTAAGTGGGAGCGCTAAGACATATTTCTAATACATTATGTGAAAGACATATTGTTGATTAGAAATGATGTATCTTTTATTGACACAGGTTAAGAATTTCATTTTGATGAAAGACTTAGGCATAACTCAAGAATTAGGCATCAATGTCTATATGAATAGATTGAGGTGCTAATATGGTTTTGCCAAATGTACATAGATAAGATGTTGAATGAGTTCAATATGGAAACAACAAGAAAGGTTCTTGACGCATGGAAAGGACTGAATCAAGATTCGAGTGTGTTGACACGAGATTCAAGTGTTTTGACACTTGGTGAAATCACAAGAATATTTTGATCAATCATTCTTTGAGATGTACACATCCAGATATGTCCTATGCTCTAAATGTTATGAGCATATACCAGAATGATTCATAAGATGATCATTGGACAATAGTAAAGATATTCTTATGAGCTTTGGAAGAACTAAGAATATACCATGTATAAGTGACAAATAGTTAAAGGTAGTTCATTGTAAAGCGTTACATTGATACTAATTTTGTCACAAGATACAAATTAAATTTATCTCAATTTAAACTATGGGTGGCACAATGTAATGGAAAGGAAGTTCCATAACGTATTTGGTTGAGTACCAAAGTTAAAACATTGTAACAGATACTACAACAAAAGGCTAAGTATATGACTACTATTGTAGCAGTAAATGAGGGCATTTGCGTCAAGTAGTTTGTTATCAAACTAGGTGTGGTTCCTGGCGGGCTAATACTATGAAGATATATTGTGTGACAATAATATCAACATATTTTGAGGCGAAGGAACTAAAGGTCTCACCAAAGGACCAAATTTATACAATGCCATCTCATTGGAGAATGAGTAATGCGTAGAGACGCAAGGACATGCAAATACACACGGACCTGGAAGTATCAGATCCGAAGATTATGTTTACCACTAGCAATAGTGTCTATACAACACCAGAAAGCCATAGGTGTTGAATGCACAAGTTTTTAACTAGATTATTGATTCTAGTGCAAGTGGGAGACTGTTGGAGATATGCCCAAGAGGCAATAATAAAGTGGTTATTATTATATCTTTATGTTTATGATAAATGTTTACATCCCATGCTATAATTGTATTATTAGGAAACACTAATACATGTGTGTTTTGTAAACATAAAAGAGTCCCTAGTAAACCTCTTGTTGAACTAGCTTGTTGATTAATTGATGATCATGGTTTCCTGATCATGGACATTGGATGTGATTAATAACAAGGTTATATCATTAGGAGAATGATGTAATGGACACACACCCATAGTAAGCGTAGCATAAAGATCAAGTCATTAAGTTCGTATTGCTATAAGCTTTCAAATGCATAGTAACCTAATCCTTCGACCATGAGGTTGTGTTAATCACCATCACCGGATGGGTACTTTGATGACATCAAACACCGCTTTGTAACTGGGTGGCCATAAAGGTGTCATTGGGTATTCTGAAAGTATGTGTTGAAGCGCATGGACCAAGATTGGGATTTGTCCATATGACGGATAGATATGCTCTGGGCCCTCTCGGTGGAATGTCATCTAGTTAGCTTGTAAGCATGTGACTAGGTCACAAGGGATGACATATCACAGAACGATTAAAGAGTACTTATCAGTAACGAAGTAGAACTAGGTATGGAGATACTGACGATCATACCTCGGATAAGTATAGTATCGCGTGACAAAGGGAATTGGTTTCGTATGTAAATGGTTCTATCGATCACGAAGTCATCGTTGAGTATGTGGGAGCCATTATGGATCTCCAGGTCCCGCTGATGGTTATTGATAGGAGATGTGTCTCTATCATGTCTACATATTCACGAACCGTAGGGTGACACACTTAAGGTTCGAAGTTGTTTTAAGTAGATATGGAATATGCGTTGGAGACCGAATGTAGTTCGGAGTCTCGGAATGGATCCGGGACATCACGAGGAGATCCGGAATTGTCCGGAGAATAAGATTCATATATTGGGGATCATTTTCTAAGTTAGGAAATGTTCCGGAGTGTCTGTATGGAGATTCTAGAAGGTTTCGGAATATTCTGGAAGGTTCTGGAGGATTTCTTGGAGTTTGCTTGAAAACCAAGAAAGGGTCAAAGGAAACCTAGTGGGGCAAGTCACGGATTCGTGGGGGAGGAGGACTCCTCCCCCCTTCCCACCGCCGGCCATAGGAGGGGAGTCCTACTAGGACTCCCCCTCCCCAGGCGCGCCTCCCCCCTTAAATAGAAGGGCAGGGGCGCCCCCTCCAAGCCCTGCTCCATACTCCCAATCTCTGCCGCCTCTCTCCTCCTCCTTTCTTCTACACAGGCATAGGCGAAGCCCTGCAGAATTCTCTACTCCACCACCACCACCACGCCGTCGTGCTGCTGGGATTCCATGGAGAAGATCTACTACCTCCGCTGCTCGCTGGAACGAGGAGAGGAAGGTGTGCTTCGACTCCGCACGTGTGACCGACTGCGGAAGCGCTGCCGAAACGCGGCGTCGGAAGGATCGTCCACTTGACCGACTGCGGAAGCGCTGCCGGAACGCGACGCCGGAAGGATCGTCCACACGATCTTGAGATCGGCAAGTGATCGACTACATCAACCACGAGATCTAATCTCGTTAATGGTTTCGGATCTACGGGGGTTAGTTCCTATCTATCTCGTTGCTCATGTCTAATAGATTAGATCTTGGCTTTTATCTAGATTAGATCTGGGTTTTGTTCGTCCTTGCGGTAGAATTTTTTTGTTTTCCATGCTGCGAACTCATCAGGCATCCCCAAGCTTGAGCTTTTGTACTTTCTTCATCTCATTACATCATTCTTTCCCTACACCTGAAAATTTCCTTCATACAAAACTTCACACAATCTTCATTAGCAACATTAGTGCATTCAAAAGATAATACACCTTTGGGGTTTAGTTTTAAAATAGCAAAACTTTCATTAAAAACACAAGATACTGTAGCAATTCCCTCAAAAAGCTCAATTCACCAAAAAGAACTCAAACAAAATTGATAAAGAGGCAAATGCAAATAATGGCAGAAATCTGTCAAAACAGACCAGCAGGTGAAACCCGATTTTTTCAAAGACGTTCTTTTGCTCAAATCAAAAAGTTGAACTAAGGAAAGTTAGCTAACAAATTGAGGGATTTAGTCAGAAAATTACAGCTCAATCCGACATACAGATATTTTTCATGAATTTTTACAGTGAAGCACAAAAATCTGTTTCAGGACAACACTTCCCCAAATCTTACTTCCCTCTCATTAGAGGTTATTATTGGCACAAAAATCAAATAAAAAAGGATAAGGAGAGGTTATTATAGAAGTAATAACTTCCAAGACTCAAGAAAACTATTGGGTTATCTCCCAAGAAGTACTTTTCTTTAATGCCTTTAAGTTAGGCATGATAGTTTGAGAAGATGCTCACATAAGAAATATGAGCATCAAGAAGCAAATTCAAAGCACATTTAAGTCTAACCCACTTCCTATGCATAGGAATCTTGTAAATAAACAAGTCATGAAAGCACAAAGAAACAAGCATAGTAAAGCAAAACAAGTGCAACTTCAAAATTTTCAACATAAAGAGGGGAAACTTAATATTATTGAGATACATAAAACCATGCTTCCCTCTCTCATAATAACTTTCAGTAGCATCATGAATAAAATTAACAATATAACTATCACATAAAACATTCTTATCATGAGCCACATGCATAAAATAATTATTACTGTCCACATAAACATAGTCATTCTTATTAATTGTAGTGGGAGCAAATTCAACAAAATAGCTATCATTATTATTCTCATCACCATAATCATCAAATATAGGAGGCATATTGTAATCATAATTAATTTTCTCCTCAATAGTAGGTGGACTGAAAATATCATATTCATCATTGTAATCATTATATATTGGAGGCATAGTATCATCAAAGTAAATTTTCTCCTCCATGTTTGGGGGACTAAAAATATCATGCTCATCAAAACCAGCTTCCCCAAGCTTAGACTTTTCCATAGCATTAGCAATAATGGTGTTCAAAGACTTCATACTAATAATATTGCTATTAGCATGCAAATAAAGTTCCATAGGTTTTTTAATTTTCTCTTCAAACACTACATGTCCTAACTCCAGATAAATACTATAAAGCTCTCTAATTTTGTTGTTGTTTTCCATTAAGCCTAACTAGTGAAAATAAAAACAAAAACAAAAAGATATAATTGCAGAATCTAAAGGAAATAACTTCGAGCACTCACACACCAGCAACTGCACTAGAAGATAGCTTAGTAGCCAGAGGATGTGAGTACTTTTTACCTTACCTCCCCGGCAACTGCGCCAGAAAATAGCTTGATGTCTACGCACTTCTATTCTTGTAGACAGTTGTTGGGCCTCCAAGTGCAGAGCTTTGTAGAACAGCAACAAGTTTCCCTTAAGTGGATTACCCAAGGTTTATCGAACTCAGGGAGGAAGTGGTCAAAGGTATCCCTCTCAAGCAACCCTGCAATCAAGATACAAGAAGTCTCTTGTGTCCACAACACACCCAATACACTTGTTAGGTGTATAGGTGCACTAGTTCGGCGAAGATATAGTGTAATACAAGTGGTATGGATAATTCTAAGTGCTAACGGTGCTAGAAAATAGCTTTGATGGACGTGGTTAACGTGGGAAAAGACTAAAGGCAATCTGAAATAAAGATGCAAGCAAGCAAACATGTAACAAATCTAGTTGCAAACGGTGTTTCAATGATTAGAAACAAGGCCTAGGGATCATACTTTCACTAGTGAACACTCTCATATAAATATCATCTCTTTATGATACTACTCTGAACTACTCTCTGGTTGGACACTCTAATCCATGGTAGGGCTATAACAGCACTCCTCAAAGTTCGCTTTTCCCATCTTGATAACCCCACACTGTCACCTTGAGCACTAGATGGTTCCAACAAACACCACAATTTCATAGAGACATCCAACTCCAAATATAACTCATAACAAGTATTTGTAATCTCTAGCCTAAGTGCCACCATGGTGTGCACGCTGTCACTTTCACACACATGGGGAGACCAGAGATCTATTAAAGCACTTGAGTAGCAAGGTAGATCTACTTGATTACAAAGCTCATGATCACAATATGATCATGCATAGAGAGAGAGATGAACACATAGCTACCGGTAGAACCCTTAGCCTCGAGGAAGAACTACTCCCTCATCATCATGGGAATCAGCAACGGTGATGGAGATGGTGGTGGAGATCGATGGAGATGGCTCCGGGGGCAATTCCCCCTCCTGGCCGGGTGTCGGAATAGAGACTTTTGTCCCCTGAATCTCCCCTTCGGTCGCGGCGGCGCTATGGAACTTTCTGTGGCTAGAGGTTGGATTCTTTAGGGTTTCTACATCGGAGGCTTCTTATAGGCGAAGGGGCGATGTCAAAGGTGGACCAGGGGCCCACACCACCTGGTGGCGCGGCCAGGGGACCCGTGCCACCACATGGTGTGGCCAGCCCCTGGCCCCTCTCCGTCTTGTCTTCTCGCTCCGTGAGTCTTCCGGTAAAATATGGACTTTGGCTTTTGTCCGGTCCAATTCTGAGAATATTCATTTTCTGGCTTTTCTGGAACCAAAAACAGAATAAAACAAGCAACTGGCATTGTGGCATCTTGTTAATAGGTTAGTTCCAAAAAATGTGTAAAAGTACTCCAAAGTGTGTAAAAAACATAAGAAAGTAGATATAAAACAAGCATGGAACATCAAAAATTATAGATGCATTTGCAACATATCAACCACCACGGCATGGGTTACACCACCACATTCACTGGAGTGTATGTGGTCAAGTGGATCAATGTGGTTTGGAAAAGAACACATGCAATTACACTCCATGTGTCATAGCATGGTCAGAAAGCCCAAAGAACACATAGGGATGCAACTGCCACATCCAATGGTGCACCAGCATGGCATGGTTTGCACCACCACATCCACTTGAGTGTGTGTGGTCATGTGGATCACTGTGGTTTCGAAAAGAACACATGCAATGCAACAACATGTGTCAGACCATGGTCAGAAAGCCCAAAGAACACCGAGGGATGCAACTGCCCACATGCAATGGTGCACCAGCATGGCATGCGTTGCACCACCACATTCACTGGACTATGTGTGGTCATGTGGATCAATCTGGTTTGGAATGGAGCACATGCAATGCAACTCCATGTGTTAGACCATGGTAAAAATACCAAAGATCATAGAGGGATGCAACTACCCACGTGCAATGGTGTACTAGCATGGCATGGGTTGCACCACCACATCCACTTGAGTGTGTGTGATCAAGTGGATCAATGTGGTTTGTAAAAGAACACATGCAAAGACCCTCCATGTGTCATACCATGGTCAGAAAGCTCAAAGAACATAGCGGGATGTAAATGCCACATGGACTGTTGCCACATCATGGCATGGTTGCATCACCATATCCACTGGAGTGTGTGTGGTCATGTGGATTAATATGGTTTGGAAAAGAACACATGCAATGACACTCCATGTATCAGACCATGGTCATAAAGCCCAAAGAACAGAGAGGGATGCAACTACCACATGCAATGATGCACCAGCATGGCATGGGTTGCACCACCACATCCTCTGGAATGTGCGTGGTCATGTGGATCGATGTGGTTTGGAAAAGAACACATGCAATGACACTTCATTTGTTAGAACATCATCAGAAAGCCCAAAGAACACAGAGGGATGCAACTGCCGCATGCAATGGTGCACCATCATGGCATGGGTTGCACGACCACATTCACTGGAGTGTATGTGGTCATGTGGATCAATTTGGTTTGGAAAAGAACACACGCAGTGACACTCCATGTGTCAGACCATGGTCAAAAAGCCCAAATAACACATAGGGATGCAACTGCCACATGCAATGCTGCACCAGCATGGCATAGTGTGCACCACCACGTCCACTTGAGTGTGTGCGGTCAAGTGGATCGATGTGGTTTGGGAAACAACACATGCAATGCCACTACATGTGTTAGACCATGGTCAGAAAGCCCAATGAACACCGAGGGATGCAACTGCCCACATGCAATGGTGCACCAGCATGGCATGCCTTGCACCACCACATTCACTGGACTATGTGTGGTCATCTGGATCAATGTGGTTTGGAATAGAGCACATTCAATGCAACTCCATGTGTTAGACCATGGTCAAAAATACCAAAGAACATAGAGGGATGCAACTTCCCATGTGCAATGGTGCACTACCATGGCATGGTTTGCACCACCACATCCACTTGAGTTTGTGTGGTCAAGTGGATCAATGTTGTTTTTAAAAGAACACATGCAATGCCCTCCATGTGTCATACCATGGTCGGAAAATCAAAGAACATAGAAGGATGTAAATGCCACATGGAATGTTGCCATAGCATGGCATGGTTGCATCACCACATCCACTGGAGTGTGTGTCGTCATGTGGATTAATACGGTTTGGAAAAGAACACATGCAATGACACTCCATGTATCAGACCATGGTCAGAAAGCCCAAAGAACAGAGATGGATGCAACTACCACATGCAATGGTGCACCAGCATGGCATGGGTTGCACCACCACATCCTCTGGAATGTGTGTGGTCAGGTGGATCGATGTGGTTTGGAAAATAACACATGCAATGACACTTCATTTGCCAGACCATCGTTAGAAAGCCCAAAGAACACAGAGGGATGCAACTGCCGCACGCAATGGTGCACCATCATGGCATGGGTTGCACGACCACATTCACTAGAGTGTATGTGGTCATGTGGATCAATTTGATTTGGAAAATAACACACGCAATGACTCTCCACATGTCAGACCATGGTCAGAAAGGCCAAAGAACACATAGGGATGCAACTACCACATGCAATAGTGCACCAGCATGGTATAGTTTGCACCACCACATCCACTTGAGTGTGTTTGGTCATGTGGATCGCTGTGATTTGAAAAAGAACACATGCAATTCAACTCCATGTGTCAGACCATGGTCAGAAAGCCCAAAGAACAACGAGGGATGCAACTGCCCACAAGCAATTGTGCACCAGCATGGCATGTGTTGCACGATAACATTCACTAGACCGTGTGTGGTCATGTGGACCAATGTGGTTTGGAAATGAACACATGCAATAACACTTCATGTGTCAGACCATCGCCAGAAATCCCGAAGAACACAAAGGGATGCAACTTCCACATGCAATGGTGCACCAGCATGTCATGGGTTGCACCACCACATTCACTGGAGTGTATGTGGTCAAGTGGATCAATGTGGTTTGGAAAAGAACACATGCAATTACACTCCATGTGTCATAGCATGGTCAGAAAGCCCAAAGAACACATAGGGATGCAACTGCCACATCCAATGGTGCACCAGCATGGCATGGTTTGCACCACCACATCCACTTGAGTGTGTGTGGTCATGTGGATCACTGTGGTTTCGAAAAGAACACATGCAATGCAACAACATGTGTCAGACCATGGTCAGAAAGCCCAAAGAACACCGAGGGATGCAACTGCCCACATGCAATGGTGCACCAGCATGGCATGCGTTGCACCACCACATTCACTGGACTATGTGTGGTCATGTGGATCAATCTGGTTTGGAATGGAGCACATGCAATGCAACTCCATGTGTTAGACCATGGTAAAAATACCAAAGATCATAGAGGGATGCAACTACCCACGTGCAATGGTGTACTAGCATGGCATGGGTTGCACCACCACATCCACTTGAGTGTGTGTGATCAAGTGGATCAATGTGGTTTGTAAAAGAACACATGCAAAGACCCTCCATGTGTCATACCATGGTCAGAAAGCTCAAAGAACATAGAGGGATGTAAATGCCACATGGACTGTTGCCACAGCATGGCATGGTTGCATCACCATATCCACTGGAGTGTGTGTGGTCATGTGGATTAATATGGTTTGGAAAAGAACACATGCAATGACACTCCATGTATCAGACCATGGTCAGAAAGCCCAAAGAACAGAGAGGGATGCAACTACCACATGCAATGATGCACCAGCATGGCATGGGTTGCACCACCACATCCTCTGGAATGTGTGTGGTCATGTGGATCGATGTGGTTTGTAAAATAACACATGCAATGACACTTCATTTGTCAGAATATCATCAGAAATCCCAAAGAACACAGAGGGATGCAACTGCCGCATGCAATGGTGCACCATCATGGCATGGGTTCCACGACCACATTCACTCGAGTGTATGTGGTCATGTGGATCAATTTGGTTTGGAAAAGAACACACGCAGTGACACTCCATGTGTCAGACCATGGTCAAAAAGCCCAAATAACACATAGGGATGCAACTGCCACATGCAATGCTGCACCAGCATGGCATAGTGTGCACCACCACGTCCACTTGAGTGTGTGCGGTCAAGTGGATCGATGTGGTTTGGGAAACAACACATGCAATGCCACTACATGTGTTAGACTATGGTCAGAAAGCCCAATGAACACCGAGGGATGCAACTGCCCACATGCAATGGTGCACCAGCATGGCATGCCTTGCACCACCACATTCACTGGACTATGTGTGGTCATCTGGATCAATGTGGTTTGGAATAGAGCACATTCAATGCAACTCCATGCGTTAGACCATGGTCAAAAATACCAAAGAACATAGAGGGATGCAACTTCCCATGTGCAATGGTGCACTAGCATGGCATGGTTTGCACCACCACATCCACTTGAGTTTGTGTGGTCAAGTGGATCAATGTGGTTTTTAAAAGAACACATGCAATGCCCTCCATGTGTCATACCATGGTCGGAAACTCAAAGAACATAGAGGGATGTAAATGCCACATGGAATGTTGCCACAGCATGGCATGGTTGCATCACCACATCCACTGGAGTGTGTGTCGTCATGTGGATTAATACGGTTTGGAAAAGAACACATGCAATGACACTCCATGTATCAGACCATGGTCAGAAAGCCCAAAGAACAGAGATGGATGCAACTACCACATGCAATGGTGCACCAGCATGGCATGGGTTGCACCAACATGGCATGGGTTGCACCACCACATCCTCTGGAATGTGTGTGGTCAGGTGGACCGATGTGCTTTGGAAAATAACACATGCAATGACACTTCATTTGTCAGACCATCGTTAGAGAGCCCAAAGAACACAGAGGGATGCAACTGCCGCACGCAATGGTGCACCATCATGGCATGGGTTGCACGACCACATTCACTGCAGTGTATGTGGTCATGTGGATCAATTTGATTTGGAAAAGAACACACGCAATGACTCTCCACATGTCAGACCATGGTCAGAAAGCCCAAAGAACACATAGGGATGCAACTACCACATGCAATGGTGCACCAGCATGGTATAGTTTGCACCACCACATCCACTTGAGTGTGTGCGGTCATGTGGATCGCTATGCTTTGAAAAAGAACACATGCAATGCAACTCCATGTGTCAGACCATGGTCAGAAAGCCCAAAGAACAACGAGGGATGCAACTGCCCACATGAAATTGTGCACCAGCATGGCATGTGTTCCACCATAACATTCACTAGACCGTGTGTGGTCATGTGGATCAATGTGGTTTGGAAATGAACAAACGCAATAACACTTCATGTGTCAGACCATCGCCAGAAATCCCGAAGAACACAAAGGGATGCAACTTCCACATGCAATGGTGCACCAGCATGTCATGGGTTGCACCACCACATTCACTGGAGTGTATGTGGTCAAGTGGATCAATGTGGTTTGGAAAAGAACACATGCAATTACACTCCATGTGTCATAGCATGGTCAGAAAGCCCAAAGAACACATAGGGATGCAACTGCCACATCCAATGGTGCACCAGCATGGCATGGTTTGCACCACCACATCCACTTGAGTGTGTGTGGTCATGTGGATCACTGTGGTTTCGAAAAGAACACATGTACTGCAACAACATGTGTCAGACCATGGTCAGAAAGCCCAAAGAACACCGAGGGATGCAACTGCCCACATGCAATGGTGCACCAGCATGGCATGCGTTGCACCACCACATTCACTGGACTATGTGTGGTCATGTGGATCAATCTGGTTTGGAATGGAGCACATGCAATGCAACTCCATGTGTTAGACCATGGTAAAAATACCAAAGATCATAGAGGGATGCAACTACCCACGTGCAATGGTGTACTATCATGGCATGGGTTGCACCACCACATCCACTTGAGTGTGTGTGATCAAGTGGATCAATGTGGTTTGTAAAAGAACACATGCAAAGACCCTCCATGTGTCATACCATGGTCAGAAAGCTCAAAGAACATAGAGGGATGTAAATGCCACATGGACTGTTGCCACAGCATGGCATGGTTGCATCACCATATCCACTGGAGTGTGTGTGGTCATGTGGATTAATATGGTTTGGAAAAGAACACATGTAATGACACTCCATGTATCAGACCATGGTCAGAAAGCCCAAAGAACAGAGAGGGATGCAACTACCACATGCAATGATGCACCAGCATGGCATGGGTTGCACCACCACATCCTCTGGAATGTGTGTGGTCATGTGGATCGATGTGGTTTGGAAAAGAACACATCAATGACACTTCATTTGTCAGAACATCATCAGAAAGCCCAAAGAACACAGAGGGATGCAACTGCCGCATGCAATGGTGCACCATCATGGCATGGGTTGCACGACCACATTCACTGGAGTGTATGTGGTCATGTGGATCAATTTGGTTTGGAAAAGAACACACGCAGTGACACTCCATGTGTCAGACCATGGTCAAAAAGCCCAAATAACACATAGGGATGCAACTGCCACATGCAATGATGCACCAGCTGGCATAGTGTGCACCACCACGTCCACTTGAGTGTGTGCGGTCATGTGGATTGATGTGGTTTGGGAAACAACACATGCAATGCCACTACATGTGTTAGACCATGGTCAGAAAGCCCAACGAACACCGAGGGATGCAACTGCCCACATGCAATGGTGCACCAGCATGGCATGCCTTGCACCACCACATTCACTGGACTATGTGTGGTCATCTAGATCAATGTGGTTTGGAATAGAACACATTCAATGCAACTCCATGTGTTAGACCATGGACAAAAATACCAAAGAACATAGAGGGATGCAACTTCCGATGTGCAATGGTGCACTAGCATGGCATGGTTTGCACCACCACATCCACTTGAGTTTGTGTGGTCAAGTGGATCAATGTGGTTTTTAAAGGAACACATGCAATGCCCTCCATGTGTCATACCATGGTCAGAAACTCAAAGAACATAGAGGGATGTAAATGCCACATGGAATGTTGCCACAACATGGCATGGTTGCATCACCACATCCACTGGAGTGTGTGTCGTCATGTGGATTAATACGGTTTGGAAAAGAACACATGCAATGGCACTCCATGTATCAGACCATGGTCAGAAAGCCCAAAGAACAGAGATGGATGCAACTACCACATGCAATGGTGCACCAGCATGGCATGGGTTGCACCAGCATGGCATGGGTTGCACCACCACATCCTCTGGAATGTGTGTGGTCAGGTGGATCGATGTGGTTTGGAAAATAACACATGCAATGACACTTCATTTGCCAGACCATCGTTAGAAAGCCCAAAGAACACAGAGGGATGCAACTGCCGCACGCAATGGTGCACCATCATGGCATGGGTTGCACGACCACATTCACTGGAGTGTATGTGGTCATGTGGATCAATTTGATTTGGAAAAGAACACACGCAATGACTCTCCATGTGTCAGACCATGGTCAGAAAGCCCAAAGAACACATAGGGATGCAACTACCACATGCAATGGTGCACCAGCATGGTATAGTTTGCACCACCACATCCACTTGAGTGTGTGCGGTCATGTGGATCGCTGTGATTTGAAAAAGAACACATGCAATGCAACTCCATGTGTCAGACCATGGTCAGAAAGCCCAAAGAACAACGAGGGATGCAACTGCCCACATGCAATTGTGCACCAGCATGGCATGTGTTACACCATAACATTCACTAGACCGTGTGTGGTCATGTGGATCAATGTGGTTTGGAAATGAACACATGCAATAACACTTCATGTGTCAGACCATCGCCAGAAATCCCGAAGAACACAAAGGGATGCAACTTCCACATGCAATGGTGCACCAGCATGTCATGGGTTACACCACCACATTCACTAGAGTGTATGTGGTCAAGTGGATCAATGTGGTTTGGAAAAGAACACATGCAATTACACTCCATGTGTCATAGCATGGTCAGAAAGCCCAAAGAACACATAGGGATGCAACTGCCACATCCAATGGTGCACCAGCATGGCATGGTTTGCACCACCACATCCACTTGAGTGTGTGTGGTCATGTGGATCACTGTGGTTTCGAAAAGAACACATGCAATGCAACTACATGTGTCAGACCATGGTCAGAAAGCACCAACAACACCGTGGGATGCCATTGCCCACATGCAATGGTGCACCAGCATGGCATGCGTTGCACCACCACATTCACCGAACTATGTGTGGTCATGTGGATCAATGTGGTTTGTAAAAGAACACATGCAATGCAACTCAATGTGTTAGACCATTGTCAAAATCTGAAAGAACACAGATGGATGCAACTTCCCACATGCAATGGTGCACCAGCATGGCATGGGTTGCACCACCACATCCACTCGAGTGTGTGCGGTCATGTGGATCAATGTGGTTTGGAGAAGAACACATGCAATGCAAGTCCATGTGTCATACCATGGTAAGAAAGCCCAAAGAACACACATCGATGCAACTGCCACGTGCAATGGTGCATCTGCATGGCATGGGTTGCACCACCACATCCACTTGTGTGTGTGTGTGGTCATGTGGATCAATGTGGTTTGGAAAAGAACAAATGCAATGACCCTCCTTGTGTCATACCATGGTCAAAATGCTCAAAGAACATAGAGGGGTGTAACTGCCACATGGAATGTTGCACCAGCATGGCATGGGTTGCATCACCACATCCACTAGAGTGTTTGTGGTAATGTGGATTAATGTGGTTTGGAAAATAACCCATGCAATGACACTCCAAGTCTCAAACGATGGTCAGAAAGCCCAAAGAACAGAGAGGGATGCAACTACCACATGCAATGGTGCACCAGCAATGCACGGGTTGCACCATCACATCCTCTGGAATGTGTGTGGCCATGTGGATCAATGTGGTTTGGAAAAGGACACATGCACTGACGCTTCATGTGTCAGACCATCGTCACAAAGACCAAAGAACATAGAGGGATGCAACTACCACATGCATTGGTGCACCAGCATGTCATGGTTTGCACCACCACATCCACTTGAATGTGTGTGGTCATATTGATCACTGTGGTTTTGAAAAGAACACATGCAATGCAACTACATGTGTCAGACCACGGTCAGAAATCCCAAAGAACACCGAGGGATGCAACTAACGACATGCAATGGTGCACCAGCATGGCATGCGTTGCACCACCACATTCACTGGATTATGTGAATCAATGTGGTTTGGAAAAGAACACATGCAATGCAACTCCATATGTTAGACCATTGTCGAAAATCCCAAAGAACATAGAGGGATGCAACTTCCCACATGCAATGGTGCACCAGCATGGTATGGGTTGCACCATCACATCCACTAGAGTGTGTGTGGTCATATGGATCAATGTGGTTTGGAAAAGAACACATGTAATGCAACTCCATGTGTTAGACCATGGTCAGAAAGCCCAAAGAACACAGAGGGATACAACTACCCACATGCAATGCTACACCAGCATGGGATGGGTTGCACCACAACATCCACTGGAGTGTGTGTGGTCATGTGGATGAATGTGCTTTGGAAAAGAACACATGCAATGCAACTCAATGTGTTAGACCATGGTCAAAATCCGAAAGAACACAGATGGATGCAACTTCCCACATGAAATGGTGCACCAGCATGGCATGGGTTGCACCACCACATCCACTCGAGTGTGTGCGGTCATGTGGATCAATGTGGTTTGGAGAAGAACACATGTAATGCAAGTCCATGTGTCATACCATGGTAAGAAAGCCCAAAGAACACACATCGATGCAACTGCCACGTGCAATGGTGCACCTGCATGGCATGGGTTGCACCACCACATCCACTTGTGTGTGTGTGTGGTCATGTGGATCAATGTGGTTTGGAAAAGAACAAATGCAATGACCCTCCTTGTGTCATACCATGGTCAAAATGCTCAAAGAACATAGAGGGGTGTAACTGCCACATGGAATGTTGCACCAGCATGGCATGGGTTGCATCACCACATCCACTAGAGTGTTTGTGGTAATGTGGATTAATGTGGTTTGGAAAATAACACATGCAATGACACTCCAAGTCTCAAACGATGGTCAGAAAGCCCAAAGAACAGAGAGGGATGCAACTACCACATGCAATGGTGCACCAGCAAGGCACGGGTTGCACCATCACATCCTCTGGAATGTGTGTGGCCATGTGGATCAATGTGGTTTGGAAAAGGACACATGCACTGACGCTTCATGTGTCAGACCATCGTCACAAAGACCAAAGAACATAGAGGGATGCAACTACCACATGCATTGGTGCACCAGCATGTCATGGGTTACACCACCACATTCACTAGAGTGTATGTGGTCATGTTGATCACTGTGGTTTTGAAAAGAACACATGCAATGCAACTACATGTGTCAGACCACGGTCAGAAATCCCAAAGAACACCGAGGGATGCAACTAACGACATGCAATGGTGCACCAGCATGGCATGCGTTGCACCACCACATTCACTGGATTATGTGAATCAATGTGGTTTGGAAAAGAACACATGCAATGCAACTCCATATGTTAGACCATTGTCGAAAATCCCAAAGAACATAGAGGGATGCAACTTCCCACATGCAATGGTGCACCAGCATGGTATGGGTTGCACCATCACATCCACTAGAGTGTGTGTGGTCATATGGATCAATGTGGTTTGGAAAAGAACACATGTAATGCAACTCCATGTGTTAGACCATGGTCAGAAAGCCCAAAGAACACAGAGGGATACAACTACCCACATGCAATGCTGCACCAGCATGGGATGGGTTGCACCACAACATCCACTGGAGTGTGTGTGGTCATGTGGATGAATGTGCTTTGGAAAAGAACACATGCAATGCAACTCAATGTGTTAGACCATGGTCAAAATCCGAAAGAACACAGATGGCTGCAACTTCCCACATGAAATGGTGCACCAGCATGGCATGGGTTGCACCACCACATCCACTCGAGTGTGTGCGGTCATGTGGATCAATGTGGTTTGGAGAAGAACACATGCAATGCAAGTCCATGTGTCATACCATGGTAAGAAAGCCCAAAGAACACACATCGATGCAACTGCCACGTGCAATGGTGCACCTGCATGGCATGGGTTGCACCACCACATCCACTTGTGTGTGTGTGTGGTCATGTGGATCAATGTGGTTTGGAAAAGAACAAATGCAATGACCCTCCTTGTGTCATACCATGGTCAAAATGCTCAAAGAACATAGAGGGGTGTAACTGCCACATGGAATGTTGCACTAGCATGGCATGGGTTGCATCACCACATCCACTAGAGTGTTTGTGGTAATGTGGATTAATGTGGTTTGGAAAATAACACATGCAATGACACTCCAAGTCTCAAACGATGGTCAGAAAGCCCAAAGAACAGAGAGGGATGCAACTACCACATGCAATGGTGCACCAGCAAGGCACGGGTTGCACCATCACATCCTCTGGAATGTGTGTGGCCATGTGGATCAATGTGGTTTGGAAAAGGACACATGCACTGACGCTTCATGTGTCAGACCATCGTCACAAAGACCAAAGAACATAGAGGGATGCAACTACCACATGCATTGGTGCACCAGCATGTCATGGTTTGCACCACCACATCCACTTGAATGTGTGTGGTCATGTTGATCACTGTGGTTTTGAAAAGAACACATGCAATGCAACTACATTTGTCAGACCATGGTTAGAAATCCCAAAGAACACCGAGGGATGCAACTGCCGACATGCAATGGTGCACCAGCATGGCATGCGTTGCACCACCACATTCACTGGATTATGTGAATCAATGTGGTTTGGAAAAGAACACATGCAATGCAACTCCATATGTTAGACCATTGTCGAAAATCCCAAAGAACATAGAGGGATGCAACTTCCCACATGCAATGGTGCACCAGCATGGTATGGGTTGCACCATCACATCCACTAGACTGTGTGTGGTCATATGGATCAATGTGGTTTGGAAAAGAACACATGTAATGCAACTCCATGTGTTAGACCATGGTCAGAAAGCCCAAAGAACACAGAGGGATACAACTACCCACATGCAATGCTGCACCAGCATGGGATGGGTTGCACCACAACATCCACTGGAGTGTGTGTGGTCATGTGGATGAATGTGCTTTGGAAAAGAACACATGCAATGATACTCCATGTATTAGACCATGGTCAGAAAGCCCAAAGAACACAGAGGGATGCTACTTCCCACATGCAATGGTCCACCAACATGGCATGGGTTGCACCACCACATCCACTGGAGTGTGTGCGGTCATGTGGATCAATGTGGTTTAGAAAAGAACACATGTAATTCGAGTCCATGTGTCAGACCATGGTCAGAAAGCCCAAAGAACACACATGGATGCAACTGCCACATGCAACGGAGCACCAACATGGTATCGGTTGCACCACCACATCCACTTGAGTGTCTGTGGTCATGTGGATCAATTTGGTTTGGAAAAGAACACATCCAATGACCCTCCATGTGTCAGACCATGGTCAAAAAGCCCAAAGAGCACAGAGGGATGCAAGTTCCACATGCAATGGAGCACCAACATGGCATGGGTTGCACCACCACATTCACTGGAGTGTGTGTGGTCATGTGGGTCAATGTGGTTTTGAAAAGAACACATGTAATGCAACTCAAGGTGTCAAAGCATGGTCAGAAATCCCAAATTACACAGAGGGATGCAACTACCACATGCAATGGTGCACTAGCATGGCATGGGTCGCACCACCACATCCATTGGAGTGTGTGCGGTCATCTGGATCAATGTGGTTTGGAAAAGGGTACAAGCAATGCAACTCCATATATCAGACCATGGTTAGAAAGCCCAAAGAACATAGAGGGATGCAACTTCCACATGAAATGGTGCACTAGCATGCCATGGGTTGCACCACCACATTCACTTCACTGTGTGTGGTCATGTGGATTAATGTGGTTTGGAAAATAGCACATGTAATACAACTCCATGTGTCAGACCATGTTTAGAAAGCCCAAAGAACATAGAGGGATGAAACTTCCACATGCAATGTTGCACCAGCATGGCATGGGATGCACCACCACATCCACTAGAGTGTGTGTGGTCATGTGGATCGATGTGGTTTGGAAAAGAACACATGCAATGCAACTCCATGTGTCAAACCATGGTCACAAAGCTCAAACAACAAAGAGGGATGCAACTACCCACATGCAATGGCGCACCAGCAAGGCATGGGTTGCACCACCACATCTGTTGGAGTGTTTGTGGTCATGTGGATCAATGTGCTTTGGAAAAGAACACATGCAATGCAACTCCATGTGTCAAACCTTAGTCAAAAAGCTCAAACAACACATAGGGATGCAACTACCCACATGCAATGGTGCACCAACATGGCATGGGTTGCACCATCACATCCGTTGGAGTGTGTGTGGTCATGTGGATAAATTTGGTTTGGAAAATAACACACACAATGCAACTCCATGTGTCAGACCATGGTCAGAAACACCAAAGAACATAGAGGAATGCAACTTCTACATGCAATGGTACACTAGCATGGCATGCGTCGCACCATCACATCCACTAGAGTGTGTGTACTCATGTGGATCAATGTGGTTTGGAAAAGAACACATGCAATGCAACTCCATGTGTTAGACCATGGTTAGAAAGCCCAAAGAGCACATAGGATGCAACTGCCACATGGAATGGTGCACTAGCATGGAATGGGTTACACCACCACATCCACTTGACTGTGTGTGGTCATGTGGATCAATGTGGTTTGGAAAAGAGCACATGCAATGCAACTTCATGTGTCACACCATGGTTAGAAAGCCCAAAGAACACCGAGGGATGCTACTGCCCGCATGAAATGGTGCACCAGCATGGCATGGTTTGCACCACCACATCCACTGGATTGTGTGTGGTCAAGTGGATCACTGTGGTTTGGAACAGAACACATGCAATGCAACTCACTGTATGAGACTATGGTTAAAAAGCCCAAAAAACATAAGGGGATGCAACTTCCCACATGCAATGGTGCACCAGCATGGCATGGGTTGACCACCATATCCACTAGAGTGTGTGTGCTCATGTGGATCAATGTGGTTTGGAAAATAACACATCCAATGACCCTCGATGTGTCATACCATTGTCAAAAATCCCAAAGAACATAGAGGGATGCAACTTCCACATGCAATGATGCACCAGCATGGCATGGGTTGCACCACAGCATCCACTGGAGTGTGTGTGGTCATGTGGATCAATGTGGTTTAGAAAAAAACACATGCAATGACACTCCATCTGTTAGACCATGGACAGAAATCCTAAAGAACATAGAGGGGTGCCACTACCACATGCAATGGTGCACTAGCATGGCATGGGTTGCACAACCACATCCACCACATCCAGGTTTAGAAACCGGAGCAATGGCATTGTGAGCCATATACTTTCTAGTTGTTTCACAAATAAATCATTGTTGTCACATTGAAAAATAACTTCAAATTTGAAAGCTCCCTTTGTAAATGATGCTTCAAATGCCAATGTGCACCAACTTAGCATGTATTTGGACTCATTTAACATAAAATATGGCAAAGTTATATATGGCCATGACCGTGGTCGTCTAGTTTGAAAGCCATGAATGTTCATGCATCGTCCGCTGTATATTGTGAATCAGTACTTTTCAAAAGATGTCAAAATTAAAAATTTATTCTTTTCATGGAAACAAATTCACATTGTAAGACATCATGAGAAAAATGGTAATTTTTTACATTAGGTTTCCTTGTGTTTTTTTAAAAGGACACAAATTTGGTGGCATTACTATTCATATCAAGAAGTCGAATCTTGTATAACTCTCGGTGGTTCTCCCCTATTCGACTACTTGGGCAACTTCAAATGATTTATAAAAAATTAAGATAAAGTTATCAAGCACTTGTAGTCCAAATTTGACATACTTTTGGTAAATTGCATAAAGTCATTTTATTGCATGAATTTAGCTACGAAGCATGAAAATTCATAAAACTTGGGCACTTTCCACTAAATAGATTATACTTTGGGTCAAAATTGGGGTGGTGGCATTTTGATTAATAATCTTTGTAGTCGCTACAAAAATATACATTGGTGTCACTTCGAATATTGAAAACAACTTCAAGTTTGTAATCTCCCTTTGTAAATATTGCTTGAAATGCCAACATGCACCGATCTACAAAATATGAACATGTTATCCTAAAATATGGCCATGACATTGGTCATCTTGCTCAAAAGACATGAATATTTATCAGTGTTGGCAAATGTCTAGAAACTTGTTTAAATCCTAGAAAGCATACTATCACTGGCATGTGTGTCTAAAAGGTAACAATGAACACCCACTTTCAGCAACCCTGATTAGTTGTCCAGGATACACACATTAGGGGGGACAAACTTTTTCTTGCTTAGTGATGTAGTGTTTGCTTTCTTGTTTGTTTGTGCTTATGCATCTGAATGTGTAGTAGACGATATACTCCACTACCTTCCCCTTAGTTGACAAAAGCTATTTAACAAAACTATCTTGGCTTATTTTACATATTCTTAGATGTTCTGATATTTCAAAAACCTGATCCAACATGCCTCTACAAGAACAATTAATTTTTAGCCTCTATTAACAAAATTATGGAGATCTATATGATTTAATCCCCTTATGTTTTCAAGACAGAACTTCCAACTACTCTTACCTCTAAGTCTACCAAAACCTTCTATAAAACTTTTGAATTATATTCTTGGTACAAGTACCAAGTACTCTTACCTTATTCAAACTCCAACCTTTCCAAAATATCCATCCTTACCTCAAGCTAGGCTTGATGGTAACCCTAGTAGTAGTTTGTTTTACTTTCTAGATGAATTGCCTTGATTTGTTATATTAAACCAGATTGTATGGATTGTTTGCTTAGGAAGTAGTATGAGATAATCTAGGAGCTCATCCTCTGGTACCAATCTAAACTAAGAATACAAACCCTAAGAAAGTCTCCAAAGCTAGATCTGATCTCTAGTCACTAAACTGACAATATAAACCCTTAACCAAATCAATTTAGGGCAAATCCTTTCTAGTAATTTCTAAGTCAACAAAGACAAAATATAAGCATGGATCCCTTCTACATAATCTACACTTCAACCTTGTCCCCTTGATGATGAGTTTTCAACCTAGCATCCAATCAAAACCATCCCCTCTTGTATCCTAGTTAAAAACCACTAAAACTGCCAAATTTTGACCAAGTCTGGAACTGTTATCAACATAACATCTTTGAGTCTCTGTCTTTCTCAACCCTTGTTCATTTTTGAAAATTCACTTGAACCATATTGTAAAACATCCTAAGTACTTAGAAATCCCACTCTTTTCCTTGGCTAGATCATCCTTTCACCTACTTGTTCTTGATGGTTTTGTAGGTAAGAAAATAATATTTTATGTAAATCTTGTCAACATGCCTACTTTCGCAGAAGCTCACATATCCTTGTTATATTATTTTGACCAACTATTTTCATGATTGTTCTCTACTCATGAAGGCCTATCCATCCATACTTCACTTGTTTCAATTGGAGCTTTGTGCTTCTAAAACCCACATGGTTTTGGAGGCTCAATATAATCTTCTTTGACACCCTTCTTTTTTTAGCCAATGTTGGCATCAACAACCATGATCAAAGTCAACCCTCTGCACCATGGTGATCTACATAGCTTGGTTTATCTATCCATATAGCCCATGAAAAAAGGGAGCTCTGAATTCCTTAATCCAACAAAGTTTTGGTGCGATAAAAATATTATTGCTTAAGATCATCCTTCTACCCACATTTCTTGTTTTCATCCAAAATAAAGTTTGATTTCCAAAACCCAAGGTTGAAAATGATATATACACTATGTGGATATCATCTACCTTGGAGATACAAATTTATCAAATGTTTCCCTAATTATTTTGGCCCCAAAACTATATATTTCCCTTCTTTATCAAAAACCTCAAAACTCCGTCTATTGAGGAAAGTTTGTTTTTCTCCAAAACACTTTGCCAACATTAGGAAAATTTATACCTATATATCATATCCTTTCTTACCACTTCAAAAATAAATATTTTTGAAAAGTTTTATTATTTCTTTTTGTCTATTTCTTTAAAAGGAAAAATGCAAAAGTGTATTTACCTTTGTTCTTTAATAAATCTTGGGAAAATTCTCCAAAGTGTGAATTCATATTTAGGACCATCTCAAAACAAACCCACCTTGGACAATTAAAAATTTCCAAATGATTTCAATAAAACAGTTTCAGCACTATTTGAATAGTTGATATAATGTGGACTAAGAATCATCTGATAAATCCCAAATAATTCTTGGAGGTGTAGCTTGACCCAATCTAGCTACCAGCATCTTTACCTTATCTTGTAAATATCAACTTGTGAGAAGCTCTTCATGATCTCTAAATATGGAAAATTTTGGATAATTACCAACCTTTGAGAAAAATCTCATCAAACCACCATCAATGCACATGGATGATCACCACAACACCAGGACACTCTCTGGTCACAACACTATAGCTGATCACTATAGCACCATCTTGCCACTTTTCATTTGTGTTTGTAAGGAAGAGAGAAAGACAAGTACAACATGTCATAGCTCTTAAAACTTGTGGTAGCAGCCTCCCTGCCACCTCTATCCTTTCTGCACGACC
This sequence comes from Avena eriantha, assembly GCA_910589775.1. Lineage (NCBI taxonomy): Eukaryota > Viridiplantae > Streptophyta > Magnoliopsida > Poales > Poaceae > Avena > Avena eriantha. Next base: position 345,576,789 of record OU342742.1, on the reverse strand, counting down.
AGACATCCACCTCTCACCTCTCTCCGACCGCCCCCGTTGCCTAATCGTGGCCCTCAAAGCAAACAATAGCTCACAGGTGAACCAAGTCCACCACGGACCTCCTATCTCTAAATAAAAAGGCAAGTGTCCTCTCCATCCTCCTCTCCACCACCATTCACTCCTCACACACCCACCCACCACCCCCAGGGCTGAGATACTCCTCCTCTGCCCTCCCACACCATGGAAAGGGAGGAATCCTTCCTCTTGGTTTTTCACGAAGAAGGCAAGCTTGCTCAAAAACTTGACCACCCCAGCTCCCTCTCTAATCTATGTCTTTCTCCCCTAGACCTAACCGATCTCCCTGTAGCGTCCTCTAAATACAAGATCACCGGAGACGCCACCACCGGTGGAAACCCGAGCGGAGCTCCACCCATGAGTACGCCCTCTTAAAACACGCTATGTAGAGCCTAGGGCTCTCTCCTGGCTTCAGAACTCCTCCTGGTCCTCTCCTTCACCTTGTCGTGGACATCCATGCCTCCACGGAGTTGCTCAAGTGAGCTTCTGAGCATACACCTGCAATCGTCTCCATGCGAGGGTGCTTCTGACACCAAACCCTACTCTTCCGCACCTCGCTGGGACTACGGTGGAGTTCCCCTTCACCTCTAACTCTCCTCCATCACCGGAAAGCCCTCGGTGAGCCCTCCCCGTCCTCTCCGTCCCCCAGTTAGGGTTTCCACCGATGCCGTTGTCGTGAGGTTGAAGACGTTGTGTGGCCATTGATCCTAACTAGATCTCATGGCATGCAGTGTCATATACCCTTCCGGCCTCGCCTGATGTTGTTTGAACATGCCTAGCGCATGAGCTCGATGCTAGGTGGGCAGAATCTCTGCCCTAGGGCTAGATCTCTCTAATTCCTGGCCCGTGCAACCTTTTTCAATTTTTCCTTTAAAATTCTCTAGAGAAAATAAATTAGCTTCTTGGTTTAAACCCCAATTAAATTGAAAAATTCCATATTTTGCCCAGATCCAAATTTACTCATCTAACCACATGTTTTCTACAAAATGCAGAGCCATTTACTTGCCAGAATAATTTGTATTGTTTTCTGGGAATTTATCTAGCAAAACATGTCATTTCCAGTCAATAAATCTTATCTGGATATTCACAAGTCGAAATGAAGTAAATCCAGTACCTACTGAAAGGTAGTCTCGGAACCATTCATTTGGCTTTGGACTTGTCCAAATTGAATCTATGAATCTACAATACTAAAAATAACAAAAACACCTATGTTGGGAATTTAACAATTTCTCTAAGAAGTTATGCAACTCCTTTTGAGTGGTTTCCATCTCTCAACGATGTGGTACACTAAGTCCTACCAAACCCTAGCAGATCTTTAATTTTTTAGCATCCTATAAATTCTAATGATTTAAAGACCTATTCCTTTGTTGTTCTCACTCAATAAATCATAGTGGGGTTTCACATCTTCAAAAATGGTGAATCCAATTTCTACAGAAAGTTATTGCAAATACCTACCATGTTTCTTTGGATTCATATCAAAAGGGCATGTAGATTAATTCTAGTGAAAATGACAATCTGCCAATAGAACTGACTTTGGGAATTTCCCAAGGGCATAGTGTTAATTATTTTGAAGTGAATCCAACTCTCAAAATCCAAAAACTCCAATATCTACCAAAACCTCAATGTACATATTTAATTGAGCTATAGATCTTTTCTCGTGATTTATTCCCTAAAACTATGATTTATTTCCCTAGAAAATCATAACTAATTAAAGAAAATTGATAAAATGGTAAAACCACTTTTGGTGGATTTGTTACTTCAATACCTATCTGATAATATCATTTATGTACATTGATATCATACAAACCCAAGCCTTAGTTCAAAACCAATTCATTGAGGGATATTTGATGAATAAATCATAAAAGAAATTCCACAAAGGCAATTAAAGTAATTCCAAGTGTTATGAACTCAATCTATCAAAACCTACTAAATCTAGAGATGTGTTGTATGTTTGTTTTATTTTTTGTATGGTCTCTTGTATGCCTTGTGTTGATTGTGTCCTTTTTTGCTTACATGTGTCATCCTTGTCGATAATAGATGCGATTATATCAAAGTCAAGAAGGTGAAGATATTGGATATTATGGTATTCTAAGAAGAAGCCCAACGACATCTCGCCATATTACTGGTCACAGGAAAGCCACCTACTTGCTCATAAGCCTTATCCTACTATTTTAATTATGCACTATTTTACCTACTTGTTTATGCAAAACTGTATTGTTTTACTATCTAATGATCTATATCGGGTAGTGGCTTGGATCCTGCAAACCATTACACATTTTTGCTACTAAGTACACCCCCCTTGATGGCACATACTTGCCCCTAGTATTGTAAGTGGTGTATAACACCATAACCCTTTGGAGACCCCGTTTTAGCCAAAGAAAAACTATAGGTTACACTACAAGAATCTTGGCGATTCTTGACGATCTGATATCATCATGGATGAGGGTCAAAACATCATAGATGGTCATCCGTGACAAATTCTGCAATGAAAAAATAGGTCATGGACCTCACATCATAATTGAATCCGTGACGTTTTTTGTCAGAAAACATCAAGGGTCATCCATGACGTTCCTATAATTTCGTCGCGACAAACTGGACCGGCCCATCCCAGGCCCGGTCATTCATGATGTTTTTTTGGTCTTGAACGATGTCACGTGGCGGACGGCACTACGAACTACTGTCAGTGACATTTGCTATCGTCATTATTACCATCTATGACGTCATCGACTTCCTGGCATTTTTTCGTCATGTCTAGATTCTGCTAGCGCCATTTTCTGGCGTCATCTGTTCCTTTGCTTATGCCATCCTTCCAATTTCGTCATGCTAGTGGAGACAAATTTCTTTTTCGTCACGGCAATAAGCTAGCGAGCTTACGCGTGGTTGACCGTTAGGGCAAGACGTGGACCAATAGGAAGGAAACACGTGGTCCATCTGCAGCGCGAATCGTGTACCAATCAGAGCTGGACATGTATCTATAACGCATGACAAACTCATTTCATCAGTGGAACACCTTCATTTATGGTATTTATCTTGGCCTCCAAGTGAGTCACCCTGCCAGCTTTATGGGCTTCTAACGGATAACACGTTGCAGCCCACGTAGCATGATGGGTTTTTTCTTCCAGGTGGGTCGGCCGACTTAAATTTATCGAGATAACATCACTCTAGTTACTGATGATGTCACCAATTACCCCTATGACATCACTAGTTATGAAGTTGATGATAGAAATTACCCGTTAACAGTGTTTTCCACATGGCAGTTTGCATGACATCAGTAGTCCCACATTTGATATCTGGATATGCAGAAATGAGAAGATTTTTAATGACAAAAGACCCACATTTGATAGATGGAAAGCAATTTTCTACCAAGAAATGAGATGGATACAATTCAGAATCAAAGGAAAATACAAGGAGAAATTCAAAGCCTGGCTCAATCAGCATTTAGATCAGGGATAGAATAGAATTGTCTCAGATTTTTTTTCTCAGCATAGATCGAGATAGATGTAAATGTAATGATCTACCTTAGATCATTACTCATTGTAACATACTCATATATAATAAAAAAATTGCAGTGGGGATTATTCCCTACTATTTCACCTCAAAAAAAATGACATCAGTAGTCAACGGGGATGGTGAAACACATCTACCGCGGTAGGAATTTGTGTGGCAGATGGGTTCCATCTACCACAATATCCGAAAAACCATGGTAGAACATTTTGTGCCGGGGCTTTTACCACGGGTGCCCATTCATGGTAGAAGACCTTTAACCACAAAAAACGGCTTTCTACCATGAAATTCGGTCGTGGTACATGGAAACTTTTCTTGTAGTGTATCATGCCTCATATTAGTGATTTGGGGACTGCACTCCAATTTGACGGAACTCACTTTTCCTATTGGAAAGATTTTCTGGAGTCTCATCTTTACAACTGTAGTGTGGATATATGGGAGATTATGCTCAACTTGCTTCAACCCACATGATCAATCATCCCCTCTGCAGGAGAGTATTATGACCGAAAACTCAATGCTACGCCTTGTGACAAGATTCGGAGTGCCATTCACCGCACTCTTCTTTATGAAGTTAGTTACATTGACACCACCAAGGAGCTTTGGGATAGGATTATCATTCTTCAATAGGGAATGTCCCTCATCCAAAAGTCCAAGTATGAAGCTGCCAAGCCAGAGATGAACTTGTTCATGAACAAATATGGGGAGAGTATCTTCAAGGCTTATGCAAGACTTGTTTCTCTATGTGTGAAGATAAAGGGTCTTGGTTGTGATAAGTATAATGATGGTTTAAATGTGAATGATGAGTTCATCAAGTCCATATTTTCACGATGATCATAGCCAAGGACAAACATCTTGCCCTAAACTTTCAAATTGTTGATGCTAGAAATCCTTTCTCTCTTCATTATATTGTGTCATACTTCGTTTCCATGGATAATATGGCAAACTAGGGAAAGAAGGTCAAGGACGTCAACCATGCCATGGGATCATTCTATCGCATTGAAGGCCAAGCATGTGCAACTGGATGAAGAAAGTGAAGAAGTTGATCGAGATCAAATAGGTGAAGTTGATGAGACGCTTTCTCAACTTTCCCTTTTCACGAAGAACATGAAGTGTTGAAGAAGGAGAATCTCAACCAAAACTAGTGAAAATAAAAGTACTTTCTACAATTGTGACCAAGCAGATCACTTCGCTAACAAGTGTCCTTTTGAGAAGAGACAAGATAATCTCAAGTATGAACAGGGCGTCAAGCCAAGGTTAAGACCCAACCCCGTCAAAAAGAGACTCAAGAAGGACAAGAGACGAGAAGGAAATAGATTCCTAGATCTCGAGTACTTATCTGGTGCAGAGATTGAGGATGAGGACAATGTTGTGGGTGTGGTCGGATTGGATTTTTCCAAACCCGGACCACTCTTCTCCTACGACTACACAAAGGACTACGCCGATGACTCCCCTACTACTAAGGTTGCTGACACTTGGCTTATGTAAAGAAGCTCATGATGATGATGATAGTGAAAATGATGGGTTCTAGAAAACTACATAAAGGAAATGCATAAAATTATGGTGCCTTTTCCTAGCAATGCCTGTGCTAGATTCAAACAATTATTAATGGATACTGTCAATTCATGTGATGAGACCATTGGTGACTTGGAACCTCATATAGAACATGATAAGCGGAGATTCAAACTCCTAATGCAACAACTAAGCGAGGAGAATAACACTACATCACTTCTTAAACAACAAATTGAAACCTTTGAACTTAATGAGGTAAAATATATGGATAGTCTTGACAGGGATAACTCTTTGTCCCGATATCTTGATGCCTCAAAGAAGGAACTTGACGTTGCTCATGCTTGTCTCAGAAGTACCTTGATCACATTGAAAAATCTAACTTTCTTGTAAAGTGTGAGCTCATAAAACTTGCGGAGAATCATGATCAACTTTGGTTACTTATGAAAAGGCGCTTGGTATGTTCAACGATCCAATTATTGTAGAAAGTATTGCTTGTACCTCTAACTCTAACTTTTATCAAGCTCTCCTCATCGAGGAAAATAATAAGTTGAAAGAACAACCACTATATGAAAAGTTGACTTTGACAACGGACGGTTTTCATGGTTGAAGGCCCGTTTTTCTTGGTCGAGAAGTCTTCCGTGATGGATGGCCTCCATAGTAAAATCCTATCACCAAAGAATCTACTAAGGTTTTATTTCTAACCGTGGTGGATCCACCCTTTAACCACAGAAAACCGTGTCGTGGTAGATCGGTTTTGCCAGCCCGTTGACTTTTGACATCATGCAAAAAGGCACGTGGAAAACGCCATTAATGGCTAGTTACCTCCTTTAACGGTCCCAAAACTGTGGTGGAAGCTAAGGCCCAGCCAAGGCCTACTAACTATTAAGTGGGACAACCCATGAGAGAAGCCCAATAAGAACAACCTTGTTACTATTACGACCTGCTCCATGGCCCGCGCTGATTGAAGGGTCCCATACTTCACAGCCCAGTTGTGGCCTGTTAAATTTGTGGTCCATTACTATCTCGGCCTGCATAAGGCCCAGCTTGATCCACCATTGTGCGGCCCATTAGAAGCCTACGCCACGTCAGTACAACACTGTTAAATCTAGCTTTAGGACCAGCACTGTTCATAAAGCCTGCGGTCAGCTGCCCACCGTAGGCCCATTCACAGGAAGGTCCATTAATGTTCTAGCCTTTTACTATTCGAGCCTGCCAGACATCTCCCACTAACAGCCCATATGAGATAAATTATGCTACTATTCAGGCCTTCTACTTTTCGGGGCTTTTACTATTCAAGCCTTCCACTGTTCTGGCCCGTAAGGATATAGGATTTTTACCGCATTGCGGCCTGTTATGGTTCTGGCCATTTACTGTTCTGCATTTTTTCACATGAAACCCATTACTGTTTGGGCCTTTTACTATTTAAGCCTTTCACTGTTCATGCCCATAAGGATGTCAAAAAAATGCCTTTTGCTGCTTTGCGGCCTGCTATGATTCTGGCCATTTACTATTCATGGAGCCCGTTCCTAGTGTCCCTTTCAGCCTTTTGCACGCGATGCCCATAACTATTATGGAATTTTACTGTTTCGAAGTTTTTGAGGCCCACGCCAATCGCAGCAATAAAAAAGGTTTGTATGGACCATTAGCGAGCATCATTTATTGTTCATCGTTGATCCAGTACATTACGGTCCAATACCAAAGCACAATCGGCCCAATTATGGTACCACGTACCGCCAGGTGGGGACATCGTCAACTAAATGCCTACATGGCCTATGCGATTTACCTAGATATTACATGATATACAAGCTTCTTAAAATTATTACATATCATCAACAAACTGAAGGTAAGAAAATTCAGCATTTCAGTTGCCAATCGATATTGAGTCCACGGGTACCATAGTCCCTAGTTTGCTTTCTCAATCTATCATTAGCATCTCTCTTTGAGTGTGACAGCTACAGTGGAAAAGCACCTTGAGACATGAACTTCCCTCCCCCTCTTTGGTGGTGATAGCAACAGTTGCAGTCTAAAACTAAGTAATAACAAGTTAATACATTAAACAAGGCAAGAAAGGAAACAACCAGCATCATTCTCAAAGAATTCTACAACAAACAAGGCAAATAATACCCATTTGAACTGGAGTTTACTATAGGTCCATGGTTTAATTAAACAAAGCAGGACAAGCAAGCAAGCATTAAACAAGCATGCCTTCCATCTGCCGCGTCTCGCCTACGCTCACGTCGAGGATGTTGGACACCCCCTATTTGTTTCGTAGCGGGCACGAAGGCGTCCTGGCCTCAACATCAGCGAAGGAACCTGTTGATACGAGCATACAGCACACACAGAACACACACGAGCATTTTTTTACCCAGGTTCGGGCTGCCCTTCGGCTAACAACCCTATGTCCTACTTTGGTGGATTATCTGAGGTGGATCGAGATACAAGACGATGATCTATGTGGTGCCAGGGAGACACTTTCTCTCTAGCTTCTGTTGGGGATATACTTTCCGGGTATCCTCATTGTGCCTCACTGACCAGGGCGGCCCACTTTGGGTTAGAGCTTTGCTTCACGGGCGTCCCAGTCAGTGAGAAGAGATGGAGTCTAGTCCGGCTACGGGAAGGCCCAGATGACTTATCGACATAGGCCCATAATGTTACTTGTAGTTCAAGATGTACTCTATAACCGACTCTTAGTCGTAGCCGGATAGATTTCTCTTGTAAACCCTAGGCCAAATATCTATATGCCGTCCTAGGGAGAGCCTTTAGGGCAACTCTCACAATAATCTACAATCTCAACTCGCACAGGAGAAACCGTTGTAACCCATACTCCGGCTCTTCCGTATTACTGGATTGCTAGCAGGAGTAGGATCCGTCCAAAGCCGGCGGATTCGAACCTGGGTAAACTTGTGTGCTCACCATCCTGGAATACAGTACCTCTCACACCCCTCTCTTCCACACACCTCGAGGACCCACCGTGGGGCAAGTGAGCTTCGGATCTGCGTTCCGAGCGGAATCCGCAAGAATCGGAATCGGTGAGACCATCGTCATTGGTCGCATCCTCTACGCCAGTGACGTCCCTCTCATCGTTCTCGACGAGACCTGGATTTAGGCTAGGGAGGCTGTGGTTGCTTACACCATCATGTATTTTGGTGAGATCTATGTTTACATTGGTTTTGTTGAACCTATCCCACCCACCCCAGCGGTGATGATAGAGGCAAAAAAAAATTCTAGGCCCCTTTGTCCGCGGAGGCGGCAGAGTTCCAGATCTCAGAAAACCCTAATCCCACATAGAATGCACCCGTTGCGGAGATAGTGGAGAAAGCCGAACTTGAAGCAGATCTTGCGGTTCAAGTCGAATCTGGAGTGGATCTCCCTAGCGAGGCCGAATCCCAAATCGATCTGCCCGCTGAGGTCGAACTCCAGGAGGAGCAAGAAAATAGCTCTGGTTCTGGCTCTGATACTACCAGAATAGATAAACCCTTCCTAAGATATACGTTGAGGCGCATGATAATGAAAGATGCAAGCGCGGATGAAATCCTCGAGACCATCAGACGTTTCGAGGAAGCCGACAGGTAAAGCCGCAACTATCTCAGGAGGCACACATCACACTTTATCGGATACGTTGGATCTGGATCCGGCTCTGCCGATGCTAGAGACAACAAAGACTCGGTGCTGGAGGCAATCGGAACAAACGTCGACTTACCGGCATATTCTAATGATTCCATGACGTCGGTAGATTTCCGGAAGTTCTCCGTGGAGTACGAAGAGGAGTTTAAATCCACAACTACAGAAGAAGGAGAAGCCATGGACGAAGGATCTGGAGAAACCTCTCCTAAAACGCAGGATTAGATGGATCTCGGAGATAATCCCGAGGTCCAGATGTCTGAAAGTACCGATCAGATCTTGACTCCGGGAAACGGACCCAAAGCCGTCTTTTCTACCGGCACAGCCAAGAAGGCAAAGAAGAAGAACAAAACCCCAGCAAAAGATCTTCTGACAGAGGAGGTGATTGCCGAGGAATATGAGGAAGACTCAGATGGAGCACTTATCCCATACGAGCCCAAAGAAGAATCGGTGGATGGACACGTGGTCACCGTAGGTGCGCGTAAACTCATCGATGATGCATTAACTACACCTATCCCTACAATTGCAGAGCTTACTGCCGAGGAGCTGGAGGAAAGGGCCCAGGCCCTAGAAGCGCGTCGCCAAGTACTCCTAGATGAAGCCAACAACATCGAGGAAGAAAAGAAGCGCATAGCCAGTTCGGAGAAGTACATTTGTTGGCAGCACCAAAAGAGCCGAAAAAGGCACATGCGTGAAAATCAATTTCCAGAAGTTCACAAGGTTCTCTTTGAGGGAGATCCGGGGATGCCTCGACTCTACAGTAATGGAGATCTGGTGTACCCAATGCCAGTACAAAACACTGCCGCAGCTCGATACATCCACAGGTTCGATTAGTCCTCAAGCTACTCACCAAGGGTCTGGAGTAGCAGAAGGTCGCGAAGTCCGGAAGAGGAAAACAGGTCTCTCAATCCGACCAATGTCGCACGGATCCGGCTTGGAATGATATAAGGCCCCAGCGTGTTCTAGAAAAACATCACGGTTCTGACCGTCGGGAAGACAACCACTCAAGAACCCGATCTTCAGGGCAGCACCACAGAACTGCACGTGACTGGTGCAACGTCGCTCCAGCTGCCGAGCAAGAGGCAATTGTTGCACTGTATCCGAAAAATCCTCCTCGGTGAGAGATGAACGATCGCAGGGAATAAGACAAAGAGAAACGTCGGGAGGAGGACCGACAAAGAATGCCACCTCCTAGACATACAAGCCGTCCGGCTGAGCCCCACTGCGGTGGCAGTGACAAACGAAGGAACGATGGACATCGTGCTGAGTCAAGCCGGCAGGGGGCTCGTCGTAATGAAGATCCTCCCCGGAACCGGAATAATGATGCTCAGAACAGAGACCGGCGATCATCCAGAAACAATCCACCTTCTCCTTCAAGTAGGAATCATAGCGTTTCCAAAGGAGGCCAGGGAAGGCGTCGTGGCGGAGGAGGTGGTGGAAGAAGCCGAAGTCCAGCTCCAAGGCACCGTAGCCATAGCCGTCAATCAGGACGTCGATCTCTATCACCAAGTGACGTGAGACATCGGATCAACTCCAACATAGAGGCGCAGCGCTATGAGAACGACGAAATCTATGTGGGTCCAAAATGCTTCAGACCGCGCATAAAAGCAACAAGATTCCTGGAAGGATTTGCTATTTCAAGGCACATTCAACCCTATGACGGTGTGGCCCGGCCAGATACTTGGCTCCAGGATTTTTTCCAGGCTTGATGCATCGCCAAAGGCGGAAACATCTTGGTCGCAACCTGATATCTCCCACTTATGTTGCGGAAGATGGCGCAATCATGGCTCAATGAACTTCCAGAGAACACCATCCACAACTAGTATGACATGCAAAGCGCGTTCTTTTGGAATTTTGAAGGCACATATCGGGGGCCCTATACGGTAGGAGACCTACAGCGTTGCACCCAGAAAGCCAGAGAAACTTGCCGAGATTACCTCGGACGATGGATCGACACCAAGAACTCCTGTGAAGGAGTAAATGACCAAACTACGACTGAAGCCTTCATCACAGGACTCCCAATTGGTTTACTACATCATCGCTTGAAGTGTGACAAGGTCACTGATCTAGGAGAAATGATAGAAACAGCGAGCAAGTATGCAGATGCTGACCATGATGCAGAGGGATTACTGAACTCCCTAGTTGTGCCACAGTCGGCAAAACAACCAAAGCAGCAAGCTCAGAAGCGCAAGAACACCTCGGAAGAAAAACCCAACGCGGAAACGGCAGTGGTCACTGCTACTTTCCAGTCTAGAGGACGAGTAGGACGTGGCGGTGGCCGCGGACGCGGTCAAGGGACATCAAGAGTCCAGGGTAGAGGAGACCAGCAACCTAGCAAAACCTACTCCTAGGCCGACATTGCCAATAACCCATGTGTGCATCACTTAGATGCCAATGGGGGCTCGTCTCACACAAACATCGAGTGTCGTTTTAATGACGACATCAAGAAAGACGATACCGCTAGCTATAGGGCTAAGCGTAAGAAGGGAAAGAAGAATCCCAAAAAAGATAAAGAGACCAAGGAAGATTCTGACATGGAGGAAGCAGATCCTTCAAATCCCAAGCCAGAAGGGAAGAAAAACTTCCCAACAAAGAAAGACACTTACGTCACCTTCCTCGGATCTCAACCAGCTAAGGTCAAGAAAGCAGTTTTGCATGAGCTCAATGCAACAGTTCTGGCTGTCCCTCAATACCTAGACTGGTCGTAAGTGGCAATCACCTTTGACCGTACTGATCATCTGCCTAAGTTGCACAGGCGAGGAAAATACGCCTTAGTCGTCAATCCGCTTATTTATGGCTATGATTTCTCCAAGACTCTCATGGACGGCGGTAGCAGCATTAACATCTTATATGTCAAAACGCTACGTCGGATGCAAATCTCGGAGACCCAGCTGAATTACAGCTCTGTGATCTTTCATGGAGTTGTCCCAGGAAGACAAGAAAATTCCCTAGGAGAAATCACTTTGGTGTTTACCTTTGGAACTCCAAAGAACTATCGGACGGAAGCACTTTCCTTCGAAGTGGTCCCGTTCAAGAGCGCGTACCACACTATATTCGGACGTCCGGCTTACTAGGCTTTGATGGCTCATAAGTGTTATATTTACAATATGATAAAAATTCTAGGTCCCAACGGCGTGATCACCATTAGGGGAGACCCAAAGAAAGCGCGAGAGTGCGAGGATGGAAATGCCGCCTTTGCTAAAGCCGTCTTGCATGCCCAAGTGTACCAGGAAATCAAGAAGACCATCGATCCGTCCGAGATGCCCGCAACGAAGAAGGAGGTGACAAAGCTAAATCCGGAGTTCAAGGCAACAAAAGAGACGAAGAAGACACCGTTGAAGGATGATGACCCCTCCAAGGTGACCCAGATAGGCGTACGCCTAGATAGTGCATAGGAAAGCGCGCTCGTCAAGTTCCTCCAAGCAAATCAAGATATCTTCGCATGGCAGCCATCTGACATGACCGGAGTACCTAGGGAACTTGCTCAGCACTCTCTAAATGTACACCCAAACGCTAAACCCGTCAAATAGTCCCTATGGCGTTTTGGCGATGAAAAGCGTAAGGCAATATCTAAGGAACTAGCCTAGCTCAAGTTAGCCAGATTCATAGAAGAGGTCATCCATACTGATTGGTCGGCCAACCCTGTAATGATCCCTAAAAAGGACACCACCGAATTAAGGATGTGTGTTGATTATACTGCCTTGAACAAGGCTTGTCCCAAAGATCCGTTCGCTCTGCCTAGAATTGATCAAGTTATTGATTCTACGAAAGGCTCGGAACTCCTATGTTTTCACCAAATCTAGATGAAGGAATTGGATAAAATCAAAACTTCATTCATAACCCCTTTCAGAACCTTCTGTTTCATTACGATACCCTTTGGGTTCAAGAACGCAAGAGCTACATACTAGTGTACTATGCAGTGTTGCCTCCATGACCAACTCGGACACAACATACATGCATATGTGGACGACATTGTGGTGATTTCCAAAAAGAAGGAAACATTAATTTTTGACTTAGAGGAAACGTTCACCAGTCTAAGAAAATACAACATAATGCTTAACCCGAAGAAGTGTTTCTTCAGAATTCCAGCCGGAAAATTGTTAGGTTTCATCACATCTCAAAGAGGCATAGTGGTGAACCGCGACAAGATCAAGGCTATACTCAATATTTCTAGGCCTACTCGCTTGAAGGATGTCCAAAGACTAACTGGTTGCATTGTTGTAGTTAGTTGGTTTGTAAGCCGGCTCGGAGAAAGAGATGCACCACTCTACAAGCTCCTGAAAAATACCACAAAATTTGTTTGGACAGATGAAGCTGAAGCTGCACTACAATACCTGAAAGAAGTACTCTCGTCTGCTCCTATCCTTGTAGCACCGGAACCAAGAGAACCGATGTTGCTCTATCTCGCTGCGACAAACAAGGTCGTCAGTGTCATCATGGTAGTGGAGAGACCAGAGGAAAATCAGGAACACCTGGTGCAGCGTCCGACTTACTACCTCAACGAAGTCCTAACTAAATCAAAGCAGCAGTATCTGCACTATCAAAAGCTGGCTTATGGTGTTTTTTTGCATCCCGTAAGTTATGGCACTATTTTAAGAAACACCCAATTACCGTGGAGAGCACAGCTCCCATGAGAGATATAATCAACAACAGCGAGGCTACAGGACGCGTCGCAAAGTGGGCATAGAGCTTTCAGCTTTCGACATTGAGTATAAACCCTCGTATAGTAATCAAATCCCAAATCCTTGCTGACTTTGTCGCTGATTGGACAGAGACAATAGAGAATATGACCCTCCCAGAGTCGGAATATTGGACCTTATATTTTGATGGGTCTAAGGCTCGAGGGGGCTCGGGCGCTAGCGTGGTGCTCAAATCACCCCAAGGAGATAAACTTTTCTATGTGTTGCATATCCACTTCCCATCGACAAATAATATTGCCGAGTATGAAGCACTGCTGCATGGAATCCGGATTGCTAAGGATATCGGCATCCGACATTTTATGTGTTATGGAGATTCATATCTTGTTACTCAGCAAGTGTCGGATATTTGTAATGCAAATAAGCACATGGCAGCATATAAAGCTGTCGTGGATGAACTATCTAAAACGTTCGAGGGATTTGAGGTTCAACACATCCCTCAAGCAGAAAATGAGGAAGTAGATGCATTATCTCGGATAGGCTCTGCACGGAAAAAGGTCCCAGATGGCGCTTTTTTAGAGCACCTCAAAGTTCCCTCTATAAAAGGAGTAGACGAGGAATATTCGACCAAATCTGACTCACCTTTAGTAGCAGTTCTGGCTGTCATTCCTAGCTGGACTTAACCCTACCTTGATTATTTGGTAGATGGCAAATTACCCAAAGACGAAGTTCTGAGCCGATAGATCATCCGACGAGCAAAAGCCTATACTATAATTAGTAGTGAGATCTATAAGCGGAGTGTGTCTGGGGTCTTTCAGCGATGTGTATCTCCTGAAGCAGGAGTGGTCACCACGCTAGTGTGGTCACCACGAAGGCTAGTGTGGTCACCACGCTGTACCAAAATCTCTAGTGGCACAAGCTTTCCAACGCGGTTTTTTCTGGCTTACAGCCAAGGCAGATGCCGAACGGCTCGTCAAGACGTGCAAAGGCTACCAAAAGTACGCCAAACAAGCTCACGTTCCAGCTCATCGGCTGCGAATGATACCTATAACATGGCCTTTCGCGGTCTAGGGCCTTGACATGGTAGGACCGTTTAAACGGGCTCCAGGTGGATTTACTCACCTCTTAGTGATGGTGGATAAATTCACAAAATGGATTGAGGCTAAACCCATCACTAGTTGTGATGGAGCAACAACCAGAAGATTTGTCGAGGATGTAATAATCCGATACGGTTATCCGCATAGCATTATCATGGACAATGGGAGTAATTTCTCTATGGGAGAGCTTGCCGAATTCTGCAACGAACAAAATATCTGGCTTGACATTGCATCAGTCGCACATCTGCAGGCTAATGGACAAGTCGAAAGAGCAAATGGTTTAATCCTACATGGCCTAAAACCAAGACTCGAAGCACCACTGAGGCATGCTGCGGGGGCTTGGGCAGAGGAGTTACCCTCTGTAATATGGAGCTTACGAATAACTCTGAACAGGTCAACCGGATACACACCTTTCTTCTTGGCATATGGTGCTGAAGTAGTTCTTCCTAGTGATTTGATTCACACTTCTCCTAGAGTTGCCGTGTATATTAAAGAGGATGCCGAGATTTCTGGACAAAATGATCTCGACTTATTCGAAGAAGTTCACGTCATTACTGAGATGAGGTCAACAACTTATCAGTAGAAGTTACGCAAGTATCATAGCCAAAGAGTCAGAAACCGGTCTTTCAATAAGGGTGATTTGGTTCTCTGGCTTGTGCAACAAATAAAGAACAAACTTTCCCCAGTATGTGAAGTGTCCTTTTTAGTTAGTCGAGTATGGCACAATGGTTCGTCCTATCTAACTGATATATGGCCAGTCAAAGAAAGACCTGCTACTAAGAAGAGAAAGAGAGCTGGAGGCAGTACAAACCCGGAAGAATTAGATAGACCATGGAATATTTCTCAGCTACGTCCCTTTTATTCTTAGTTTATCTTTCTTTGTAATCATATATGTGTACATGTTCAATGAGAAATAAAGTGTTGGTTGCCTCAAAAAATTTCCGAGAAGTTTTTTACCATCTTATTTCCGAATGATCATGTCACAATCGAAAATCCTAGAATACTTGAAAGTAATTTATGCTCATGTTTGTTCTGGTTTAGATTTCCGGTTCTAAAATTGCTACCTTCGGGTATAAATCTAAATTTTCTAGTCTATACTTTGGTTATTTATCTGATTGCCGGATGCAAGCATTTTCCGAGTAGTGAATTGTTTGTATTGGAAGCCGGCTTTGTTTCTGAGTTTAAATTGGTTTAGCTTCGTTGCTCGGCAAAGTGTTCATGCTAAAGGTTGGCTGTCTCACGAAAGGGACAAGGCGGAAAGCCAGATAAACAATAAGTATAGACAATAAATATAAGTGCTTATGCAAACATTTCAGGCACATAAAAGTTAAAGCCAAAAGTGCTAAATAGAGATAACAAATCTTAGCACTAGCAAAAGTATTACACTACTTATTTACAACTCGAATTGTTTTCAGAATAACACATTGCTTGTTCTGATGCTCTAAGATGCAGGGGGACAGGTAGGAGCTACCGGCTTGCTGGACACATCAGCCTCGCCTTAGTATCTTTCCGAGACGTTCAAATCCGATACGGTTTATTCGTCATCGGAAGAGTCAGCTGTTTCTTCGGCAGGTGGAGGAGGCGTCTTATAACACCCTCGCCTGGTAAGGCTGAGATCTTGTGTATAGTGCTAATCACTGGATCGGTTCACTAGCACACACAATATAAAATGATACCAAATATAACTGTGCATCATAAATATACCGAATATGATCCAGAATTTACATTATATTACAGCAGAAAGCATTACAAGGTAGATATCCATCCATCAAATGTGCCACAGGCGAACAATTATTGACTGGAGTCTCGCGACCAATGAACAATCACTCAGATACGATATAACCTGTAACATAAAACGTTGCAGCCACGAATGGTCAATACATTGAATGTATGACAAGTAGGCTAAAGTGGTTAACAACAGACCTAGCAACTACATGCTTATTTGGATAGGTGGAGTTCAGGCTCATTTGCGTAAAGCAATAGTTTTATCCTAACATTTATAACAAAGTAATTTTCCAATACGATAAATAGGACACTCTGGTTCACTCCCAGGTGCTCCTACCCAACTAAGTTCACCCAATAAGTTTTAAGTAATTGAGAAATAAGGATGAGTGAGAAATATGTCATAGCGTCAAAATTAGGTCGCTGAAATTGTCCATAACCGGGGACACGGCTAAGTACTTAGTTTAGACACCCTGCAGGGGTTTGTACACTTTACCCATGTGACCTGGTCAACCCGCTCGTGCCATCACACTCATATTGTGTCATGGTAGGGAGAAGTCCAAGACGAGACAATTCAGGAAGAGCTTCCCAAACACATCGATGCACTGTACCAACCTACACTATTCTACATCTCTGACTACGTATGGTTCGAGTCGCCACAACCTACTAAGTCCAGCCAGCCACCCATTTCTTACTAGCACATGGTTGCACACGTAAGCTACCAAACAAATAAACCAATCCTTTCTCAGTACCATGGTCGGCATTCCCTACCATAAATCCACACTCGATGACCCAATTAATGCCATACCGCCCAGGTGGTTCATTAAGATTATGTTGGTTTGTCATTTAGCAAAATATCAGCCTTCCAAAACATATAACTTTTCATGGTGTTATTCGCTTCCTCATTTCAATAGTATAGCTAAGCAATCTACCAATATGATGGCTCATAAGCAAGGAATACTAGGGAATAATATGGGACATAGCATAGCATATACACATCAATTCCTACATATGCAATTCTACAAAAACATCTACAATGCATAAGAAAACAGTAGGACATTTATGACCAAGATAGCACCACTTCCCTTTGTTGTAGATGTAATCGATTAGATAATCCTCACAAATATAATAGTCTCATTCATCGATAATTGTAATCACTATACTCGCAATATAGCAATTGCGATCATAGTAGTTGCACTCCTCACAATCTAACGTTTGAAACAAGCACAACAAATACACCATTCAAAACATTGCATACATGCAACAATGCAACAATACAATAAAGCAATAATGAACAAATGCATGCATGGCAATTTAATATGTCTCAATGGTTGTAATTAGTTCTCTAAACAATACTATATCACATGATGCATGTAGAGAATCATTTTATGTATTAGGGTATTTATTATTAATTCTTAATCGTCAATAGAGGAGCTTTAATAGTTATGTTGGAACTTCTGTACTAATTGTAGCATTAAATTTAGATCTGAAGTGTACTGCATAGAGGACATTAATACGAACCAGTAGCAATTGGATTCATCCTAAACGGAGTTGTAGATCTTTTTATATAATTTAATTACTACTTAATAGAGTTTACATTATCTAAACAGTTTACCACGACCAAAAATAAATGTAAGACCAGATCTAGAATCTACACAAAATTGTTAATCCAGGGACATATTATTTATATTTTTCGGAGCTATGAATAATTACTATTAATTTATTACTCCAAAAGGATATTAAAACTATTTAATTAATTACCAGTTAAATGTAGCACGAAATTTAGATCTAATCTGATATTAATAAACTACACGAAATTATCTTCAGTTTGATATATTATATACACTTTTTAAACATAGTATGAATTTCTTACAGATTTTACAAGTCAGATCTATAATGTGCAATTTCAAAATTCAAACGGAATATTTCAGGGAATATTCCGCTGACTGGACAGGTTGAATGTGCATTATGATTGGGACTAGATGCTGACCTGGTGACGAAATAGCGGTGATGAGGCAACTGACCGGGACCATTGAATCTGGACCGTCGGATAAGATCCAGTGGCTAGGAGATAAGATGGCTTCCAAATCGGCTCGATTTTGCTCAAAAAACGTTAGAAATAGATCTATGTTAGAGAGATAAATCCGTAGATTAAATCGAAAAACTTCCAACATGAAAGTTGTGGAGAATCATTAGATATATCTTGTCACCAAAGGAATTTGGATTTGAAGAAACGAGCGCGAGTAAATCTGGAAATTACACCGTCAGATCTGAAATATTGTGTTATGAAATTCTCTCGATGTGGTGGATTAAAAGAGGCAAGGTTTGTCAAAACTGAAAGATTTCGACGAGATCTACAACTTTCGTGTTGGAGCAGAAGGCATCGATGAAGTTTAGATAGGTTTAGCAGGGAAATATGATTCGTAGAGGTGTAGATTCAGGATTTCGAGAATAAAAAGTGATAAAAGTTGTGACTTCGGGACATTATATAGGGGTTTAGGACGATGGAAAGATAGAGCTTGAAGTAGGGAACATGTAGAAACAACCGAAAGTTAATTCGAATTTATAGATTAAAAGATATAGGTGTTTTAGTAGAGGTAGGTTTAGAAAACAGATTTTTGCACGCTTTTTACAGCGGAGATGGGATCGATCTAGGTCCGTGCCTGGCTAGTTCGGTTGGGAGGCTTGTTCAGTCGGCAGGCTGGGCCACCGGCTGGCCCATTACTGTTTCTTTTCCTTTTTGTTTTCTTTTTCCTTTTTTTGTATTTTCTTTATATCTTTTGTAAATTTAGAAGATTATTATAGGATCATACTTGTAACATTTTCACTAGTTTTAAGATGGTTGCTTAATAAATCTCTATATATTCCTTATAGGAACATTTGGACAAATCAACAATCAGATTTAGATACTAGGATTTGGATTCAATTTTTTAGAACATTGCATGGATGTAATGCAATGCTTATGATTTTAATTTTTGCAAACATTCACACATATACTAAAACTAAACTCAATTCACGCCTTTTTTCCTATGGCTACTTAGGTCATAATAGAGTGAGTTCTTTCTAATTCAAAAGGTTTCTTTTCCTTGAGAATTTTCAACAAAGTCAAACAATCCACCAAACTTATTTATCTATTTCACATTCCAAAATTTGGAAAAATTTGGGATGTGACAGACTACCATCCTTAAAAAGAATCTCGTCCCGAGATTCGAGAAGGCTAGAAAGAAAGATGGGTTAAGGGTCCACTACGGACCTACCACCCTTAAAAGAAAATTGATTAGATTGTTTCTTAATAATTCGCTTATCTTCTATTGATTCTCCCTTGGAGATTTATTGGTACAATTTCCCTACACTTTCTAAACTCCATAATTTATAGATTCTAGGCTAACACTACTTGAACTAGTGAAACTCTCATGGTAGGAAATTAGGGAACATTTGCTTCACGATACCTATTATACACGGTTGAGATTCATCTTTACCGTACATTCCTACGCTTAGAAGTGAATACTTTTGTAAAGGTTCAAAGTCATACCATTCTAAGGTCTAGGCTCAACGTCGGCTCTTTACTAAGGTTGGCACTCAAGATTCACAAAGCCAATAGTACAAGAGCGAATAATAAGAGTAGTAGGAATGGTGATCAATCCATCATGCACCCAAAGTATTACCCTGCATGTGGATAGGTGAATCACACAACTTATCACTCGAGCATCCTCACTTTCTTTGTAGATGTTTCCATGGGCACGAACCAATGCTCGATGTATACTCCCGTGTATTCAATCCACAAGGCTATTACAAAAAGTAAGCTATGGATTTTCCAAAACATTGAGGTTGCGCAATCTACTACATAACATCCTTTGCAATACTTCATACTTCCATATCATGGTGTTGCATTAGATGGACGTCTATCCTCCTTCATAGGTGTATTATGTTTTATAACCTTCCACTTAATCCTTCTATATGTCTTCCACACATCATTCTAACTCTAAGGGTTTAAGATAGGAAAGAATAGATCCTAGAGAAAAGAAACTATAGTCACCCATACAAACAAGTTCATATAACACACAATCAAGCCAAACAACAAGCACACACACTCAGAACACAAGCATACATGATTCATAATGTTTAGCTACAGGCTTTTAATTTAGTGATTATCATCCACAAAATAGTTTATAAACTTTGGAAACAACATTAGGATTAAGTAGAACATCAACTAAGATGAAAAATAGATTCTGTCAAAACAGAACAGCAGGTTTAACGAAGTTTATGACCGACTTAAGCTTATCAGGAATTTTAGCCAATTTTTATGCATATGGTACAGGTAATTAGGCTCCAGATCCTAAAATATGAGATCAATCCGACTTACTAGTAAGGAACTAAAAATCACGCGGTGAAACATATCAGGGAGAAAACTGCAACTAAACAACTCACGAATTTTAAGCTTTTACTTCCATTAACGTGTTATAAAACCTCTCGAAAGTCCTTAAACTTTGGGGTTTCATAGCGTACCAGATCCAAAACAATATGTATCAAAACAAACAAGCAAGAAACCTAGTATTGTCGTACCATATAAGTTGGCAAGATCAATACTCTAACATGTTACCGATGATCTCCTAAAGAGATAAACATGGTGGTCTATATCTACTCAAACTTGGTCAGATCTTTATTGCATCATCTTATTTGTTGTTTTACTTGTAGGCCAAGTATTATTTAGGGATAGGGATATTTGTGTTAGACTACTTCTAATAGTAGAAGTATGAGAATTGAAGTGGTAAGAGGATACTAGAAAAAATTGTATGAAGAGAAGAAGATAGAGTGAAATAGACTCTATAATTCATATGGCTTTCCTATTCCATTCCTAGGTCACGATCCTACAGTCAACACACAGCTCTGCTACCATCTTGTAACACCCTCGCCTGATAAGGCTGAGTTCTTGTGTATAGTGTTAATCCCTGGATCGGTTGACTAGCACACACAGTACAAAATGATACCAAATATAACTGTGCATCATAAATATACCGAATATGATCCAGAATTTACATTACATTACAGCGGAAAGCATTACAAGGTAGATCTCCATCCTTCAAATGTGACATAGGCGAACAATTGTTAAGTGGAGTCTCGCGACCTATCAACGATCACTCCGATACGATATAACCTGCAACATAAAACGTTGCAGTCACGAATAGTCAATACATTGAATGTATGGCAAGTAGGCTAAAGTGGTTAACAACAGACCTAGCAACTACATGCTTATTTGGCTAGGTGGAGTTTAGGCTCATTGGCATAAAGCAATAGTTTTATCCTAACATTTATAACAAAGTAGTTTTCCAATACAATAAATAGGACACTCTGGTTCACTCCCAGGTGCTCCTACCCAATTAAGTTCACCCAACAAGTTTTAAGTAATTGAGAAATAGGGATGAGTGAGAAATATGTCATAGCCTCAAAATCAGGCCGCTCAAATTGTCCATAACCGGGGACACAGCTAAGTACTTAGTTTAGACATCCTACAGGGGTTTGTACACTTTACCCATGTGACCTGGTCAACCTGCTCGTGCCATCACACTCATATTGTGTCATGGTAGGGAGAAGTCCAAGAGACAATTCGGGAAGAGCTTCCCAAACCCATCCACGCACCGTTCCAACCTACACTATTCTACATCTTTGGCTATGTATGGTTCAAGTCGCCACAACATACTAAGTCCAGCCAGCCATCCATTTCTTACTAGCACATGGTTGCACACGTAAGCTACCAAACAAAGAAACCAATCCTTTCTCAGTACCCTGGGCGGCATTCCCCACCATAAATCCACACTCGATGACCCAATCAATGCCATTCCGCCAAGGTGGTTCATTAAGATTATGTTGGTTAGTCATTTAGCAAAATATAAGCCTTCCAAAACATATAACTTTTCATGGTGTTATTCCCTTCCTCGTTTAAATAGTATAGCTAAGCAATCTACCAATATGATGGCTCATAAACAAGGAATACTAGGGAATAATATGGGACATAACATAGCATATACACATCAATTCCTACATATGCAATTTTACAAAAACATCTACAATGTATAAGAAAAAAGTAGGACATTTATGACCAAGATAGCACCACTTGCCTTTGTTGTAGATGTAGTCGATTAGATAATCCTCACAAATATAATGGTCTCATTGATCGATATTTTTAATCACAATACTAGCAATATAGCAATTGCGATCATAGTAGTTGCACTCCTCGCAATCTAGTGTTTGAAACAAGCACAACAAACACACCATTCAAAACATTACATACATGCAACAATGCAACAATACAATAAAGCAATGATGAACAAATGCATGCATGATAATTTAATATGTCACAATGGTTGTAATTAGTTCTCTAAACAATACTAGATCACATGATGCATGTAGAGAATCATTTTATGTATTAGGATATTTATTATTAATTTTTAATCGTTAATAGAGGAGCTTTAATAGTTATGTTGGAACTTCTGTAATAATTGTAATATTAAATTTAGATCTGAAGTGTACTGAATAGAGGACATTAATATGAACCAGTAGCAATTGGATTCACCCTAAACAGAGTTGTAGATCTTTTTATATGATTTAATTACTACTTAATAGAGTTTACATTATCTAAACAGTTTACCACGACCGACAATAAATCTAAGACCAGATCTAGAATCTACACAGAATTGTGAATCCAGGGACATATTATTTATATTTTTTGGAGCTATGAATAATTTACTATGAATTTATTACTCCAAAAGTATATTAAAACTATTTAATTAATTACCAGTTAACTGTAGCGCAAAATTTTGATCTAATATGATATTAATAAACTACATGAAGTTATCTTCAATTCGATATATTAAATGAAATTTTAAACATAGTACGAATTTCTTACGGATTTTACAAGTTAGATCTATAATGTGCAATTTTAAATTCAAACGGAATATTTCAGGGAATATTCCGCTGACTGGACAGGTTGACCGTGCATGCTGATTGGGACAAAATGCTGACCTGGTGACGACATGGAGGTGACGAGGCAGCTGACCGGGACCATTGAATCTGGACCATCGGGATAAGATCCAGTGGCTAGGAGATAAGATGGATTCCAAATCGGCTCGATTTTGCTCACAAAACGTTAAAAATAGATCTATGTTAGAGAGACAAATCCGTAGATCAAATCAAAAAACTTCCAACATGAAAGTTATGGAGAATCATTACATCTACCTTGTCACCAAAGGAATTTGGATTTGAAGAAACGAGCGCGAGTAAATCTTGAAATTACACCGTCAGATCTAAAATATTGCGTTGTGAAATTCTCTAGATGTGGTGGATTAATGTAACATCCCAAAACTTTAATCAAGGTTATCAAGGTACAAATCACCTAATTTAGGGTTAACACAAACTTTTTAACATTAAAGTAATTAGGAATGCATATGTGTGTTGCATTAATATAGAATTGATTGAAAATGCCATGTTTGATTGTTCTAATGGTTGTAAATGATTCAAAGGTGAATGCAACATATCTAGATCATTTAAAAACCAAATCCAAAGAAAAAGAAATCAAATAAGATTAATAAATGCAAATGGTCATTTGTGGCATTTTAATCCACTAGGCCACTTTAGGTGTTCCTAGAAGTCAAA
Organism: Avena eriantha; assembly: GCA_910589775.1. Classification (NCBI taxonomy): domain Eukaryota; kingdom Viridiplantae; phylum Streptophyta; class Magnoliopsida; order Poales; family Poaceae; genus Avena; species Avena eriantha. The sequence continues at coordinate 345,552,995 of OU342742.1, read as the reverse complement.
TTCAAACAGAAACAATTCTGGATCTTTGCACCCCTTGCTAGTACAAGTAATGATCTACCAAAGCCCACTTTGAAATATTACAAAAACATTTAAACACTAAATTTAAATGGTATTTGAAAATGGAATCAAGTATATGTGCATAGATCACACTTTTTCAAAAACCACTCAAATGAGTTCACCTTGACAATCCCAAGCAACCACAGATGCTCAAGCATATGACTAACACACCCACCAAAAATCTTTGCAAAATTCAGATAAAATGTTCTTGCGGCCATTGTGTCAAACACCTTGTGATCACAGATAAACCTGCCTAACTAACACAATTTTGATCAATGTTTTGTCGGGCCATTGGACCTCAATTCACTCCCCTGGTCTCCCCTAGTCCCAACCATGCCATAAACAGGCTACCCTTTAGCCTTTAGTAGTAGTGTCGTGCCACCGTGAAGCCATGCCCGCCGGTCGAGCACGGGTAGCTCGCAGGAGACAGCCCCGCCCTCTTCCACCGCACTAGGGAGATAGGCCTGATAGCACCGCCGCCCACGGTCCCTTCCCCGAGCAATGCTAGCCACTAGAGCACCGAGGCACGCTCGCGCTCTCCGCCTCTGCACCATGCCGAGCATGCGCCAGTGCGTCGTCCCTGACAGCCTCGCACAAGCCACGTCGTGCCCTCAGCTTGCACGCATAGCTCCACCTTAACACCAGCATGCTCTCGGACATGCTCATTTCCCGCCGCGCGACTAGCACCCACCGTGAGCCGCGTCGAACACCGCCTCTGCCGCGCAGAGCGTCGACCTTTCCCGAGCAAACGCCACCGCCCCTAGCCACGCCATTACCCCGTAGCTGACTGCCAGGAGGCACAGCACCGTCCGCCTACCTCGCTCATGCCATTAGCCCCTTTTACCAGCGTCACCGACGAGCTCACCATCGCACCTCACGGTCCCCTCATCGAGCTATAAAAGGAGACCTCCCCCAGCCTCCATTGCCACACTACCTCAGTCCCCTCTCTCTCAGAACTACCCGACACAATCCCTAGAGCCGCTCGAGCCCTCAGTCGCTGGAATTGTGCCGAAGCTCGCCGCAGCAGAGAAGAAAGGGGTTCATTGATTGCGACCACCCTAGGAGCCGCCGCGACCACCCTGACTCCGCCGTCATCCACCAGTTCGATCGCCCCCATCGCCACGTTAGCTAGAGCCCTGGTAAGCCCCCAATCGACCCCCACCGAGCCGCTAGGCTTTAGTCTCGCCGGCGACCTGTTCGTCGTCGATGATGAACCACCGTCGTTGATCTCTAATCTAATCGCACGGTCCTGATCGCCCCGTACCGCTTCGTGTTAGAGTCAGTCGCTGACATGTGGACCCCCTGTCAGTTGCCCTCTGCGCCACGAAGCGCCACTAGGCCGGCCCATTTAGTTTCCCGCCTTAGCCCGTAGATTCAAATAAAGATTTTTCTATTTAGACTTAAACTCAATTCTGTTCACTAGTTTGAAAATCAATTTAGAGAGTTCTACTAAACCAAAACGAATGATTCAAATTTTATTAGAAATATAATTAAAATCTCTATCCAAGCCTGTTGGATTCAAATCAATTGGAGTTAGAGATCTCATACAGAAAAAATAACTAGACAGAGACTTTTCCACATTCAAACATTTTTCAAAAATCAACCATAATAGTTTTTGAGTTAATTCCAACTCTAAAAAATCACATTTGATAATACCTATCTGAATATGTAATAGTATTTAGGTTTGCATGAAGTGACTTTGAACTAGTACCAAAATAATGCAATATAGGCATTTTTAGTCACTTTAAATCATTTAAATAATAAACCTAAACTTATTGAAATGTGAGCAAATATTTAAATCACATTCCCAAGTGTTAGAATATTTGGTGATGACATGTGTACATATGATCCCATATTTGAATTGGAGAATATTAAATCTTAGTTAATTTCAATGAGTAGAAATTACTTTTCTCAAATAAAATAAATGAAACTAGTTCATTAAATCTTGTGATGAATGTGATGATGCTAGATCATCAAGTGTGTGCATTAGTGTACTAAATAGACTAGTTAAGTATTGTTTGGTGATTGTGTATTCGGTATGTATTTATAGACGATAGTACCGACCAAGTCTATGAAGAGGAGGATTCTACCCCGAGGAAGACGAGGAGAATTTCAACCCCTGCACCAACCAAGGAAAGCTATTGTTAGCAATCTAGAATTAAGCAAGATAACCTAAGCAAGATGCATTAGGCATGCTTTGGTTATACCTCTTTGATTTATACCTATCCCAAGTTTTACTTGTAAGTTTTACTTTCTTTTACTTTACCAAAGTTCTTTATTTTATTTATAGATAACATAAAGAGTATAAAATTTGGCCTATCTAGTTAGACTTAGATGTCATTCTATGGCATGAGATTGAGATTAGCATCCCACCTTAGTGAAAACTCTTAACTTAGTAGTTAGAGCTAAACCAAAAAATTGATCACTTTAGATGGGAATACTTGGTGAAAATGATTATGAAAACCTTGGAATGATGAGTCATTCTATTGAGATGTTTTGACATGTGTTGAGAAACACAAATGGTTTATGATGATGAAAATGTTAAGGTATGAGCCTTAGCCCTTTATAAAAACTTATGGTTGGGTTCGGATGCGATACCATTCCAATTTTACCGTATAACCATAATACCTGAATTGGGTAAGGCTTAGACGGAATTTTATATGCATTAGTATGGGTTCCCTCGCGGGAGAGATTTGATCTGAGGCTACCTCTCAATGTTGTCCACCTATGGAGTGCCTAGGATGGCAGATGGCCATGGCTGGGAGGCCAAGCTCATAGGAGAGGTGCTTGTAGTAGGGTGTGTAATTGAAAGGTTATGATTGATTATCCGCATACTAAGTATGATGATTCAGGGTTATCCCTGACGGATGTATCGAATGTTGTGGTGAAAGTGTACCACCTCTACAGAGTGTTAAACTATTCGAATAGCCTCGTCCGCGGTTATGGACAGTTGGAGTGGCCATATTGTTCTATTGTCAGATGTTTTCAAAATGACTTGTGAAATGAATTGTGACATGAATTGACCACAACAGGGTTGTGACTATGAAAACTAAGTTCCCACTTAGCTGATTTAGAACTTTATTTTATCTTTCTTTGTTTCTGAACTCAGCTTAGGTTTCAAACTTAACTTTACAAATAAACTTAGAACTAAGCATTCCTACTAGAACTACCTTACTTGTTAGTGATAGTTTGCGAGTACTTAAAGAGTACTCATGGCTTTGTCCCTAGCTATTTCCGTGGCTAGACTATGAGGAGGACTATACGGAAGAAGGATAGCATTACAGCTACAACAACTAGGACTATCTCCCATTGTCAGCATTGCTTGTGACACTGAAGATGGAGCCCACTGCTACGCTATTTATTCCGCTACTTGTTTTTACTAAGACTGGATCATGAGATCCTTTATTTGTGTAAGACCTTATTATGGTTTGTAATGGATGATGTACTGTGATATCCAATCTGTTATGTCTCGCAAAAATGGTAATCCTAGGATTGCGATGTCTGGCATAACAGACATCTGTGATTAAAAATCCGGGTGTTGACAAGTTGGTATCAGAGCCATCTTGACCATAGGAGACCCTAGTTAGAATGGACGTCCGAACAAAAACTTAGTTTCAAGAAAAAAGAAGTGAGTATTTATGAAAACCTATTCCCACTCTTATCCTTGAGATTCTTTCAAACAAATTCATGTTCCTCAAAAATTCTTACATTACTACATAAAATTTGACACACTTGATCACTTCACTAACTTACTCATCCTAAATTCTTATAGATTGAGGTTCAGTACTGCAAGTTCTACTAGTTGGGAAACGGAGGCCAACTGATCTTCGAGAGGGATCTTGATGCACTGTCTGAGTACCTTGAGCATCCAAATCCGGAATTCTTCGGAGCTCAACTCAATGACCATCCAGGAGGAGATCTACAATGGCTGATAGTTGCTGATCTTCGAGGCAAGATGGAAGCACCCCTGTCTGAGAAGATTCAATTCACCGTGAGAGAGAACAACTGGCTAGATGGATTAGCCAAGGCCATGCATGAAGCTCTCGCCAGTCTTTGCGGATAGAATGTCAACTTGATCCAGGGAACCCGTTTTGCGCACTATGCAAGGCATGATTCTATGGGAATGCCGTTGGAGATGCCAAGTCACCCGGAGATGAGACGCCAAGGGGAGAACCTTGACATCCTACTGTAAGATAGACATAAGTAATTGGACAATGCTAGAGAGTACGTCAACCACAACCTTGCCATTGCCACCCAGAAGGCCCAGTCTTTCTCACTGCTCGTCAAGGATCGCCAATCACTTCGTCGTCATAGCGCAAATAAGGATCGCACCATGACCCGTCTTCGCAAGAAGGTGGCCGACCTCAAGAAGACCATCAAGGAACAAGAATCTCAGCTTGCAGCCAAAAAAGAGGAGGAAGAAGGTGAAGACATCCAGGGGGATATTCACTCATACCTCAGCAATGATGATGACTACCTAGAGGATGATGCCATGGACTTCTACACCAACGATGATGACTCTGTCTTCATCGATGATGAGTACATGCACTAGAGCACTATCGTAGGAGTGAGAAGTATCGGTCCCATTGTATCTTAGCTCATAGAATGGTTCTTAAAACCATTTTTTCCTTTTGTTGTGGTGTGTGTGTGTGTTTGTATCGTGTGCTTTGCTTGAATGAATGAATGAATGAGAAGTTGTTAGTTTGCCAAACCTGAGTCAACCTCAAAGTTTTAGCTTTGAAAACAAAACCATAAACCTTAGAAATTTCCCTCTTACCCCTTTATCTATCTCAATCTTCAGATGACTCGTGGCAACCCCGGAGAAAGCAGCTCATCGCAGGACCCGATGCTGCAGATTCTGCAGATGCTAGTTTCGGATCGCAAAGCTGCTAGAGGAGAGCGCCAAGCAAATCTAGCTACCCTACAATAGATCGCTTAGATGGACCATAATAATCAAGGCCATGGAAATCAGGATCATCATGGATCCAAGCTCAAGAACTTTCAGAATACCAATCCCCCTATCTTTAGCAAGTCTGAAGACCCATTAGATGCAGATGATTGGTTACAGACCATGGAGAATAACCTAGAGGTAGCAGGAGTTGACGCAAATGAGCAAGTTCTGTTTGCCACCCACTATCTGGCAGGAGATGCAAGAGCATTATTGAGTTCATTATTGAACTGATTCCTAGAACCGGACCCATAGCTCAGAGACCGTATAGCATGAACCCATCCGAGTTAGTGGAGCTGAAGAAGCAACTTGATGCTATGCTGGAGAAAGGCTTGATTCAACCAAGTGCATCACCATGGAGATCGCCTGTTTTGTTTGTCGACAAGAAGGATGGAGGTAACCGTTTGTGCACAGATTACTAGAAGTTGAATGATGTCACCATCAAGAACAAGTACCCACTACCAAAGATAGAGGATCTATTTGATCAGTTGACTGGTGCCAGAGTGTTCTCTAAGATTGACCTTAGGACTGGTTATCACCAACTTAATATTCGTGCAACGGATATTCCAAAGACCACCTTTACCACCAGAGAAGGATTGTATGAGTATACGGTCATGTCTTTTGGATTAACCAATGCCCCCGCTTATTTCATGAATCTCATGAATAAGATCTTTATGGATTTTTTGGATAAGTTTGTCGTGGTGTTTATCGACGATATTCTTATCTACTCCATGTCAGAAGAAGACCATGAGCAACATCTGAGAATCATCCTTGAAACCAGTTGTATGCCAAGTTTAGCAAATGTGAGTTTTGGCTAAAAGAAGTAGGATTCCTCAGACATATTGTGTCGACAACAGGAGTCGCTGTTGATCCCGCCAAGATCAAAGATGTTGAAGAATGGGAAGTGCCAACCACTCAAACCCAAGTCCGTGCATTTCTCAGGTTAGCGAGATATTACCGCAAGTTCGTAGAAAGATTTTCGAGCATCGCAAGACCAATGACCCAATTGTTGAAGAAGGACAAGAAGTTTGAATGGACCGACAAATGTGAAGGAAGTTTCCAAGAGGTCAAGAAGAGATTGATTTCAGCCCCAATATTGATCATGCCAGATATCAAGAAGCCATTTGATGTGTATTGTGATGCATCCAAGATTGGTCTCGGATGTGTGTTGATGCAAGAAGGCAAAGTCATAGCATATTTTTCAAGACAACTGAAGCAGCATGAGCAAAACTACCCTACCCATGATCTTGAACTAGCAGTTGTAGTTTTAGCCCTGAAGACATGGCGTCATTACCTTATGGGTAACCCGCTATGAGATTTACTCAGATCACAAGAGCCTGAAGTATATGTTCACTCAGAAGGAGCTGAATATGAGTCAAAGGAGATGGATAGAGTTAATCAAGGATTATGACCTTGACATTCACTATCACCCTGACAAAGCCATTGTGGTAGCGGATGCTCATAGAAGATTGTCGTGTAGGTTAAACACCATGATCAAGGAGAAGCAACCAAGTTTGCATGAGGAGTTGGAGCAGTTAGAACTGAGCTAGTTAGCAAAGGATTCTTAGCTAGCATTGAACTTCAACCCACTTTGATCAGCCAGATCAAGGAAGCCTAGAAGGGAAAGGCAAGTATCGACGGAATCAAGCATCGTATTAGTACAGGAAAGGTACCTGGATTCACCGAAGACGAAGAAGGAGTTCTGTGGTACAAAGGACGTATCTGTGTGCTAGCAGATTCAGAGCTAAAGCAAGTTATCATGCAAGAAGCCCATGATACCCTTTATTCTATCCACCCCGAAGGAACGAAGATGTATCAAGATTTGAAGGAGCAATTTTGGTGGCACAAGATGAAGAGAGAAATCGGAAGCTACATCACCAAGTGTGATATCTGTCAGAGAGTCAAGGCAGAACATCAGAGACCCCCAGGACTGTTGCAACCGTTGCAGATTCCAGAATGGAAATGGGATTCCATCGGAATGAACTTTATCACCGGTTTGCCTACTTCTAGTAGGGGAAATGACTCAATCTGGGTCATCGTTGATAGACTGTCCAAGGTAGCCCATTTTATACCTGTCAAGAAAACTTACCAGAGTTCTAAGCTAGCAGAGTTGTACATCGCTAGAATTGTCAGTTTGCATGGAACCCCCAAGACCATAGTATCGGATCAAGGAACCCAATTTACCTCAAGATTTTGGCAGAAAGTCCAAGAAGGATTGGGAACCAAGTTGAATTTCAGCACAGCTTATCACCCGCAGACCGATGGACAGACTGAACGAGTCATCCAATCCTAGAGGATATGTTAAGAGCTTGTGTGTTAGAGTATGGATCTAAATGGGAAGACGGTCTGCCTTTCACAAAATTCTCATACAATAACAGTTATCAAGCCAGTTTCCAAATGGCCCCATTTGAATTCTTGTATGGAAGAAAGTGTCGTACCCCTTTGAATTGGTCGCAAGTAGGAGAGAGTCAGATTTTTGGATCCAACATCCTACGAGAAGTCGAAGAGAAGGTTCACAAAGTCCGTGAGCACCTCAAGTCCGCCCAATCCAGACAGTAGAGTTATGCTGATAAGAGACGTCGAGACCTGACTTTCAATGTCGGAGATTTTGTGTATCTCAAGGTTTCGCCATTGAAGGAAATGCAACGCTTTAGTCTAAAAGGAAAGTTAACCCCCAGATATATTGGACCCTTCAAGATTCTGAATCGTCGAGGAGAAGTATCGTATCAACTGGAACTGCCAGAGGAGATGTCAGCCATCCATGATGTGTTCCACATCTCGTAACTTCGCAAATGCTTAGAAGTGCCAGAGAAGACCGAAGTGTTCAAGAACATCGATCACCGATCCGTTGATATCAACAAGGATCTGACGTATCGTGAAGTGCCCATCCGTATCTTGGAAGAAGCTTACAGAACCACCAGGACCCGGAGTATCAAGTTTCTCAAGATCTAATGGAGTAACCACACCGAAGAGGAAGCCACTTGGGAGCAAGAAGATTACATTAGGACTGAGTTTCCAGATCTCTTTAGTTCCTAGTTTTCTTTCTTAAATCTAGGGACGAGATTTTGTTTAAGGGGGGAAGGTTTGTAACATCCCAAAACTTTAATCAAGGTTATCAAGATCCAAATCACCCAATTTAGGGTTAACAAAAACGTTTTAACATTAAAATAATTAGGAATGCATATGTGTGTTGCATTAATATAGAATTGATTGAAAATACCATGTTTGATTGTTCTAATGGTTATAAAATGATTCAAAGGTGAATGCCACATCATCTAGATCATTTAAAAACCAAATCCAAAGAAAAATAAATCAAATAAGATTAATAAATGCAAATGGGCATTTGTGCCATTTTAATCCACTAGGCCACTTTAGGTGTTCCTAGAAGTCAAATTCAAACATAAACAATTCTAGATCTTTGCACCCCTTGCTAGTACAAGTAATGATCTACGAAGGCCCACTTTGAAATCTTACAGAAACATTTAAACACTAAATTTAAATGGCATTTGAAAATGGAATCAAGTGTATGTGCATAGATCACACTTTTTCAAAAACCACTCAAATGAGTTCACCTTGACAATCCCAAGCAACCACAGATGCTCAAGCATATGACTAACACACCCACCAAAAATCTTTGCAAAATTCAAATGAAATGTTCTTACGGACATTGTGTTGAACACCTTGTGATCACAAATAAACCTGCCTAACTAACACTGTTTTGATCAGCTATTTGTCGAGCCATTTGACCTCAATTCACTCCCTAGTCTCCCTAGTCCGAACCATGCCATAAACAGGTTACCCTTTGGCCTTTAGCAGTAGTGCCGCGCCACCCTGAAGCCATGCCCACCGGTCGAGGCACGAGACCGCCCGACCCTCTTCTGCCGCACCAGGGAGATAGCCGTGATAGCACCGCCTCCCACGGTCCCTTCCCCGAGCAATGCCAGCCACTGGACCACTGAGGCACGCTCGCGCTCTCCGCCTCTGCACCATGCCAAGCATGCGCCAATGCGCCGTCCCCGACAGCCTGACACAAGCCACGCCATGCCCTCAGCTTGCATGCGCAGCTCCGCCTTAACACCAGCATGCTCCCAGACACGCTCATTTCCCGCCGTGCGACCAGCACCTGCCGTGAGTCACGTCGAACACCGCCTCTGCCGCACAGAGCGTTAGCCTTTCCCGACCAAACGCCACCGCCCCTAGCCACGCCATTACCCCGTAGATGACCACCAAAAGGCAGAGCACCGTCCGCCTACCTCGCCCATGCCATTAGCCCCCTATACCAGCGTCACCGACGAGCTCACCATCGCACCTCACGGTCCCCTCGTCGAGCTATAAAAGGAGACCTCCCCCAAGCTCCATTGCCACACTAACTCACTCCCCTCTCTCTAAGAACCACCCCACACCATCCTCGGAGCCGCTCGAGCCCTAAGTCACCGGAACTGTGCCGGCGCTCGCCACAGCAGAGAAGAAAGGGGCTCATCGATTGCGACCACCCCAGGAGCCACCGCGACCACTCCTGAGTCTACCGTTGTCCACCAGTTCGATCGCCCCATCGCCACGTTAGCTAGAGACCTGGTAAGCCCCCAATCGACCCCCACCGAGCCGCTAGGGTTCAGTCTCGCTGGCGACCTGTTTGTCGTCGATGATGAACCACCGCCGTTGATCTCTGTTCTAATCGCATGGTCCACATCGCCCCGTACCGCTTCGTGTTAGAGTCAGTCGCTGACATGTGGACCCCGCCTGTCAGTTGCCCTCTGCGCCGCGGAGCGCCATTGGGCTGGCCATTTAGTTTCCCGCCTTAGCCCGCAGATTCAAATAAAGATTTTTCTATTTAGACTTAAACTCAATTTTTTTCACTAGTTTGAAAATCAATTCAGAGAGTTATACTGAACCAAAATGAATGATTCAAATTGTATTAGAAAGATAATTAAAATCTCTATCCAAGCCCGTTGGATTAAATCAATTGAAGTTAGAGATCTCACATAGCAAAAATAACAAGACAGAGACTTTTCCATATTCAAACATTTTTCAAAAATCAACCATAATAGTTTTTGAGTTGATTCCAACTCTCAAAAATCACATTTGATAATACCTATCTGAATATGTAATCATATTTAGGTTTGCATGCAGTGACTTCGGACTAGTACCAAAATTATGCTATATAGGCATTTCTAGTCACTTTAAATCATTTAAATAATAAACCTAAACTTATTGAAATGTGAGCAAACATTTAAATCACATTCCCAAGTGTTAGAATATTTGGTGATGACATGTGTCCATATGATCCCATATTTTAATTGGAGAATATTAAATCTCAGTTAATTTCGATGAGTAAAAATTACTTTTCTCAAATAAAATAAATGAAACTAGTTCATTAAATCTTGTGATGAATGTGATGATGCTAGATCATCAAGTGTGTGCATTAGTGTACTAAATAGACTAGTTAAGTATTGTTTGGTGATTGTGTATTCGGTATGTATTTATAGACGATAGTACCGACCAAGTCTATGAAGAGGAGGATTCTACCCCGAGGAAGATGAGGAGAATTTCAACCCCTGCACCAACCAAGGAAAGCTATTGTTAGCAAGCTAGAATTAAGCAAGATAACCTAAGCAAGATGCATTAGGAATGCTTTGGTTATACCTCTTTGATTTATACCTATACCAAGTTTTACTTGCAAGCTGTACTTTCTTTTACTTTACCAAAGTTATTTACTTTATTTATAGATAGCATAAAGAGTATAAAACTTGGCCTATCTAGTTAACTTAGATGTCATTCTATGGCATGAGATTGAGATTAGCATCCCACCTTAGTGAAAACTCTTAACTTAGTAGTTAGAGCTAAACCAAAAACTTGATCACTTTAGATGGGAATACTTGGTGAAAATGGTTATGAAAACCTTGGAATGATGAGTCATTTTATTGAGATGTTTTGACATGTGTTGAGAAACACAAATGGTTTATGATGATGAAAATGTTAAGGCATGAGCCTTAGCCCTTTATATAAACTGATGGTTGCGTTCAGATGCGATACCATTCCAATTTTACCGTACAACCACAATACCTGAATTGGGTAAGGCTTAGCCGGAATTTTATATGCATTAGTATGGGGTCCCTCGCGGGACAGGTTTGATCTGAGGCTACCTCTCAATGTTGTCCACCTATGGAGTGCCTAGGATGGCAGATGGCCATGGCTGGGAGGCCAAGCTCATAGGAGAGGTGCTTGTAGTAGGGTGTGTAATTGAAAGGTTATGATTGATTATCCGCATACTAAGTATGATGATTCAGGGTTATCCCTGACGGATGTATCGAATGTTGTGGTGAAAGTGTACCACCTCTGCAGAGTGTCAAACTATTTGAATAGTCGTGTCCGTGGTTATGTACAGTTGGAGTGGCCATACTGTTCTGTTGTCAGATGTTTTCAAAATGAATTGTGAAATGAATTGTGAAATGAATTGTGACATGAATTGACCACAACAGGGTTGTGAATATGAAAACTAAGTTCCCACTTAGGTGATTTAGAACTTTATTTTATCTTTCCTTGTTTCTGAACTCAGCTTAGGTTTCAAACTTAACTTTACAAATAAACTTAGAACTTAGCATTCCTACTAGAACTACCTTACTTGTTAGTGATAGTTTGCGAGGACGTAAAGAGTACGCATGGCTTTGTCCCTGGCTATTCTCGTGGCCAGACTATAAGGAGGATTATCCGGAAGAAGGACAGCAGGACGACTACGACAACTAGGACTATCTCCCATCGTCAGCATTACTTGTGACACTGAAGATAGAGCCCACCGCTACGCTATTTATTCCGCTACTTGTTTGTACTAAGACTGGATCATGAGATCCTTTATTTGTGTAAGACATTATTATGGTTTGTAATGGATGATGTACTGTGATATCCAATCTGTTATGTCTCACCAAAATGGTAATCCTGGGATTGTGATGTATGGCATAACAGGCAGCTGGGATTAAAAATCCGGGTGTTGACAATTAAAAGTGGTGAGGTTTGTGGGAACTGAAAGATTTCGACGAGATCTACAACTTTCGTGTTGGAGCCGAAGGCATCCGACGAAGTTTAGATAGGTTTAGAAGGGAAATATGATTCGTGAAGGTGTAGATTCGGGATTTCGAGAAAAAAAAGTGATAAAAGCTATGACTCCAGGACATTATATAGGGGTTTAGGATGATGGAAAGATAGATCTTGAAGTAGGGAACATGTAGAAACAATCGAAAGTTAATTCGGATTTGTAGATTAAAAGATATAGGTGTTTGAGTAGATGTAGGTTTAGAAAACAGATTTTTGCACTCTTTTTAAAGCGGAGATGGGATCGATCTAGGTCCGTGCCTGGCTGGTTCGGTCGGCAGGCTGGGCCGCCGGCTGGCCCATTACTGTTTTTTTCCTTTTCATTTTGTTTTTCTTTTTTCCTTTTCTTTTTTGTATTTTCTTTATATCTTTTGTATACGAAATCCAAATGACATGATTCTTGTTTCTAAAATTTAGTAGATTATTATAGGATCACATTTGTAACATTTTCACTAGTTTGAAGATGGTTGCTTAATAAATCTCTATATATTCCTTATTGGAACATTTGGGCAAATCAACAATCGGATTTAGATACTAGGATTTGGATTCAATTTTTGAGAACATTGCATGGATGTAATGCAATGCTTATGATTTTCATTTTTGCAAACATTCACACATATACTAAAACTAAACTCAATTCACGCCTTTTTGCCTATGGCTACTTAGGTCATAATAGAGTGAGTTCTTTCCAATTCAAAAGGTTTCTTTTCCTTGAGAATTTTCAACAAAGTCAAACAATCCACCAAACTTATTTATCTATTTCACATTCCAAAATTTGGAAAATGTTGGGATGTGACACGTCTCCACGCGAGTAAAGAAGAAAGTTTCGTAGCTAGTGAGGTCAGCCATGTTGGGATGTGACACGTCTCCATGATTGCTTTGATGTCCGGCTCTTGTCCGTCTTCATCCATAGTAGAATGCCCTCTGGTTACTTGTCAGATTCCCATGCTTCCATGGTGTCTCATGACCATGGTGAGATTGTTTTGCGTTGCGGTTCACGCGTAGGACATGTCCCAGGCCTGGATAAAGCTGGGGCATCTCCTTAGCCTTGTCTCGCACTTCAAAGCCGGACATTCTATGCATGTCCGGAACCTTGAGAACTTCATCAATTTCCTCAAAGGATTGGCGGTAGTCATGAAGCAAATCGCCGACTTGGGTAAGTCGGCTAGTGCAAGACTCGGCAGAGGCCGAGTCTAGTAAGTTCAGAGGACCTGCTCATGCAATGCAAAAGGTTAACAAAAATCCGATCTCCAAAGAGTCGGAAAATGCAGAAAAATCAGAAAGAGGGAAACGTACCAAAGATGACATCGTCGACTTTGTTCTTCTCTTCCCGAAGGCTCTGGAGTTCAGCCCGGAGTGCCTCAGTGATATCATTCTCTCTGAATAAAGCATCATTGATATCCAAGATTCTATGATCCTGGGCGGTGATCCTTCGATCACGCTCGTCGGTGGCCATTGAAGAGGATTCAAGAATTTGAGCAATGCTCCGTTCATGATCCGACTTCAGTCTGTCCAGCTCCTGACGTAAATCGGTGTTCTCCACCGCCAGGGTTTTCAGATTCTCAGCTTCCTCAATCATAGCATAGGATTTCTTTACCAGTGTTGCAGTCAAAGGAACAATAGTTGAATAAAAATTCGACTATGAAATAAAGGGCAAGGTTTGAGTACTGGAATGATTACCTTCAGCCTCATCCCTGGATACTTTCAGTTGAGCATTTTCAAGTCGGAGAGCTCTGATTTCTCTCCGCTTGTTACAAATATTCTTCAACAATTCATGGTTATATGAATTAACTTTATGTAAGTCAGAATACCCATAGTGAGAAGTCTACTAAAGACTCGGGCTAATATCTTTACTAATATCAGCACGAGCCTTGGGGGCTACACTAGTTCAGTCTTTGGTATCCTAAGGAAGCATAAGCCGGTCTCCATGATGTTGAAGAGGCTTGATCCGGAGGGAATCTTTCTTGGATGTTGTGATGGAGTGCATAAGCCGGTCTCCATGATGTTGAAGAGGCTTGATCCGGCATGCCACCCAGCAGTGAACTAAGTTGGACCCCTTAAGGCCCTTGTGCTTCATCAAATATTCGATCCGCCTCTTGGCAAGAAGCAGATCGTCACTGAGCCGACGCATCTGCGTCCCAGGACTCTTGGGACGTGGCGGCACCGTCGACAAAATCCGGCAAAGCATAGCTTTGCCGGTAGCGGGAATATCCTTGTGATCTCTACTACTTATAAAGGCACAAACAAGAATTTCGCTAAATGTACCCAGCAAACTATCCACGGCTAGACTAAAACCATACGATCAGGCCCACTAATCAAATTCCTGTGTACATTTAGCAATTTAGAACGTCGGACAGGATACTCATCCCGCACAGGGCAAAAAAATGAAACCGTGCCCGCGTCCTTAACCCGTGATTGTGCCCAACAAAAAATCTGATCACTCAAGAAAGGAAAAAAAGAACAAAAAACTGATGATAGGGAGCAATCTCGCCATCGCCGCTCGCCGTCACCGCGACGCTGGACGTCTCTATCACCGCTCAATGGCCTCTACGACGCCCTCATGGCGGCCCTGGAAGGAGCCCTTGCCGTGTCCCTCGCCCTGATCACTGGCCGTCTCGACCTAGATGGCGCCCTCGCCGACAACACCATCCGTGACGATGCCCTCGCCACATCCCTGGACGCCTCTACGACGCCCTCATGGCCCCCCTGGAAGGAGCCCTCGCCGTGTCCCTCGCCCTGATCACTGGCCGTCTCGGCTTAGATGGCGCCCTCGCCGACAACACCGTCTGCGACGATGCCCTCGCCACATCCCTGGACGGTGCCCTCGCCGCCTCCCTCTGGACCGTCGTCTACCGGTCCTCTGTCGCCCGCTACACCGTCCTCACTACCGCATCTTTGTCGCCATCATGTAACAAACAGGGATAAGTCAGTGCTGCAAAGTCCCTTGGTATCAACAAAAATTCTTTTATGACAATGACAATAACAATTTAAATCTTCACGGTCTTTGCTTCTTTATATTTTAATCTGCATATGAAAATATTCAAGAATTTATATAGAACATTAATAATCTGAGAGCATGGGCCTGACGCCTACCTGAAACAACTGGAATGTGTACCTATCTTCTAAATTTATCTTGTTTTTCTAACCAACTGGAATATCTATTTTTTTTAGTCATTGCTTAGTATAGAGTGCCTGGGCTACTGCCAGGACACTTTGACTTTTTATACATGAGAAATGTGGTGACCATAAATCTTCTAAAATCAATCGAGGCAATGATCATGTTATGTACCTACATTTGGTGGACCTAAAACCATATTTAGCTATAGTTGTCCTATCTTCTGATTAATTTGAACATTCTAGGAGTAAGAAGCTAGCATATGCCTTAAACCACTTCTTTTTCATTATCATAACAATTCAACCATTCTTCTCTACTTCTCTATCTCTACTACTTATAAAGGCACGAACAAAATTTTTGCTAAATGTACCCGGCAAACTATCCACAGCTAGACTAAAACCATACGATCAGGCCCACTAATCAGATTCCTGGGTGCATTTAGCAATTTAGAACGTCGGACATGATACTCATCCTGCACAGGGCAAAAAAAAATGAAACCGTGCCCGCGGCCTTAACCCGTGATGGTGCCCAACAAAAAATCTGATCACTCAAGAAAGGAAAAAAAGAACAGAAAACTGATGATAGGGAGCAATCTCGCCATCGCCGCTCGCCGTCACCGCGACGCTGGACGTCTCCATCACCGCTCAATGGCCTCTACGGCGCCCTCATGGCGGCCCTAGAAGGAGCCCTCGCCGTGTCCCTCGCCCTGATCACTGCCCGTCTCGGCCTAGATGGCGCCCTCGCCGACAACACCGGCCGCGACGACGCCCTCGCCACATCCCTGGACAACTCTACGGCGCCCTCATGGCGCCCCTGGAAGGAGCCCTCGCCGTGTCCCTCGCCCTGATCACTGGCCGTCTCGGCTTAGATGGCGCCCTCGCCGACAACACCGTCTGTGACGACGCCCTCGCCACATCCCTGGACGGTGCCCTCTCCGCCTCCCTCTGGACCGTCGTCTACCGGTCCTCCGTCGCCCGCTACGCCGTCCTCACTGCCACATCTTTGTCGCCATCATGTAACAAACAGAGACAAGTCAGTGCTGCAAAGTCCCCTGGTATCAACACAAATTCTTTTATGACAATGACAATAACAATTTAAATCTTCACGGTCTTTGCTTCTTTATAGTTTAATCTACATATGAACATATTCAAGAATTTATATAGAACATTAATAATCTGAGAGCATGGGCCTGACGCCTACCTGAAACAACTGGAATATGTACCTATCTTCTAAATTTATCTTGTTTTTCTAACCAACTGGAATATCTACTTTTTTTAGTCTTTGCTTAGTATAGAGTGCCTGGGCTACTGCCAGGACACTTGACTTTTTATACATGAGAAATGTGGTGACCATAAATCTTCTAAAATCAATCGAGGCAATGATCATGTTATGTACCTACATTTGGTGGACGTAAAACCATATTTAGCTATAGTTGTCCTATCTTCTGATTAATTTGAACATTCTAGGAGTAAGAAGCTAGCATATGCCTTAAACCACTTCTTTTTCATTATCATAACAATTGAACCATTCTGAGCCGAAAAGCAATTGGACAGATTGAAAAAATTAAAAAATTGTATGTACATTAGAGGTCAGGAGGAGGAATGGCTACAGGAAACACATTTCCTAATGGTGGGCACCTTGATAGTGGTATTTAACATCTAGCCATTTACCCATAAAACATGGACAAATGATTCATCACAGAATACATTCTTTTTCGAGAACCCATCACCAAAGATACATAGTTTACAAAAGGAAATATACCATGGGCATATATCATCCTGCATTTTCATTTTGTGAACTGAACATACGAATTATTATACCATGATCAGTTGCAAACAAACTATAAAATGCTCTATCGTGCAATTCCTGCACTACAATCTAGCATTTTCGAAATAAAGGGGAGAGACTTAGTAACACTATTTCCAAATCTTCACTAAACTTTTGAAATGATTCTTTGATTATGAGCCTGTAGATGGGGATACACACGGTATTGTTCTCTTTAGTCCAGACTTGAATTTTTAAAAATATATGGATATCTATACTGAACATTCAGTGGAGAGAAGCAGAAAATGAGCTGAAATCGTTGTTCAGCTGCCCAACTCACAAAAAGGACATCGAGTCAAGCAAGTCCATTAGAAAACTACAGGACACAACAAGCCCCTTATTTTAGCTCATCTACCAGTTTAATAAGCTGCTTCAGCAAACATGTCGTTGTGCTCACTGGTGGGCATCATTTGGTGCAAGAGGGAGAAACTGAATCGTGTTCAAGAAAAGTACTTATGCATACATCTATCCTCCCTGTACCTGATGCTTAATTGGCGGTTCTAATTAGTCATGAGATGCATCAGTGTCAAGCACTACCATAGATGCATTAGTACAGTGCTACCATGTCAGTGTCAAGCCGTGCTCATTTCTCAGTTCGAGCATTTTTCAGAAACCTTTCATTCACGAATTGTTCATTTTGTCAACCACAAATTGTACATCTCTACAAGGTTGTTCAGGACAGGTGAGGACGCTATGAAAAAAACCACCTAACAGTTAAACCATTTTTAGGTTATCACACTACAGACATTTCCTCCTGAGTTATATTATGATTACAATAAAGGTTCTTGCTTTTGGTGGAAGAACCATACCAATACCACTGTTCCTGATATAAGTGCACACACCTCTCAGAAAAAAGTATTTCGTATATTGACCTAAACAAGCAATCCCTGCTGCAGACAAAAGACACATATTCTCTGTGACTGTGTACAACGTCTGCTTATAAGTAACTAACAGAAGAGTTGATCTGGCGCAGGGATTTAACTTAAACAAGCAATCCCTGCTGCAGTAAATACTTTGTTACAAATAAGAGAGATTTAGCTGCATGCCATTAAAAATTACTACATATTTTAGACAACTGCTGGAAAATATCCCCAGCCCTATTCCGGGGATGCTTATGAGAGATGGAGTGCAAAAATACCTATGCTCTAGATGCTACCGGGAAGTCGAATTGCAGAAAATATACTGACATGGAACATACCATATACATCAAGCTTGCACGAGATTTAACTTCAAATCACACTTCAAGGAGGGCAGAGCGTTGTTCACCTTGGACTCCATGCTTGACCCCAGAGCCCGTGTGGCGGCAACACTCCAATCCCTCAGTTGTGGATGTCGAGCTCGAGGAGGCACATTGTGGTAGCACCTCAATCCCTCTGCCACGGGTGCGAGCTCGGGGAGGCACAGGGTGGTGCCTCGGTGAGCTGGGACGGAACAAATTAGGAGATCCAAGCCTCCGACGCGCGATGGATGCGGCCGCTGTTCCGGTGGAGACGAGTCGTGCGCCTACGGCTTGGCTCGCCCGCGAGCATGACGAGCACGACCGCCTCCTCGGGCACTTCGGCGACCGGATTCGACGACAAGGGGCCGGGAAGAGCAGGGGTGCGCAGTACTGGCGCTGGAGGTGGGGACGAAGGGGAGGGATGTGGTCGGGAGAGGGAGCTGGCGAGTACGGAATGGGGAACGACGGGGAGACATGTAGTGTGGGGAGCGGTGAGGTAGGTGACCGGTGTTTCTTAGTGAGTGTGGGGAGGTAGGTGACAAGTCTGTCCCTCCATTTTTTTAAAAGATCCCTCCATTACTTTTATTCGAGTGTGTCCAATTTAGCTGTCTGTCTTTAATCTTTCCCTAGGTACGAGAGCTCTGTACATGTCACAAGGGGTTAAAAAATGTTCAGTCATGATAATTTAATGATTTTAATTTTTTTATAAGACTATTTTATAAATTGATAATTATTTTTATTAAATTTATTGAAATTCCGTAATCATGCGTATTATTGGGGACCGTTTGGTATTGAGTACTTCAGTGGAAATTTTTTGTAACAGTATATTCATTGTGTATCTTGATACTTATACGGCGTATCGTTACTTGAAAAGTAACTATGATTAGTATGGTGTAAACTCATATAACACAATTTAGAAGCAAGTTAGCTATCATTTTAGTGGATTCAGAAATGAACGTTGATAATATAAGAAATCGGGAATTGGAAGCCGACGAATGGGACGAAAAAGATGTAATTCCACATATTGTATCATCATGGATAGATCCTCTAAGAAACCATATTGATTTTAAATATTTTTATAATCACACCAGTGCACACATGTGATCGTGGATAAACCCTCTAAGAAACCATATGATTTTTTGAAGCGTTTATGTGATAGTGTTTTTTCTCTAAAGACATGTGTCACGTGTACTCACATCATTGGGCATGAGTTAGGATTGAGAAAATAAAATCAATAAATGAGAAATAATATTTAAAGTAGATGATGAAATGTGCGTTGCACGTGCAAACTGACTAGTAAAAGAAAGTGGACGGTCATTTTTTGGCCGACTCACTAGCCCTAATCCGAGGATAGACGCTCTCTCTTCTAACAGAAAAACTAATATTAACGGTAATATAGAGATTACCGGCAGTGATAAAATTTCTCCAGACATGAAAGTAAAACCGAAAAAGATCTAGACTCGGCCTAATACCGAGATACTCCTCACACAAAGAAGCATATTCGCTCATCTCTAAGAGAGAGTTCAGGGGAAGATGATGGAGTTGAACTTCGTAATGATTGATAACCCCGGAGAAGAAGTCTGAAGGAGGAAAGCTCAAACCTCTGTCGAGGTGGGTGCCGAAGTGTACCCGCTCGTCGTCGCGAGGAGTAGGGACAGTTTGGCCGTAGCCGCTCCGCCAGTTGCCGGCACGAAGGCACCCCTTGTTCTCCATGACGCAGAGCTTGGCTTCGTCAAGGACGCACGGGATCTAGACCCCGCGGTTGCTCTCCTTCTCTGCCGCCGCAGCCGTTGCTGTCGCCGCCATACCGGAAGATGATGCCGAAACCATTTTTCTGTGGGCTGGTGACCTAGGATGGGCGGTGTTGGAGGATTCTAGGGAGTAGAGGATCTCTGTGTTCGTGGGAAACGTTGAGGAGAAGGAAACGGCGCAAGTGCTAGTGAAGAAGATGGGGAAAGAATCCAAGCCATGTATATCCTCCAGCCACACCAGGATTCGTGTAAACACAACAGTGAATGCGCCACGAGTCACGAAAGGAGCTGGGTAACCCCCACACGTTGATTACGCCGCCTCGATCTCCGCGCACGCATTAAAACAACACATCGGTTCCGCGAAAGGTGGACCCACCAATGGTCGTGCTGATAGGAATGTCTGTCAGTGACGTGACTTGACCATGACTAGTGTCAAATTACGTTAGATACCAAGTTCGGACTTAGTTTGAATTTCGAGCTGGAAACCCGAATAACGTATCATAGGTCCGACTCATTTGAGACCCGGATCCTATCTTTTCTTTTGAAGTTTCAGGAACCCTTCATGATTCTGCAAGTCGAAGATCAAGCTAGACGATGATGAAATCCAACTATGGATCATGGAGGCTTCCGGGGGCTGTTGTTGGGGATATACTTTTCGGGTATCCTCACTGTGCCTCACTGACCAGGGTGGCCTACTTCGGGTTAGAGCTTTGCTTCATGGGCGGCCTAGTCAAGGAGAAGAGATGAAGTCTAGTCCGGCTACAGGAAGGCCTAGATGACTTACCGACATAGGACCATAATGTTACTTGTATTTCAATATGTACTCTATAACCGACTCTTAGTCATAGCCGGATAGATATCTCTTGTAAACCCTAGGCCGGATATCTATATAAGCCGTCCTAGGGAGAGCCTTTAGGGCAACCCTCACAATAGTCTAGAATCTCAACTCGCACAGGCAAAACCCTTGTAACCCATATTTCTGCTTTGCCGTATTACTGGATTGCTAGCAGGAGTAGGATCCGTCTAAAGCTGGCGGATTCAAACCTGGGTAAACTTGTGTGCTCACCATCCCAGAATACCGTACGTCTCACACCCCTCTATTCCACACGCCTCGAGGACCCCCTCATGGCGTACTTGTCATCAATCCGACGACAGCTTCTACACTCCCCGGGCTTCCTTTTTCTTTCTTTCCTCACTTTCTAGATTTCTCATAACCCTCTGAACCTCTCTCTTTAGGAAAACCCTCCTCTAGACCCAAAAACCTCTCTTCAAGCCAAGAACCTCTTTCAGGTATAGAACCCCTTTTCAGTCCAGAACTTCTCTCAACTCTCGGCCAAGTGCCTCCCTTTATACACCAAGGGGTAACCATAGGGCCAGCATGGAGCGCCATCCGGGGCGTTCTCGGGCTCAACTGCGGGGTGTCACATGGTCTTTAGGTGGGTAGGTAGCGCGTGTGGCCAATGGATGGCCAGGGGCGGTGCTTAGATGCACTCGATGGCCGAGTGACAGCTCAGGCTCCAATCTATAACTCATGTCGGTGGCGCACTGTAGTGGTGTTGCAGTGGACTGCAGCGCCATGACGATGTCTAGTGATGCTATCGCATCGCAGGTTCCTAAGGCTGGGCCTAACACGCATTATCAGGCACAGTTGACTCTGGTTCCCGGGCCGCGCCTGGCCTAGAAGGGGGTGCTTCCATGGTCCTTCCGGGGCTTGGTAGAGGCCGCTCCTCGGCCTCTCTGCCCCCAACAATGCCCTTGCCCTGCTTCCGGGGCACCCCTCGGAAGGAGGGATAGGATCGCCTTGCGCTCGTTGTTGTCCTTTCCTTCTTGTCCACACCGGGTTGGTGGGTCAAGGCGCGTCTTGTAGCGTTCGTCTCACCCATAGGACATGTAGCATGGCTGATACTTAATCTCCATAGGCTCATCATGATAGATCCATACCTGCTACGAGCACATGGTGCTCGTATCCTAGCGACACCCTTGCTGGCCAAGCCATACATCTATTGGGTCGCTGAACAGTGGGTCCTGGCCCACGCGCTTGAGGCACAATGCGAGGGACCCCCGATCCCATTACGCCGACAGAAGCCCACAGACGAGGGCTAGCAACTTGCGACGCAGATCGTGGCTCGACGAAGAGGCTGTTACCGGGCTTCGCACTTCAATAGCACATTGGCCCAATCCACGTCGCGGGAAGCGCGACAAGACTGGACGGCACGCCTTCCAATCCCGCAGAGCTGACGTGCGCGTGCCTATGCACTCAAGTGGCCACGGGATTACCGAGCCACGCGTTGGCTTCTGCGGCAGCCCACCTTGACTGCGCCGCTTTGATTCCTACAAAATAACTTTGGTGCAACGTGATCGTTGCCCTCCCGTGAGCCAATGAGGTGGGCAGCAACCGTTCCACTTATTCTTGCTATATAAGGGAGGGAAGGCGCGGGGATGTGGCTCACTCTCCACTTCCCCCGCAGCCTTTCCTTCCAACTCCCTGCTTGGTAGTGCAGACGATGGCGTCCGGCAGCTCCGGTGATGATGATCCTCCTTCACGGGTGGGGTAGATGGCTCCGGCCTCGTCAGAGGGGCCACGACACAGGTGCAGGCGCAAACGCCAAGGCCACTGCGTCTCCTCCGGTGCTGGCATGGATCTCCCGCAACCGCGAACTGAGGCCCCGCCCTGCCATAGCCGCTGGGAAGGCAGCAACAGATAGGGAGGCCCTCCTAGTCACCGTTCTCCTTCTCCAAGGCGCGGATGTAGCCCCTGACGTGGCGGGAAGGGCGGATATCCTATCTTCCCCGCCAGCTCAATCCATCATTCTCCCCCTCCCAATCCCAGGAGGAGTACATGGTGGATCTGGTGGGATTTTGAGTTCTTGGTTGTCCTGGGCGTCGGGTACAAGAAGTGGCTGGTGCTTCCCCGCCTGCTTGTAGATGAATTAAGTGGTGTTCTGATGCGCGAGGTGGAGCTGCGGGAGTCAAGCGGTGGTCAGCCCATATGGAACCTCTGAGTGGAGGTAGGTGAAGAGGGCCGCATGTTCCTGGCCAAGGGGTGGCCTTCGTTCGCAAACTGGTACCAGCTTCGAGATGGTCATGTGGTGAAGCTCCACTTCCGCGGGAACAGGCAGTTTGTGATGAAGATCTTCGATGAATCATTGTGCTACCGCAGCTACTATCCCTACCTCCCTGACGATGAGGGGTCAAGGGGGCTCTCCTCTAGATGCAGGGGACGCTAGGGGGTCGACTAGGCAATGCGACGCCGCGGGGAACGGCAGGGAGCACCACTTGCCCCCGCATTGTACATTTTTTAAATGTAATGGCAATTGGCTACCATTAGTATATTTACCTTTGCCTTGTATTATTTGCTCTTTTCTTTGTTGCGTCATGCTCGTGGCTACCCTTGATTCGCCTGCTTGTTGCCGCATTGGCGCCTCCGAGGGACCCGTGGGGGCGTCGTTCATCGTCTCAGAAACCTTGCATGGCCAACCGCCTTTGGAAGCCGCGTGGTTGCTGTTGTCTGGCGACAAGCCTTTCTCCTTTGCTGAGACCTTGCCCTGGACTTATCTTTCTTATCCATCCACTGCTCATCATGAAACACTATGAACACACCTTATGGCATCTTCCAATGCCTTAGGTTTAAAACAAGGTGTCGTGTGCTTGATCAGGGTGCACGACGTTGCCAACTCGGAGGCCTAACATGGGAGGTGTGTCTTCGCGATTTAGTGCTCGTCGACAATGCCTAGAGCACAACGCTCATACCTCATAGAGAATCATGATAGTACGATGTTTCCTGGCCTGACAGTATCGTTACCCACGTCCGACCCCGAGAAAAACCAAAGGATTGCAAAATCCCGAAATAGGCTCGGCACATGAAAACTGGCGGAAGAACGAGAGCAAGGGGATTTCCATTCCAAAACAGGAGCAGCCCCCGGGTTACAAGAGATTTACACATAGGCGGGATATGCCAGATACGCTAGTATTCATCGCATTTGTCGTGAGTACTATTCACTGCCGGGCTTTAGGGTTTGCCCGGAGCACCACGCATGCTCTTAGGCTTTCATTTGTCGGGGGAACCTCCACTCACACCCGGTCTTTAAGGTTTCACCGGGAGTACCACGCCCTCTACCATGCTTAAAGGTTTGATGGGAGCACCATGCACGCTCCCGGGCTTTCATTTGCCGGGGGAACCTCCACTCACACCCGAGCTTTTATTATAAATAGATATGTATATTTATTTTTTTAAGATTGTTGGGAGCACCACACACACTCACAGGCTTTCATTTTCCGGGGGAACCTCCACTCACACCTAGGCTTTTTAGCTCGTAGGGTGGATCCAAGAAGTTGTTATCTTACTCAGAGAGCCACCAGTACCAGAAAGGTCATCGGAACTAAGTTTTGGAAAGGGTCACAGCCTTTTCCCGGGCGAGCCAAGAATCAGGGCGAAAGGTTGGTCCAAATTGGACAGAGAGCCAGTGTGAGTCACAGGGGAAGCGGTGGTTACCAATTTGAATAGTTGTTCAAAGCAGAACATGGCGTCCCTGATATCACCCTTCACGATCAAGGTCCCCCACGAGGAGGGAAGCTTGAGTGAGTTATAGGCATGGTGGGAGACCACCATGAACTTTGCCAAGGCAGGGCACCCTATTATGCCGTTATACGGCAGGGCAATGTCCGCAACATCAAAGATGATGTTCTCAGTGCGGTAGTTGTCTTGAGTCCCGAATGTGACTGGTAGCTCAATCTTTCCCAAGGGCTGGATAGCTCCCGGGCTTACACCTAGAAAAGACCCTGTAGGGGCCAATTGATCATCAGTGATCTAGAGCTTATCCAGCAGATTTGTCGAAAGGATATTGAGGCCAACCCCTCCATCCACTAGCATCTTCGTAACTCGAACATTCTTTATGATGGGGGAGACCACCAGGGATAGCATGCCGACCCCAGCATTCCAGTCCGGATGATCTCCTGCATCAAAAGTAATTGGCGCGTGAGACGACCGAAGTGGTCGTTGCGCCTCCGGGCTAGGATACATGGTGCACAGTTCACGAGAGAAATGCTTAAACTCCCAGTGGGAAGTCATGGTGTAGGATCCTCCGTGTGTGCACGCGCAGTCATGTACTTGTGGGTACTGTCCGCACCCGTCGTCGTCGCCTCCTTGGTTAACGGCAGGGCCGTTGCCACGCGGTTGAGGGAACGTGTTGCCACGGACCCCTCCAAGCCCCGCTCTTGCTCCATCCCCACCGCCTCCATCTCCTACTCGTGCAGTGCCCACGTTGCCCCCGCGACCTCCGGTGGGGGCGCCTGGGCCAAGTTGTGTGGGGCAGTCTTTCGCATGATGATTGACCTTATAGCAGTAGTAACAGTTCCCGAGGGTACCGTTAGCCCCCTGCTTAGTGATGCACCTCTTCCATCCCTCGGTGTAACCGAGGATGGAGAGGTAGTTTCGAGCATCATGCTTGTCAGACTCGTGCACGAAGCACCAATTCCTTGTGGCGGGCTTGGTAGCCGCCACTTCTTCCTCCAGTTTGGTCTTCTTTTCAACCCCGGTGGGAGCACTAGGCTCTACAGCCAAAGCCTAACAAATGCCCCGCTTACGTGAGCCTCTCTTCTTCGCAGCAGTGCTTCCCGGGTCCACCACTCCAGCAGCCTCCTAGGCAGCGGCCTCGGGCACGAGGCATCCTTCCTCTGCTAAGGAGAAAAGGTTAGCCAATGCCCACAACTCATTGATGCTCTTGACGGGATGCATGTTAAGCTCTTCATGCATTTTTCTATTGCGCACAGTCGTGGTGAACGTGCCAATAATGGTGGCATCCTTTACCTCCAGGATAGTGTGTACCATCTATGAAAATCGCAGCATGAAGTCTCGTAGCCACTCTCCACTCCCCTGGACCACTGTGTGGAGCTAAATGATTGTTCCCGGGCACTTGAAGGCTCCCTGGAATGCGCTCACAAAGTGAGTACACAAGTCGGCCTAGGAATTAATGGACTCTTTGGGTAGATGCATGAGCCAGGACAAGGCCTTGCCCTTCAATGCTATTGGAAACCAATTGGCCATGACCTTCTCATCAGCACCCACAGCCACCATTGCGGTAGAATAGATGGCCAGAAACTCCTTTGGGTGTTGCCTTCAAATTTGACGAGGACAATGGGACGGAACTTTGACGGCCACACCACATGCCGTAAGGTAGGAGAGAAGCCAGGGCAACCACTTCTGTATCCCAAAGCCATGCTTCCTGCCTCAGTTGCGCCCCGCGGGTTAGGGACGGCCACAACCACAGCCTGTTGATGCAGCTGCAACAAGTAGTCTCAAACCAGTGCCTCGTTAGTCGGGGCATAATCACCTCGGCGCTCTTCAGCGCGCTTGTGCATGGGGTCGGTAGATGACCCCACAGAGATGTGGTCTTGTTCAGTAGGTCTTGGGGCTACAGCCCCCAAGTAGCCAGTGCCATGGTTGTCGGTCCTGCTTCCACCGTCGTGGGTCCAGCAGCCCCCAGCCTAGGGGCAGTGTTCCGAGAACATGGCCTCAGGGAAGGATTTTGCATGGGTCACACGGTGGTGGTAGGAGCGCGCTCTGCCCCACGCCTCGGCCCTAAGTGGGACTGGGAACGGGCGTGGGGTCGTGGTGCAGCCTGATGAACTCTAGCTGTGCGTAGAGCTCATCCCTCCATGCCGCATACTCCGTCGTCCCGGGAGCTGGTGGGTGGCGAGCTATGGCACGGGTAGCAGCGACTGCTTCCCCCAAAGTTTGGTTCCTAGAGCTGTGGGACTGAGGTTGGCGGTTAGTACTTGGCGCGGCGAGACGAGTTCCGGCGCGAGCTGGTGGATAATGCTCCGGTTCGGGGTCGGATCCTCCAGCCCCAACCGGTGCGACTCCTCCAAACAGATGGATGATGACCCACAAGTATAGGGGGTGTATCGCAGTATTTTCGATAAGTAAGAGTGTCGAACCCAACGAGGAGCAGAAGGTGCTGGCTAGTGGTATGGATCAGGAATTCTCTGCAAATACTTAGCAAATGGATTTTTAGGGGTTTTTGATAAAGCAAGTAAATAAAGTACGAGTACATCAAAGACAGTAGGAATAAATGCAGCAAGTGGCCCAATCCTTTATGCAGCAAAGGACAAGTCGGTTGTATTACTTACGATGACCAGACGTTCTCGAGGACACATGGGAAGACTGTCAAGTGCTTTCGCTTCATATAGTTGATTAATCTTCTTTAGCTTGCTAAGTGTTGTGTGGGTGAACTTGTGCTAATGTACCGACCTTCCTAGGACTAATACATACTTGTGATTATACCCCTTGCAAACATCCGTAAGTACAAGAAAGTAATTAAGGTAGAAACCTAACCACAGCTTTAAACCCTAAGACCCTAACGTCCCTGGTGCAATGGTTTCCTAACGGGGGTTCAGGTTTCTGTCACTCCGACAACCCCTACGATTAGTAGCCAAATACACAATGCATTCCCCTAGGCCCATATAGGTGAAGTATCATGTAGTCGAAGTTCACATGACACCACTAGAAGAAGTACACCACAACTTAAATATCAAACTATTGAATCTTTCTCAACACAACTCCACTACTAACAACATGACTTCTCCCATGTCCTCAAGAACAAAACGAACTACTCACAAGACATCATATGGATCATGATCAGAGATGGAATAATGATGTATAACAATCTGAACATAAACAATAATTCAATGGTTCACTCAATAGCATCAACTACAAGGAGAAATCAACACCGAGAAAGTTTCCCCTAAGGACTATGCAAGATTCAACCCAATTGTTACATCGATATGATGGTGGTGATGATGGTGCTGATGGTGATGATGGTGGTGGTGATGATGATGATGATCCCGATGAAGTCCAGCTTAACGGTGGTGTTGATGGCAACGATCTCCCCTCTCCGAGAAGGAATTCCCCCGGCAGAATTCTGTCTATCGGAGAGATCTTTCTCTCTCGGTGTTTTTCACCCTGCAGAGGCGGCGGAATCCTTCTGTGGTTGCTCTCCGAGTATTAGGGTTTCGGGGGGATAATATACGCCAGAGGGGAGAGCCAGGGGTGGACCAGGGCGGCCACACCACCTGGTGGCGTGGCCTAGGCTGGCCCGCGCCAGGGGGTGGTGTGGCCCCCCTGTGGCCCATCTCCACTCCTCCTTCTGGCTTCCTTCGTCTTCTAGAAAAATAGGATTTTTCGTATATTTTCCTGGATTTTCTGATCTTCGTGGATTTTGCCTCCAAACAACACCTTTTCCATCAGAATCCTGACTATAGCGGTCCATGCTCCAAAAGTCATCAACCATGCAAAAACAGATGAAATTACATAAGTATCATCTCTTAATATGAAATATACCAATGAATAATAGTGAATTATGATATAGAATAGTGATGCAAAATGGACGTATCAACTCCCCCCAAGCTTAGACTTCGCTTGTCCCCAAGCGAAACTGAGCTCAATAAAAATGGCCTCAGGTTTATGGAGTGAAGAGTCGATAAAAGAATATAGACAAGAAGCATCACACTCATCAATGCATAGATCATAATAGAAGACAACTCACTATTATATAACTTAACTCGCAATAAGTAAAAGAAAACACAATAAAGCTACATAAAGTGAATCATAATTGGTAATGGAAAACTTAGCTCTTGGTTGAAGAATAGTTGATAATTTCCTGGATTTCACAAATAACTGATTTTCAATGATAGCTTTCAAAGTAGTAATCACCAAGATAAGAGCAATGTGCAAAACAAGGAACATAAGAAACATGATTGAATAAATCATCATATGAATGAATGAAACACAACAAATCAAACTACTTGGTGAGATAGAAGGGAATAGGTTGACTGACTCAACTAGAAAGTAAAAGAAAGGTCATTCGCATAGGGAAGCAGGGATTGCAAGTTTCAAAAAGAGTTTCCAAAAATTATGGTACTTATTAGCTTTCAGCTCTCATTGCCCTTATCATAGGCATATTTTGGTGATTAAGGTTAAAGTGACACAACTAAGAGGATATGCTTGACAAGTTATAAATTGAAGTCCCATGCCCCTTACTTATGAATACCAAACCTCATGCTACTCAACTTCAGTCACGAGTAAGCTCTTGTTATTGTAAATACATGTGTATCATAGAGAACCGCCAACGGGGTACCCCTTGCACATGACACATGAGCTATCCCATAATCAAAATGACAAGGCAAGAAGACAATGAGCATCTCAGTGATCTTTTTATTTGCTATTTGCATAGGTTTTTATTGAGGATGCTTCATAGAATTCTCACTATAGTTATGCTGCAAGTTTCCACCATGATTAGGCATGGCTTAGGCTAGCGGCCTAGGCGTTTCTTTAACACACATACAAACTCCATGATCTTACAAGTTCCCCTCTTATTTCATGCCGCCGGGATCAATAGGAAAAAGAATCATGATATCAACTAGGTACTAAGTACCAATGCAGTGTTGAAAGCGTTCCCCATGATACATGGTTTTGCTAACTTCAACTCATAAAGCGCAAGCATATACGCAACAAAGAAGGACCCAATGGTTCAGGTTTATTAAGTGCAAGAAAATAAAGTGTGCCATCAAGTTCGTGAGAGCTTTAATTACTAATTTTCACATAACAAGTTCAATTTGGAAGGTAGATAAAAACAAGAATTTACTTGGAATAGCAATAGTGCTAATAGGTAGGTATGGTGGACACAAATGGCTTAGGTTTTGGTTTAAGGATTGGATGCACGAGAAGAATTCCCTCTCAGTACATGCTTTTGGCTAGCAAGGCTGGGTAGCAAGTATAAGAGTTGAAGGAAACAAATAAACATACAAGTGATAAAGACAACACATGCAATGTTCCTTGGAAGCACAAAAGATCTTAACCAGAGAATACTAAACTTATGAGCAAATCAAGAAAGAAATATGATGAAATTATATTTCTTTAGAGTACTTTAATCTTTTCATTCAATTCTCAAAAATAGTGTTGCTGCTGGCCAAGCCAAAACCAACTAAATTAACTCAATGATCCCAAAGTGACACCAATACTAATAACAAGATCAATCATATAACCACGAATTGAAAACTAATATAAGATATGCAAAAGAGTAAATGATAGAACTTCTCATTAATATTCCATAATGGCAAATCACACCAAGGGATACATATCTAACGAGAGAGGGGACACTTCCACAATGCAAACCATCCTACATGATAACTTCTCTATTCATGATATGACTCTACTAAAAAGGTAGAAAGGTAGAAGATAGTGATGTGATACCGTGGCACTCCCCCAAGCTTGGAACAAACCAAGGGGATGCCAAACCTGATGACGAATTACTCCTTCGGTGGTGGTGGTATCCTCTCAATGAGCTTTTTGACCAATTTCCCCAAGTCCTCAATCTCGAAGGTGAGAGTACGAATCAACTCCGAGTTGTGCTTGATGCGGTGCATGATCATGGCAGGTTGTGAATCCCAGCTCTTGCGATTCTTTCCCCACTCTCCTTCCTTGTGGTCTTCTTTTCCTGCATGGTTAGGGATAAAGGTATGGAAGGGACTCTTGGTGCTTGGAGAAGGTGTCCGTGGTGCCAAACAGTGACGCGGAGGCTTCCCTCTAGTTGACATTGATCACTGCAGGGTTCGCCACCACTCCAATGCTTGCAACGGTAGTGCGGGTGTGCTTTGCCTCCTCTTCACCTTCACTCTTGATCTCCTTCTCCTGCCCGGGGTCTTGGAGATCCTCCTCCATAGGCTCATTTCCCCTATCCTTGGCGGACACCATTGTGCTTCTAAACTTTCAAGAATAGTTCCTGGTAGAAACAGATCGAAACAAAACACGACGAGAACATGATATACGAACCTCGGGGGATCCGGGGGATTATATATTATGAAGTTTCACAACAAAAGGAAGGTACTAGAAGAAAACGGGTCGGAGACGGAGGCCGAGGTGGCCGCGCCAGGGGTGGGCCCACGCCACAGGGTGGTGTGAGCCACCCTGGCTCCATTTCTATCCCTCTTTCTCTTCATAACTATCCTTATTGGATAAAAACTGCAAAAATATAGTTGGATAGTATTTTCACGGAACTTTTCTTACTAGAACTGTTACCTATTCGAAAACGGACCCTGCAGGTCTCTGGATTTGTTATTTAGTAGATTCTTCAGAGTCACCACTTGAATAACATCAATATCTTCATCTTCATACACTTATTGCTTGAGTCATGAAACCCTTTCACTTCCTTATTACACCATTATCTCCACTAACCTGGAAATTTCTTTCACACAAAACTTCACACAGTTCTCATTAGCAACATTAGTATAAGTGAAGTGATAAAACCTTTTGAGTCCAATTTCAACTGAAAACCATCAAAACATAAGCTACTGTAGCAACTCCTTCCGAAAACCCAAAATAATTTAAAAAGGAAATCGATTAAAGAAGCAAATGCAAGAGTGGCAAAATCTGTCAAAACAGACCAGCAGATAAAGATCAATTTTTTCGAAAATCTTCTGTTGCTCAAATAAAAAAGTACAAAAATAACTAAAGTTAAATAGCAACCTAGGGCAAAAGCACAAAAAATTACAGCTCAATCTGACATACAGAGATCTCTCACGAATTTTTATGGTGAAGCACAAAAATCTGTTTCAGGACAACAACTTCCCCAAATCTTACTTCTCTCTCATTAGAGGTTGATCTTGACACAAATACCAAACAAAAAGGATAAGGAGCGGTTATTACCAAAGTAATAACTTCCAATACTCAAATAAAAACAAAAACAAACTGAAAACAAAAATAAATTGGGTTGTCTCCCAAAAAGCTCTTCCTTTATGGCCATTAAGATGGGCATGATAATTTTGAAAATGCTCACATAGGAATATGAATTGAAGTGAAAGAGAGAATTAAGAAGAAAAAATACACACGTTTAAGTCTAACCCACTTCCTATGCAAGGGAATTTTGTAAAAAAACAAGTTGTTCAAACCAGAGGCTACAAGCATAGGAAGGCAAAAGAAGTGCAACATAAAAACTTTCAGCATAAAACAAGGAAACTTGATATTATTGAGATACATAAGAACACTTTTCCCTCTCTCATATTAGCTTTCAATATAATGCATAAACTTAATAATATAACTATCACAAGGACCATTGTAACAATGATCACTTATCCTAACAGAAAACACAAAAATACTAGCTCTCATAACACTACTTTGTGAGACAATATTAGAGGTATCCTTACAAAGGATAGTGTGTCCCTCTTCTACATATTTAGTAACAAAGTCTTTCATATTTGCTATTATAGGTTCATCATCCATTTGTTTATCAGGTTCAACAGCTTTACTTATACTTTCACTAAACATACTAGATATCATAGAATGTTCCTTTATCTTAACTGGGAAAGGCATTTTCTCAATGTAAGGTTCGGGTAAAACATGATTAGCAGTATAAACTTCAGTATTTCTTGCAGGAACACTCTTAGCAACATCTTTATAAGGTTCATGATACGTATTCCACTTGTTTTTAGGCACTTCAATGTAGGAAGCAAAATCCTTAAAATAAGAAGCAATAGCTTGAGAGTCTAGACCATAAGCATTTTTAATATTTTGAAAGTCATCAGTTCCCATACAAGATTCAATGCATTCATAATCATAATTTATACTTGACTTTCTACCTTTGTCATTCTCCCATGCTTCAGCATTGTCTTGAATACGGTCTAGGAGATCCCATTTGGCTTCTTCTTCCATGCAAGTGAATGATCCAGCACAAGAAGCATCCAATAAATCCCTGTCATGAAGAGAAAGCCTTGCATAAAAGTTATTGATAATATTATTGTTGGGTAGCTCATGAATGGGACATTTGAGCATTAGTAACTTCAGTCTCCCCAGGCTTGAGTTGTACTCTATCCATCAAGAGGTCAAAAGTTGTATATTTGATTCCAATCTTTATGAATCTCACTAGGAGGATAAAACTTTGAATAAAAGAGAGGTACTATTTCCTCCCATTCTAGAGCTTGACCATTCTTCAGCAGCTTATACCATTCCTCAGCTCTTCCTTTCAGTGATAATGAGAATAACTTCTTCTTAACTTGATCTATGGTAATACCTGCACACTTGAACAACCCGCATAATTCGTGTATAAAGAGCAAATGATCACCGGGATGGACAGTTCCATCCCCAACATAGTAGTTATTTATAACACGATCAATAATTCTTGTAGGTATTTTAAAAGCATCATTCTCAGCAGGTGGTGGTTCATCTACTACCTTAGCAGTGGTAGTAGCATTACCAAATAAGAAACTCAGCGAATTATCCATAACGAAAATAAAGCAACTAGCAGAAGTAAACAATACTCAAAGTAGAAGTTTCCTTTACCAGTTCCACTCTCCAATAGCGCTTCACTACCCGGCAACGGTGCTAGAAAATAATCTTGATGACCCACAAGTATAGGGGGTGTATCGTAGTATTTTCCATAAGTAAGAATGTCGAACCCAACGAGGAGCAGAAGGTGCTGGCTAGTGGTATGGATCAGGAATTCTCTGCAAATACTTAGCAAACGGATTTTTGCGGGTTTTTGATGAAGCAAGTAAATAAAGTATGAGTAAATAAAAGCCAGTAGGAATAGATGCAACAAGTGGCCCAATCCTTTATGCAGCAAAGGACAAGCCGGTTGTATTACTTAAGATGACCAAACGTTCTCGAGGACACATGGGAAGACTATCAAGTGCTTTCGCTTCATATAGTTGATTAATCTTCTTTAGCTTGCTAAGTGTTGTGTGGGTGAACCTGTGCTAATGTACCGACCTTCCTAGGACTAATACATACTTGTGATTATACCCCTTACAAACATCCGTAAGTACAAGAAAGTAATTAAGGTAGAAACCTAACCACAGCTTTAAACTCTAAGACCCTGACGTCCCTCGTGCAATGGTTTCCTAACGGGGTTCATGTTTTTGTCACTCTGGCAAGCCCTACGATTAGTAGCCAAATACACAATGCATTCCCCTAGGCCCATATAGGTGAAGTATCATGTAGTCGACGTTCACATGACACCACTAGAAGAAGTACACCACAACTTAAATATCAACCTATTGAATCTTTCTCAACACAACTCCACTACTAACAACATGACTTCTCCCATGTCCTCAAGAACAAAACGAACTACTCACAAGACATCATATGGATCATGATTAGAGATGGAATAATGATGTATAACAATCTGAACATAAACAATAATTCAATGGTTCACTCAATAGCATCAACTACAAGGAGTAATCAACATCGGGAAAGTTTCCCCTAAGAACTATGCAAGATTCAACCCAATTGTTATAGCGAGATGATGGTGGTGATGATGGTGCTGATGGTGATGATGGTGATGATGATGATGATGATCCCGATGAAGTCCAGTTTGATGGTGGTGTTGATGGCGACGATCTCCCCTCTCCGGGAAGGAATTCCCCCGACAGAATTCTGTCTACCAGAGAGATCTTTATCTCTCGGTGTTTTCCGCCCCTCAGAGGCGGCGAAATATTTCTGTGGTTGCTCTCCGAGTATTAGGGTTTCGGGAGGATAATATACGCCAGAGGAGAGATCTAGGGGTGGACCAGGGCCGCCACACCACCTGGTGGCGCGGCCTAGGCTGGCCCGCGCCAGGGGGTGGTGTGGGCCCCCTATGGCCCATCTCCACTCCTCCTTCTGGCTTCCTTCGTCTTCTGGAAAAATAGGATTTTCCGTATATTTTCCTGGATTTTCCGATCTTCACGGATTTTGCCTCCAAACAGCACCTTTTCCATCAGAATCCTGACTGCAGCGGTCCATGCTCCAAAAGTCATCAACCATGCAAAAACAAATGAAATTACATAAGTATCATATCTTAATATGAAATATATCAATGAATAAAAGTGAATTATGATATAGAATAGTGATGCAAACTGGACGTATCAATGGCCCCCTTCGGCAGAGTCTCCTATGCCACCGGGAAGAGGCGCTCCACCGGCGGTGCCTCTTGCATCACCGGTGAAGGTATCTTCAAGCGTGATACCTCCTGCATCGCCTGGCGGTGGAACCTCCTACACAACGGTGGGGTGCAGTTGCGACAGCGGTGGTGGTGGTGGCATGGTTGCGGTTGGTCCTAGATATGGGTCGGCACCAGCGAGGTAGTCGCGCCCTATGTGTGAGGCTCAGCTTCCAAGCCCCTAGTCGTGGGAAGGGCGTGGGAGAGATTTCGTGCAATGGGCAAGTCTACCGCAGCAGGGCCGGCCCTAGCGCCAGCATCTTTCCTCGGCACCATGGCTGGTGATGACGCAGTCTATGTCGATGGTGAACACGAAGATGAAGCAGGCATTGGTGATGATGACGGTAATGACGACGAAGCTTACGAAGATGTCAACGGTGATGATAATTGTTGAAGCCGAAAATGCGAGCACCCCCTACCTGGCGCGCCAGATGTCGTGTCTCGCCTATACTGACATCGAGGATGTTGGACATCCCCTATTTGTTCGGTAGTGGGCACAAAGGCGTTCTAGCCTCAACGTCGGTGAAGGAACCTGCTGATACGAGCATACGGCACACACAGAACACACACGAGCATTTTTTTACCCAGGTTTGGGCCGCCATTCGGCTAACAACCCTACGTCCTACTTTGGTGGATTATCTGGGGTGGATCGAGATACAAGAAGATGATCTCTACGGTGTCGGGGAGACGCTTTCGCTCTAGCTTCTACACTCCCCAAGCTTCCTCTTTCTTTCTTTCCTCACTTCCTAGCTTTATCACAGCCCTCTAAACCTCTCTCTCTGGCAAAACCATCCTCTAGACCAAAAAACCTCTCTTCAGGCCAAGAAGCTCTTTCAGGTCCAGAACCCCCTTTCCCATCTAGAACTTCCCTCAACTCTTGGCCAAGTGCATCCTTTTATACACCAAGGGTTCACCACAAGGCCAGCGTGGAGCACCATCCAGGGAGTTCCCGGGCTCAATCGTGGGGTGCCACGTGGTCTTCAGGCAGGTAGGTAGCGCCTGTGGCCAATGGATGGCTAGGGGCGGTGCTCAGATGCACTTGATGGCCGAGTGATAGCTCGGGCTCCAAGCTGTCAATCCTGTCAGTGACGCGCTGCAGTGGCGTTGCAGTGAACTGCAGCGCCATGATGATGTCTAGCGATGTTGACGCAGCACCGGCTCCCAAGGCTAGGCCTGACATGCCTTGTCAGGCATAGTTAACTGCGGTTCCCGTGCCGTGCCTGGCCTAGGAGGGTGTGCTTCCATGGTCCTTTTGTGCCTGGTAGAGGTTGCTCCTCGGCCCCACTGCCCCCAACAGTGCCCTTGCCCTCCTTCCAAGGCACCCCCGGAAGGAGGGGTAGGACCACCTTGCGCTCGTCGTTGTCCTTTCCTTCTTGTCCGCACCCGATTGGCAGGTCGAGGCGCGTCTAGCGTTCGTCTCATCCATAGGCACCTACAGCATAGCTGATACTTAGTATCCATAGGATCATCATGACAGACCCATACCTGTCGTCGGATTGATGACAAGTACGCCATGAGGGGGTCCTCGAGGCGTGTGGAAGAGAGGGGTGTGAGGCGTATGGTGTTCTGAGACGGTGAGCGCACAAGTTTACCCAGGTTCGAATCCGCCGGTTTTGGACGGACCCTATTCCTGATATCAATCCAGTAATACGGCAAAGCCGGAATATGGGTTACAAGGGTTTCGCCTATGCGAGTTGAGATTGTAGACTATTGGTCGTCTCTAGTGTTGCCCTAAAGGCTCTCCCTAGGACGGCTTATATAGATATCCGGCCTAGGGTTTATAGGAGAGATCAATCCGGCTACGACTAAGAGTTGGTTACAGAGTACATCTTGAACTACAAGTAACATTATGGGCCTAAGTCGGTAAGTCTTCTGGGCCTTCCCGTAGCCGGATGGGACTCCGTCTTCTCTCTCTAACTGGGCCGCCCGTGAAGCAAAGCTCTAACCCGAAGTGGGCCACCCTGGTCAGTGAGGAACGTTGAGGATACCCGAAAAGTATATCCCCAACAGTAGCCCCCGGAGGCCTCCAAGATCTAAAGTCGGATTTTATCATCGTCTAGCTTGATCTTCGGCTTGCAGAATCTTGAAGGGTTCCTAAAACTTTATAACAAAGAATATGATCCGGGTCTTAAAAGTAAGTCGGACCTTTCAATTAGTTAGTCGGATTTTCCAGCTCGCTTTTAAACTAAGCCGGAATTTGGTCTCTAATGCCACCTGACACAAGCATGGTCAAGTCACGTCATCTGATAGGCGTTCCGTCAGCACGACCGTTGGTGGGTCCGCAGTTCGCGGAACCGAGGCGCCGTTTCAATGCGTGCGTGGAGATCGAGGCGACGCAATCATTGCGCGGGCCCTTCCCTGTTCTTTCCACGACGTGTGGCGGTTACACTATAGCATTTGCACGAATCTTGGCGCAGGTAGGTAGATATAAGGGGTCTAGATTTTTTCTTCTCCTCTCCACCTGCCTTTTGCCGTTCCTTTCTTCCCAAATCTCCAGCGCGCCCAGAGCCCTTTCGTTTTCCTCCCACAGAGCTCCTAGCGCCGCCACTTTAGGGTCACCCCTTTCCACCGGAGAGAAATGGCTTCATCCTCTTCTTCCTCTCTGGCAGCGGCGGCAGCGGTGGCAGAAGCAGCTGCAGAAAAAGAAAGTTTCCGGGGAATCTAGATCCCTTGCGCCCTCGACGAGGCGGCGCTCAAGAACGTGGAGAAGGAGGGGCTTCTCGCCGCCGGTGACTGGCGGAGCGGTTCCGGTGAAACCATCCCCAATCCACGTGAGGGCGAGCGCGTCCACTTCGGCACCCATCTGGACCGAGGTTTGTCTTTTCCTCCCTCGGAGTTCTTCTCCGAGGTGATTGACCATTATGGAGTTCAACTCCATAATCTTCCTCCCAACTCCCTTCTAGAGATGAGTGCGTTTGCTGCGCTTTGCGAGGGCTTTCTCGGCATTAGGCCGAGTTTGCTCCTTTTCCGGTATTACTTCCATGTCCGGAGAAATTCTATTACCGCCGGTGTTCCTTATATCACCAGTACTATTAGTTTTTCTGTTAGACAAGACCGGTCCTATCCCAAAATTGCTGCTAGTGACTCGGTCAAACAATGGCCAGCCACCTTTTTCTATCATAGGGATATTCCGGCTCCCGGCAAAGCTACTGCTTTGCCGGCTTTTGTTGACGGAGCCGCCACAGCCCAGCCTTCCTGGGATGAGCCTGCTCCGGCTCTTACGGATGATATGATCCTCGCTAAGAGGTGGATCGAATATCTTATCAAGCACAAGGGACTGAGGGGATCCGACTTAGTTCAGTGCTGGGTCGCACGTCGGATCCAGCCACTTCAGTACCACGGGGATAGACTGATGCACTCCATCACGTCTTCCAAAAAAGATTCTCTCTGCATCAGCCCTAAGGCCTACACCAGCCAAGGCTATATAAGCCAGATCAAATGGCTGATTAAAGAGCGGATTCAGAGAAAAATTCCGGAGATCTCTCTGGACATGCACACGGCGGAAAACCCCGTGGTAGCGGTAACCTTCCATCAGTACACCTTTTACGTGTTTCA
The DNA here is from genome assembly GCA_910589775.1 of Avena eriantha. NCBI lineage: Eukaryota > Viridiplantae > Streptophyta > Magnoliopsida > Poales > Poaceae > Avena > Avena eriantha. Next base: position 345,514,471 of record OU342742.1, on the reverse strand, counting down.
ATCTTTTAAGTCATACATTGCAGTGCTGATATGTTTTCTTGTTTTCAGCTTGCCAAACTCCCCGAGTCGGAGCTTGCTCCACTCGAAGGATATCCTCCTGAGTTTTCTCAGGAAGCTGAAGTGGTCCCATTGCCGGACCTTGCGCTCAGGAAGCGCAAAGCTCCAATAGTGGCAGTAGGCACAAAGGAAGTGCCTGTTGTGAAGAGGTAACTTTCATTCACAATTTCCGCCTTTGTACCTTTCTCGAATTTCTTTCTGAGATGTAATATTTCCGACATTACTACATTCTCAGAGCAAAGCCTCTTATCAAGGGTAAGGGGAAGGGGATTCCTGCAAAGCCCCTGCGACAGGCGAAGCTTACCATAGCTTCCCCTGTCACGGCTCCTTTGACTCCTGCCCCTCAACTTTCTGCAACACCGGCGATTACTCCTTCTCTTGTTGTTGCAGAAGATCAGGCTCCTCCAACGGCGCCTGTGATCCTTGGATCGCACACTGACGTCACCGCGGGTGCGTCAGCTCAAGATAAGGGTGAACCCTCTTCGGGTAATGATCCCTCGGCTGAAGTCTTCGCCGACAACCTCCTTAGCAATCCGGACTTGCCAAGTTTGGCTTATCCCGGAAATCTCCCGAGGAGATCCAGCGACTGGCCAGGGAAGTCCTGGACAAAAGCCATCTATCCCCCGAAGAGGAAGCGCAAGAAGCAAAGGACGTCAAGTTCTCTGACCTTCTCGCCCAAGTCCGCCTTCGCGACGAGAGGATCAGGACTGGAGAGCTTCCAACAGCCCCAGTAATTCCTCTTACTCTCGCCGAGAAGGTGGCAGTTGAGGTGAACGCGGGTTTAGACAAACTCACCCGCGAGCAATATGTAAGTCAGAATTCCAACTCTTGTTTTTTACCTTATGTTATATCATATCCTCTAGTCCCCAAGCATGAAGTAGGATATAGAAATCCGAGTTTATGCTTTCATTAGGATGCCAAAGAACGAACTAGTGTAGCCCCCAAGGCTCATGCTGATATTTAGCAAAAAATATTAGCCCGAGTCTTAAGTAGCTTTCTGACTTTGGGTATTCTGACTTACAGAAAGTATATTCCTATAACCAGGAATTGTTAAAAAATGTCTGTGATAAGCGGAGAGAAATCAAAGCTCTCCGGCTTAAAAATGATGTGCTCAAGCTAGCCAAGGATGAAGCCGAAGGTAACATTTCGAGATTCAAACCTTGTCTTTTACTTTTCCAATATCGAATTTTTCTGAACTGTTGTTCTTTTTGACTTACAGCGTTGGTGAAACAATCCATCGCTATGATTGAAGAGGCCAAGAACCTCAAAACCTTAGTGGTGGAGAACAAGGGACTTCTCCAAGAGCTGGATAAGCTTAAGGCTGATCATGAAAGGAGCATAGCTCAAGTCCTCGAGTCCTCCTCCATGGCCACTAAAGAGCGCGATCTCAAGATTGCCGCTCAAGATAAGGTTATCTCGGACCTCAAAAATGAGGTTGACAGAGAGAAGGATATCTCCCAGGCGCTCCAGGCTGAACTCCAGAGTCTTCGGGAAGAGAAAGCCAAGATTGACGACGTCATTCTTGGTACGTTCCATGTATCTGATTTATTCTTTCTTCGACTTTCATCAATTTCGGATTTTCATTGACTTGTTTTGTGTGTAGGTCCTCTAAACTTGACGGACTCCTCCTCGTCCGAACCCCGCACTCACCGGCTTACTCAAGTCGGTGATCTCATTCATGACTATCACCAGTCCCTTGAGGACATTGGCGAATCTCTTAGGATTCCGGACATGCCAAGCATGTCGGACTTCCAAGTGCGGGAGAAGGCCGAGGAGATGCCGCAGCTTGTTCGGGACTGGAACATGTCCTACGCGCGGATCGCTGCGCAGAACGCTCTCACCATGGTCATGAGCCACCATGGAAACATGGAGATATGGCAAGTGACCAGAGGGTACTGCAAAGTAAACGAAGACGGCCAGGAGCAAGACCTTCAAGCTATCATGCACTCCTGCGCCGGATATGGGTGTCACGTAGCTGATCTGACCAGCTACGAGACGCCCTTCTTCACCCGCGTGGATACTCCGCCACCTCCTCCAGAAGATGCCGAAGAAGTTTCCGATGATGAACAGACCATCTCGGATCCGGACATCTCGGCAAGATACCAAGGCGGAGTAGCCAGCGAGCCGGCAGATCCTTCATCTCCTCCTGCATCATAGACCAGAAAACTTATGTATTATTCTGAAAAAAAACCCTGATGCGATTGTAAATATTAAGTACTATGATTTTTGCTAATGCCAAGTTTTTTTATTCAGCACTTTTGTCTTAGATTATTTGTGTGCCTGAAATGTTTGCGTAAGCACTTGGAATTTTCCGCCTCTACTTATCGTTTATCTGGCTTTCCGCCTCATCCCTTTCGTGAGCCGGCTAAACCTTCAGTCGGAAACTTTGCCGAGCAATGGAGCTCAATTGCTAAACCAGTTTAAACTCGGAAACAAAGCCGGCTTCCAGTACCAACAATTCACTACTCGGAAGATACCCGCATCTAGCAATCAGACAAATAACCCAAGTAAAGACTAGAGTTTTTTAGAGTTATACCCGAAGGTAGCAGTTTTAGAATCGGAAATCTAAACCAGAACGAACATGAGCATAAAGTACTTTCAAGCATTCTGGGATTTTCGACTATGACATGATCATTAGGAAATAAGATGGTAGAAACTTCTCAGGAAAACTTTGAGGTAACCAAAACTTTTATTTCTCACAGAGCATGTACATATGTATAATTACAAAGAAAGATAAAACTAAGAATAAAAGGGACGTAGCTGAGCAATATTCCATGGTCTGTCTAATTCTTCTGGATTTGTACTGCCTCCAGCTCTCTTTCTCTTCTTAGTAGCAGGTCTTTCTTTGACTGGCCTCATGTCAGTTAAGTAGTATGACCCATTGTGCAATACTCGACTAACCAAAAAGGGCCCTTCCCATATTGGGGAATGTTTGTGCTTTCTTTGTTGCACAAGCCGGAGAACCAAATCACCTTTATTGAAAGATCTAGTTCGGACTCTCTGGCTATGATACTTGCGTAACTTCTGCTGATAGGCTGTAGATCTCATTTCAGCAACGATGCGAACTTCTTCGACTAAGTCGAGATCATTTTGTCGAGAAATCTCAGCATCTTCTTCAATATACGCGGCCACTCTAGGGGAAGTATGAATCAAATCACTAGGAAGAACTGCTTCTGCGCCATAGACCAAGAAGAAAGGTGTATATCCTGTTGACCTGTTCGGAGTTGTTCGCAAACTCCAAATTACAGAGGGTAATTCCTCTGCCCAAGCCTCCGCAGCATGTTTCAGTGGTGCTTCGAGTCTTGGTTTCAAGCCTTGTAGAATTAAACCATTTTCTCTTTCGACTTGTCCGTTAGCCTGTGGATGTGCGACTGACGCAATGTCAAGCCGGATATTTTGCTCGTCGCAGAATTCAGCCAATTCTCCCATAGAGAAGTTACTCCCGTTGTCCGTGATAATGCTATGCGGATAACCATACTGGATTATAACATTCTCGACAAATCTTTTGGCTGTTGCTCCATCACAACTAGTGACAGGTTTAGCCTCGATCCATTTCGTGAATTTATCCACCATCACTAAGAGGTGAGTAAATCCACTTGGAGCTCTTTTAAAAGGTCCTACCATATCAAGCCCCCAGACCGCAAAAGGCCATGTTATAGGTATTGTTCGCAGCTGATCAGCCGGAACATGAGCTTGCTTGGCGTACTTTTGGCAGCCTTTGCATGTCTTGACTAATCGTTCTGCATCTGCCTGAGCTGTAAGCCAGAAAAAACCATGTCGAAAAGCTTTTGCCACTAAAGATTTGGCTGCAGCGTGGTGACCACACTCGCCTTCGTGGATTTCTCTTAAGATTTCCACTCCTTCTTCCGGAGATACACAGCGCTAAAAAACCCCAGAAACATTCTGCTTATGGAGCTCACCTTTAACAATAGTATAGGCCTTTGCTCGTCAGATAATCTGCCGGCTCAACACCTCATCTTCGGGTAATTTGCCATCTACCAAGTAATCAAGGTAGGGTTGAGTCCAACTAGGAATTACAGCCAGAACTGCTATTAAAGGTGAGTCGGATTTGGTCGGATACTCCTCATCTACCCCCTTTATCGAGGGAACTTTGAGGTGCTCTAAAAATGCGCCATCCAGAACCTCTTTCCGCGTAGAACCTATTCGAGATAGTGCATCTGCTTCCTCGTTTTCTTCTCGAGGGATGTGTTGAACTTCAAACCCCTCGAACGACTTAGATAGATCATCCACGATAGCTTTATATGCTGCCATGTGCTTATTTGCATTAGAAATATCCGACACTTGCTGAGCAACAAGATCCGAATCTCCATAACACATCAAACGTCGGATGCCAATATCCTTAGCAATCCGGATTCCATGCAGTAGTCCTTCATACTCGGCAATGTTGTTTGTCGCTGTGAAGTGGATCTGCAGCACATATAAAAGTTTATCTCCTTGGGGTGATTTGAGCACCATGCCAGCCCCGAGCCTCCCCTAGCCTTGGATCCATCAAAAAAGAGGGTCCAATATTCCGACTCCGGGAGGACCATGTTCTCCTTGGTCTCTGTCCAATCAGCGACAAAGTCGGCAAGGATCTGAGATTTGATTGCTGTCCAGGGTTTGTACTCAATATCGAAAGCTGCAAGCTCTATGCCCCATTTGGCGACGCGTCCTGTAGCATCGCTGTTATTGATTATATCTCTCATGGGAGCTTTGCTCACCACGGTAATTGGGTGCTCCTGAAAATAGTGTCGTAACTTACGAGATGCCAGAAAAACACCGTAAGCCAACTTTTGATAGTGCGGATATCGCTGTTTTGATTCTGTCAGGACCTCGCTGACAAAGTACGTCGGACGCTGCACCAGGTGCTCCTGATTTTCTTCCGGTCTCTCCACCACCATAACTATACTGACAACCCTATTTGTCGCAGCAATGTAAAGCAACATCGGTTCCTGAGGTTCCGGTGCTGCAAGCATAGGAGCAGATGAGAGTACTTTCTTCAGGTCTTGTAGTGCAGCTTCGGCTTCGTCAGTCCAGACAAAATCCTTAGTTTTATTCAGGAGTTTGTATAATGGTGCGGCTCTTTCACCAAGCCGGCTTACAAATCGACTGACCGCGGCGATGCAACCAGTTAGTCTTTGTACATCCTTCAGGCGAGTTGGCCTGGAAATATTGAGAATAGCCTTGATCTTGTCACGGTTCACCTCTATGCCTCGTTGAGACACAATAAAACCTAACAATTTTCCGGCTGGTATTCCAAAGAAGCATTTCTTCGGGTTAAGCATGATGTTGTATTTTCGTAAATTGGCAAACGTCTCCTCTAAGTCAGAGACCAATGTTTCCTTCTTTTTGGACATGACCGCGAATCATCCACATATGCATGTATATTGCGCCCGAGTTGATCATGGAGGCAACGCTGCATCGTGCGCTGGTATGTAGCTCCTGCGTTCTTTAGCCCAAAGGGCATCGTAACATAACAGAAGGTTCCGAAAGGGGTTATGAATGAAGACTTGATTTTGTCGGACTCCTTCATCTAGATTTGGTGATAACCGGAATATGCGTCGAGAAAACAGAGGAGTTCCGAGCCTGCCGTAGAATCGATAACTTGATCAATTCTAGGCAGAGCGAACGGATCTTTTGGACAAGCCTTGTTCAAGGCAGTATAATCAACACACATCCTTAAATCAGTAGTGTCCTTTTTAGGGACCATTACAGGGTTGGACGACCATTCAGTATGGATGACCTCTTCTATGAATCCGGCTAACTCGAGCCGCGCTAGTTCCTTAGCTATTGCCTTACGCTTTTCGTCACCAAACCGTCGTAAGGACTGTTTGACGGGTTTAGCATTCGGGTTTACATTTAGAGAGTGCTCAGCAAGTTCCCTAGGTACTCCGGTCATGTCAGATGGCTGCCATGCGAAGATATCTTGATTTGCTCGGAGGAACTTGACGAGCGCGCCTTCCTATGCGCTACTTAGGCCTGCGCCTATCTGGGTCACCTTGGAGGGGTCATCATCCTTCAATGGCGTTGTCTTCGTGTCTTCTGATGCCTTGAACTCCGGATTTGGTTTTGTCACCTCCTTCTTCGTCGCGGGCATCTCAGACGGATCTATGCTCTTCTTGATCTCTTGGTACTCCTAGGCGTGCAGCACGGCTTCGGCAAAGGCGGCATTTCCATCCTCACACTCTCGCGCTTTCTTCGGGTCACCCCTGATGGTGATCACGCCATTGGGACCTGGAATTTTCATCATATTGTAAATGTAACATGGACGAGCCATAAAAGCCCAGTAAGCCGGACGTCCGAATATAGCGTGGTATGCGCTCTTGAACGGGACCACTTCGAAGGAAAGTGCCTCCGTTCGATAATTTTTTGGTGTTCCAAAAGTGACATCCAAAGTGATCTCTCCCAGGGAATTAGCTTGTCTTCCTGGTACAACCCCGTGAAAAATCACAGAGCTATGGTTAAGCTATGTTTCCGAGATCTTCATCCGGCGTAGCGTTTCTACATAGAGAATATTGATGCTACTACCACCATCCATGAGGGTCTTGGAGAAACCATAACCGTCAATAAGTGGATTGACAATTAAGGCGTATTTTCCTCGCCTATGCAACTTAGGCGGATGATCAGCGCGGTCAAATGTGATTGCCACCTCCGACCAGTCCAAATACTGAGGGACAGCCGAAACTATTGCGTTGAGCTCATGGAGGACTGCTTTCTTAACCTTTGCTGGTTGAGATCCAAGGAAGGTGACGTAAGTGTCCTTCTTGGTAGGAAACGTCTTCTTCCCTTCCGACTTGGGATTTGAAGCGTCTGCTTCCTCCATGTCGGAATCTTCCTTGGTCTCTTTTTCTTTTTCGGTATTTTTCTTTCCCTTTTTCCGCTTAGCTTTGTAGCCCGCGGTATCATCTCTCTTGATGTCATCGTTAAAACGACATTCAGCGTTGGTGTGGGACAAGCCCCCATTGGCGTCTAAGTGATGCACACATGGGTTATTGGCAATGTCGGCCCAAGTGTAGGTTTTGCCTGGTTGTTGCTCTCCTCTACCTTGGACCCTTGATGTCCCACGACCACGCACGCGGCCTCCACCACGTCCTCCTCGTCCTCCAGTCCCGGAAACAGTAGTGACTACTGCTGTCTCCGCGTTGGGTTTTTCTTCCGAGGTGTTTTTGCGTTTCTGAGCCTGTTGCTTTGTCTTTGCTGACTGTGGTACAGCCAGGATGTTAAGTAATCCCTCTGCATCGTCGTCAGCATCTGCATACTTGCTCGCTGTTTCTATCATCTCTCCCAGATCAGTAACCTTGTCACACTTCAAGCGATGGCGCAGTAATCCAATTGGGAGACCTGAAATAAAAGCTTCAATCGCAGTTTGGTCATTTACTCCCTCGCAGGAGTTCTTGGTGTCAATCCATCGTCCGAGATAATCTCGGCAGGTTTCTCCAGCTTTCTGGGTGCAACGCTGTAGGTCTCCAACCGTACAGGGCCTCCGATATGTGCCTTCGAAATTCCGAAAGAACGCACTTTGTAAGTCATACCAGTTGTGGATGGTGTTTGCCGAAAGTTCATTGAGCCATGATCGCGCCGTCTTCCGCAACATAAGTGGGAGATATCGGGTTGCGACCAGGCTGTTTCCGCCTTTAGCGATGCAGCAAGCTTGGAAGAAGTCCTATAACCAGGTGTCTGGCCGAGCAATGCCGTCGTAGGCTTGAATATGTCTTGAGATAGCAAATCCTTCCGGGAATTTTATAGCTCTGATGCGTGGTCCAAAGCACTTTGGGCCCACGTACATGTCATCGTTTTCGTAGCGCCGAGCCTCTATGTTGGAGTTGATCCTATGCCTTGCGTCGTTCGGGGATAGGGATCGTCCCGAATATCGGTTGTGGCTACGGTGCCTTGGAGCCGGACTCTGGCTTCTGCCACCACCTCCTCCGCCATGTCCTCCTCCTTGACCTCCTTGGGGGCCGTTGTGATAACTGTGCTGTGGAGAGGGTGGTGCAGCTGGGTTGTTTCCGGCTGATCGCCGGCCTCCGTCCGGAGCGTCATTATTCCAGTTCCGGGGAGGTTCTTGACTGTGACGAGCCCCCTGTCGGCTTGTACCAGCATGGTTTCCGTCGTTCCTTCGTCCGTTGTTCCCACCATGGTAAGGTTCAGCCGAACGGTTTTCATGCCTAGGAGGTGGCATTTTCTGACGATCCTCCTCCCGACGTTTTTCTTTATCTTCTCCCTTTCGGGGAGGATTCCCCGGATTGAGTGCAGTGATTGCGTCTTTCTCGGCTACTGGAGCGACGCTGCTCCAGTTATGTGTAGCCCTGCGGTGCTACCCCGTCGATCCGGTTCTTGAATAATTGTCTTTCCTGCGTTCGGGGTTATGATACTGCGCCCGAACATAGTGGGATCTTACGCCAGCCCATGCCAGATCTGTGCAACATTGGTCGGAATCCGAGACCAGCTTTTGGTTCCCGACAGGGCGACCTTTTGCTGCTCTAGTCCCTTGTTGAGTAGCTTGATACCCAAACGTATCTCGTCTGGTCCTGGATTAGCTGATAGAATTTCGCGAGCTGCCACAGTATTTTGCACTGGTGTTGGGTAAACCCAATCTCCATTGCTGTCCTTCTGTGGTTTTCCCATCTCATCTCCAAAAAGGACGGCACGGACACGTGGGAATTGGTTGTCATCTACGTGATGCTTCCGTGTCTTCTGATGCAGACGGGACATGTACTCCTTGTTTGACATGCGCTTCTTCTCCACCTCGATGTTTTTGGCTTCATCAAGGAGTTGTTGACGACGCGCTTCTAGGGCTTGGGCCCTTTCGTCCAGCTCATATGCTGTAAGTTCTGCAGCTGTAGGGATAGGTGTCGTTAATGCGGCATCGATGAGTTTACGCGCACCTTCAGTGATCACGTGCCCATCCACCGATGCTTCTTTTTTGGCTCGTCTGGGATAAGTGCTCCATCCGAGTCTTCCTCGTATTCCTCGGCAATCACTTCCTCTGTCAAAGGGTCTTTTGCCGGGGTCTTGTTCTTCTTGTTCTTCTTCTTTGCCTTCTTGGCAGCGCCGGTAGCAAAGACGGCTTTGGGTCCGTTTCCTGGAGTCAAGCTCTGAGCGGTACTTTCGGACATCTGGAGTTCGGGATTGTCTCCGACCTCCATATCATCCTGCGCTTTGGGAGAGTGTTCCCCAGATCCTTTGTCCATGGCTTCTCCGTCTTCTGCAGCTTTGGAGTTGTACTCCTCGTCATATTCCGCGGAGAACTTTTGGAAATTTGCCGACGTCATGGACTCATCCGAGGATGCGGGGACGTCGGCGTTTGTTCCAATTGCCTCCAGCACCGAATAGGTGTTTTCTCCAGCATCGGCAGAGCCAGATCCGGATCCAACGTATCTGATGAAGTGCGATGCATGCTTCCTGAGGTACCTGAGGAAAGGCATGTCTGTCCCGGCATCATCAGAGACGGAATCAGTGTCATTGATATGCTCCGCCTGGATTTCCACTTCCACGGGTGGGTCGATCTAGGATCCGACTTCTCCAGGGAGATCCACTCCGGATTCGACTTGGTCCGTGAGGTTTTCTTCAGGCTCGGATTTCTCCACTATCTCCGCAACTAGTGCGGGCTGGGTGGGATTAGGGTTTTCTGAGATCCAGAACTCTGCCGCCTCCGCGGACAAAGGGGACCCAGAAGTTTCTTCTGCCTCTATCATCACAGCTGGGGTGGGTTGGGCAGGTTCAGCGAAACCGATGTAAACATCGATCTCACCAAAAGACATGATTGTATAAGCAGTCATGGCCTCCCTAGCCAGGATCCAAGTCTCGTCGAGAACGATGAAAGGGACGTCGCTGGCGTAGAGGATGCGACCGACGGCGATGGTCTCGCCGATTCCGATTCTTGTAGATTCCGCTCGGAACGTAGATCCGAAGCTCACTTGCCCCACGGTGGGCGCCAACTATCGTCGGATTAATGACAAGTACGCCATGAGGGGGTCCTCGAGGCATGCGGAAGAGAGGGGTGTGAGGCGTACGGTGTTCCAAGACAGTGAGCGCACAAGTTTACCCAGGTTCGAATCCGCCAGTTTTGGACGGACCCTACTCCTGCTATCAATCCAGTAATACGGGAAAGCCGGAATATGGGTTACAAGGGTTTCGCCTATGCGAGTTGAGATTGTAGACTATTGGTCGTCTCTAGTGTTGCCCTAAAGGCTCTCCCTAGGACGGCTTATATAGATATCCGGCCTAGGGTTTACAGGAGAGATCAATCCGGCTACGACCAAGATTTGGTTACAGAGTACATCTTGAACTACAAGTAACATTATGGGCCTAAGTCGGTAAGTCTTCTGGGCCTTCCCGTAGCTGGATGGGACCCCGTCTTCTCTCTCTAACTGGGCCGCCCGTGAAGCAAAGCTCTAACCCGAAGTGGGCCACCCTGGTCAGTGAGGAACGTTGAGGATACCCGGAAAGTATATCCCCAACAATACCTGCTACGAGCACATGATGCTCGTATCCTGGTTACGCCCTTGCCGGCCAAGCCATACATCTGCTGGGTCGCCGACCAGTGGGTCCTGGCCCACGCGCTTTAGGCGCAATGTGAGAGACGCCCGATCCCATTACGAAGATACCGTGAAAAAAGCAACCATACAATGTGTGTGTGGCTTAGAATTTTAGCAAATATGAACTAGCCCGGGCATTTCAGCAAATATGGAAGTAGTTGCAAGATAGGAAATATAATGGCGTCATACCTCAACTTGTAGAGCAGGGAATGTAAACCACCCATGAACAACACAGTATAGGATAGATATGTAGTTTCTTAGGACGAAACATAACCATATACAAAATATAGAGATATCACTTGTGAACCTATAGAACAAGCTTTGCAAACCAACATGTTTAGAAGAACCAAATGGAAACAAAAAAATTATAATGGAATTAGTAGGAAGAGTTTAAATAGGTACTACATGATAGCGGAAGGATGCCTGGGAGGAAACAATAGCAAGAACTTAGATGAGGACAAACTAGATTGTAACACCCTCGCCTGATAAGGCTGAGTTCCTGTGTATAGTGCCGATCCCTGGATCGGTTCACTGGCACACACAGTACAGATGAATACCAAAGAATATAACAGTGCATCATTATTACATCGAATGATCTAGAATTTGTAATTATTACATAGTGCTTAGCTCAAAGGCTAGCTCAAATAACAAAGTAGCATACGGAAACATAAACAGATAATAGGCTCCATCTTCAATTGTGCCACAGGCAAACAACTGTTGAGTGGAGTACCGCGACCTATTCGATCACTCTGATTCGGTATAACCTGCAACATAAAATGTAGCAGCCCCGAAGGGTCAATACTTGGAATGTACTGGCAAGTGAAACTATGAGAGAAGCAGCAAGACTAATATCTACATGCATATCTGGCTTGTGGGGTTCAGACTTAGTTGCAGCAGCAAAATAACTTTATCCTAGCATTTGTAAATAATTTGTAAAGCATTTGATCATCATCACACAACCCAATTTAGTTTCAACCACAAGTTTTAGCAATTACAAGTTAGAATGAATGAGAACATTTCATAGCACCCACAATTCAGCAACTCAATCGTCCATTATCGGGGACACGGCTAAGCACTTAGTTTTACACCCTGCAGGGGTTGTACACTTTACCCATATGACCTGGTCGACCCGCTCGTACCATGACACGCATATTGAGTCTTGAGAGGGAGAAGTCCAAGAAGAGACAATTCGGGAAGTAGATCCCCAAGTCCATCCACACACCGTACCAACCTATCACATTCACTGCATCTCTGGATACAAAGAGCTCGGGTCGCTATGACCTACTAAGTCCATCCAGCCACCCATAACTCACTGGCATATGGCTGTACACGTAAGCTACCAAATCAAGACACTAATCATTTCTCTGAAACCTGGGTGGCCATCCACAATTGAGATACTCGGGTAAACCATAGACATGTGCCCGGCATGCACGAAGCAAGCAATTGCCAATCCACCCAGAGAGTTCATTAATTAAGTTGTTTTCAAATTTTCCAAACAGATACTTTCAAAACAATCTTTATCATGGTGTATCCCACCCTCGTCTACATAAGCACAATTAAGCACAATTACTTACGGCGCCTCACCTAACGAGATAGACTACGACATAATAGGATATAACATAGCAATAGATAAAACTTGTAAAACAAAACAAGCTACAATGCATATAGAAAGTAAATAGGACATTTATAAAGCTCCACTTGCCTTAGTAGTTGTCAGAGTCAAACACACAATCCGGGCAATCACAAGGGTCACAATTCTCACAATCTACATGAAAGCAATGCAACAAATAAACAACAACACATAGAGATCAAACCAGTGCAACAAATGCATGCATGACAATTTAATAAAAGTTTCAGTAGTGTATTTAGGTTCTCTGATCATTATACTACAGATGACATGCATGGAAAACTTTTTAATGCATCAAAACCATTTATTGCATTAATTAGACCCATTTAATAGGCTTTATGCAACTTAATTCAACCTCTGTTGTAAATAGTGTAGTTAATTTTTGGTAATCATACTCCTGGATAGAGGTTTCAAATTAGAGCCAGGAGCAAAAGGATTCATATCAAAATACTTTACAGATCTTTTTGTAGAATTAAAATACTACAATATTTTTAATAGCTGTGAAAATATTTGTACAGTAAACTTTTAATTTTATTCCATAATCATGTTCTACACAAATTTGTGAATTCAGGGGTATATCATTTGTATTTTTCTGATTTGTAATTTATTTTCTGTGAATTAAATGCTCCAAAAGGTGTATTAAACCATTTAAATAATCACGACAAATACTTACAGTAAATGTCTGATACAATTACATATTAAGAATCTACACAATTTTGTGAATCCAACGGTATATAATTTGCTATTTTTGGATATGTAGATCTTTTCATATGAATTTTCTAAGGTTTACATAATTTCTACACAATTTTAAAACAATTTCCAATTTTAAAGGGAATATTCCCAGAATATTCCGTGCCGACTGGCGCTGACGCGGCCTCCACGCGGGCGCCACGTGGCGTGCTAGGGTTGGCCGGTACCGGTTTGGGCGGCGATCTGCTTTCTGCCGTCCGATAGCGATCGTGTGGCCAGGGACACGTTCGTCCTCACCTGGTGTCGACGGCGAGGTGGCTGGTGGTGGTTGGCGGCAGTACGGCTCAGGTGATAATCGTGGCGGCGGCTCTGGTGATCGACATCGGCGTAGAGGTGGCGGACGAGGACCAGGAGGGGATGGCGACCATTATGGTGGCGACTTCGACGTCCTTCGCTTCCAGGGCGACGGTGACGGGCGGACGGAGCGGCTCGGTCGTCGATGAACTTCTGTGAGCTCGCGTGGTTGCCCTGCTACGAGAGTAGAAGGGGAAACAGCTCAGCGAGATGTGGTGTTGCATGGGGAAGGGAACCAGAGGAAGAACACGGAGAGGGGGCGACGGATTTGGCGGCGGCGTGGACCTCTGAAGCTCGGCAATGGTGCGGCGGCGGTGGCAATCTCCAGCGATGAATTCCCGCAGCCTGGCGGCGCTTATTTAGGTTTTGAGAAAGGGGGAAAACAACGTCGGTCGAGGACTATATAGGAGGGTAGGTTAGGATTTTGGGGAGTCTCGGATTTGAGCAGAATCAGAGGATTCGGCGGTGGCAGTTCGTATCTAGAACGAACTCGTCGGAGGGAGGCGATGACAGGTGGGTCCGGCTGTCAGCGGCGGAGGGGAGGTGGGCTGGCGGCTGTGGCTTGCATTGGGCCGGCCCGCGTCGCTTGCGACTGCGTGCTGCGCGGGGCGGGTAGCGAGCGGTGGGTAGTGCGGGGGCTAGGTGGGCTGGGCTGCGGGGTTGGGTCGGTCCGGGTCTGCGGGGTAGGTTAGATTTTTTTATTTTTCCTATTTCTTATTTATTTTATAACTTTTGCATATTAATTCCAAATGAATTGATTTTTGTCTTCAAATTTTTCTAAAATTCAGAGGATCAACATAGGATCCTTTTTGTTAATAATTTGACTACTTCAAAATAGTTATTTCACAATCCAAGTGTATTCCTTTTGTAGATGCATTTTAGCAATTCAAAATAAGGGTTTAAACTAGTGTTTTGCAACCCAAATTTTTCATGAATGCAAATGATGCAATGCAAATGCATATTTTTTTCTAGTCCCAATTTTCTAAAATCTTGGGATGTGACAGACTAACCCCCTTAAGATGAATCTCGTCCCGAGATTCGAAATGGCTAGCAAGGTATGGGTGGTGTTCTCGAAGATTACATTCTAGCATCTATGTGGTTTCTCTTACTATGGATACATCTATAGGCTAACCCCCTTAAGAGAATTGAACTTGGCATCTCCAAAGCCAATTGTTGATCTATATCTATTTCCTCTTCTCTCTGAATATGGGTATAATATCCATCTACTAGACTTTGATTCTTAACCATCCAATCCATGCTAGAGTTGCATCTAAACCATGTGAATTCCAATATAATTAAGCCAGTGGGGAATGTGTATGCTACCAATATCCAGGATTTTATTGTGGCATCTTGTACTAGCTAGCAATTCTTCTCCAATGAATTCACTCTAACAGATCCTTCAAGTAACTCTAAAAGTAACTATTCTTATCCATGAATGCCTTTATATGAATGAACACGGTGCATCAGTATTGAAAAATTACGAGTGTGATGCATGTATTAACCAGGAACTTACTAGTCACGAAGTCTGGCTTGTTGGTTGCTTTCTTGGCATGGACATGATTGAAAATTGCCTTCGGGGTTGAATCTGGCTTATCTCCAACTTCAATCCTCTTCTTCGGGCAATTATCAGCATAGTGTCCCTTCTGGTTGCACTTGAAACATGTCACTTGACTAATATGCTTCTTCTGATAGTTGTGGTTATGAACATTGTGGCCTCCAGAATTGTGGACATTTCCTCCTCTATGGTGTTGATGTCCATTGCCACCACGATGGTTGTGTTCATTGCCTCCATCATTGTGGCCATTACCTCCATTGTTGTGATGTCCAGCGCTTCCATTACCATCATGGAAGGTATGCTTATGGTGTGATCCTGAATTGTGATCATGGTACTTCCTCTTGCGTCTTTCCACCTATTGGTGTTTCCCTTCTAGAATTCTAGCCTTGTCCATCAGCTCCTGGAAAGTAGGGCAATAGACCACAGACAACTGCAGTGAGACCTCATCACTGAGACCATCCAGGAACCTCTCCCTCCTCTTGGCATCATTGTCCACATCCTCAGGTGCATAGCGAGATAGATTGTTGAACTCCTCTATGTAGTCCGCCACAGTGCGGTTGGTTTGGCGCATGTTGCGGAATTCCTTCCTCTTCAGGCTCATGGTCCCAGCAGAGACGTGGTTGGTACTGAATCCTTCTCAAACATAACCCAAGTAACTGTGTCCAGCGGGTGGGTGATCTGGAAAGCATCCCACCAAAAAGCAGCTGATCCTTCCAGCAAGTGAGCAGCAAACCTCACCTTTTCAGCATCAGTGCAACCAACGGTCACTAAGTCCTTGTTCACAGAATGGAGCCAGTCGAGAGCAACCATGGGCTCAGGTGCAGAGGAGAACTTAGCTGGCCTCAGCCTCAAGAACCTGGTGAGAGCATCTCCCTGGGGTTGATTGTTCCCGTTGTTGTTGTTGTTGTTATTGTTGTTCCGAGTTGCCATAAATTGTGTCATCACTTGGGTCAACTGTGCGTGTGCTGCAATAAGCTGAGCGATCTCATCGGGCTGGCGGCAGGGAGGCATCTGTTGGGACAGCATAGATGAGTTATAGATAGAAAGACTAGAGAATTATTACTACCCATAACTATATGATACAAGCAATAGACATACAAGCAAACCGTCATAACAAACAACACTCAAGCCAAAATAGTTTTGTTTATGTTCCAGAAGTTTTGTTTTAGTGGCATACCATCCACAAAATATTTCTCCTTTGATTAAAATTCGTTTGGGGGTGAACTGACAATCTTGAAAGCAATGGACAGAATGTGTCCAGAAACTACAGCAGTGTTCACGAATTTTTCTGGGCATCTTAAACTCATCACGATTTTCTGCTGATTTTTGTGATTATACTACAGAAAATTACGAACCAGATCCTAAAATATGAGCTCAAACGGAGTTACTAGTAAGACAAAAAAATCACGCAGTACAATAACTCAGGCAGAAAACTGCAGCGAAATTATCACAAATTTCTTATTAAAACTTTCATTAACATATTATGAAAACTCTCAAAAATATTCTGGAACTTTAAGGTATCAAATAGAATAACCTAAACTTATTAAACCAACTATCACACAAGTTCTTGCAACGATCGATTGCTAGATCTAAACGAAATCCTATCAAAACTATATGGTGGACATCATCTAACTATTCATCAATCTCGCACTTCCCCGCACGAGTGTTCATCCTCAAGTTTGAACAAGATGAGATTAGAAAAGAAAGATCAAGGATTACAAGAATTCTAATAAGTACAAAATTATAAGTTCCTCCATAGTAGAGTCTTCCTTCTATATTTAAAAGAGAGAAGTATGAGAACTGAAGTAGTAAGAAGATACTAGAAAGAAGTGTAAGAAGAGAATAGATAAAATGAAATAGTCTTTATAATTTATATGGCTTTCCTATTTCAATCCTAGGTCACGATTCTACAGTCAAACCTGGCTTTGATACCATCCTGTAACCCTCGCCTGATAAGGCTGAGTTCCTGTGTATAGTGCCAATCCCTGGATCGGTTCACTGGCACACACGGTACCGTGTCCCCGGTAATAGACGATTGAGTTGCTGAATTGTGGGTGCTATGACATGTTCTCATTCATTCTAACTTGTAATTGCTAAAACTTGTGGTTGTAACTAAATTGGGTTGTGTGATGATGATCAAATGCTTTACAAATTATTTACAAATGATAGGATAAAGTTATTTTGCTGCTGCAACTAGGCCTGAACCCCACAAGCCAGATATGCATGTAGATATTAGTCTTGCTGCTTCTCTCATAGTTTCACTTGCCAGTACATTCCAAGTATTGACCCTTTGGGGCTGCTACGTTTTATGTTGCAGGTTATACCGAATCTGAGTGATCGAATAGGTTGCGGTACTCCACTCAACAGTTGTTCGCCTGTGGCACAATTGAAGATGGAGCCTATTATCTGTTTATGTTTCTGCATGCTACTTTGTTATTTGAGCTAGCCTTTGAGCTAAGCACTATGTAATAATTACAAATTCTGGATCATTCGATGTAATAATGATGCACTGTTATGTTCTTTGGTATTCATCTGTACTGTGTGTGCCAGTGAACTAATCCAGGGATTGGCATTATACACAGGAAATCAGCCTTATCCGGCTGTGGCATCCCGCTAAAACCACTACTAGAAAATCGCGTTGTTTTTGTGCATTGCATCGTCATGACCGCATGCTCATGTCATCATGCCACATTGCATTTGAGCATCGTCATGTCATCATGCATGGTTTGTCTAAAACTATTTTCGAAAAGTCTGGTTTTGTTTTCTAAAAGCCCCGTCTTTATTTCAAATTAAAATCCGACCTCTTCCGGATATTTTGTTTTGTCTACAAAATATTTACCAGAGTCTACTCAGACAAAATAAACATAATTAAAACTATTTTTATTTAGGGGGAGGCAGCCGGCCCGGCCAAAAGGCCCAGCTAGCCGGCCTACTACCCCATATACTAAGTCCTAGTCTAAACCCACCTAACCAAAACCCTAGCCAGCCCCCACACACTACCCCGCCGGCGCCGCACACGCATCAGCACACTCGCACACACCCAGCCGCGCGCGCAGCTCCCATCCCCTCCTGCCTGCATGATTCCCCATCCCCATCTCTACCTCACCCTGACCACTCCCTGCCTGCCACCTCCTCCCTCCTGGACCCACTCCCTCTCAACCTGCCCAAACACCCACACCGACCGCTCGATCCTAGCCACTAACCGCGTGCGCGGGCCCCACTAGCAAACCCGCCGCTCGGCCCCACCAACTCCCGCCCACACAATGCTACCTACCCCCACCTAGTCTCCACCCTGCACGCACTCCCTCACCACACACACCCAACCAGGCCCACCACTCCCCACCATCTCCCGTCCTCTCTCCCCCACCTGCCGAGCGCCCCGTCTCCATCCTCCCTCTCTCTCCCTCGCTCTCCGCCGCCGGATGCGCCGCCGCCAAGGCACTCTCGCCTCTCTCCTCTCCCCCACCGCACCTGTCGCTCCCTCTCCACCTCGCGAGCCCCCAACGCCCACCATCCTCCACCCCTTGCTGATCCCCTCGCCACTGCTCGGCCCTGGCGAGCCGCCCTCCACCGCCTCTGCGCATAGCCAGCGCCGCGGCCCCCGCGAGCACCTCTCGCCCTCATCCGCGAGTCCGAGTACCGCGCCCCGCGATCCCCTCCTCTGCTCTCTGCATCCCGCCGCACGTACCTCTAGCGCTGCCTCGCTCGGCTCCCCCCGTCGCCTCCCTAGGGCCTGGCCCCGCCAAGTTCTTCCCTGCCGCCTCGCTCCGGTCGCCACCGCCCCTCTCTGTGCCTCCTCGAGGATCTGCCTGCGCGCCCTCGACCTGGAGCCACCCCGCGCCCTCGACTGTGTCGCTGCCTCTGCCTCTGCGCAAGTCAAACCGGAAGCTCCATCGTGGTTCCCTGTTGTGAGGTCCTAATCGCTACACGGTGATAACCTCTAGCAGTTTTATTTCCTGGGGTGCGAGTGTGGGCCCACTGGTGCTCAAGCCTAGGCCAAGGTCCTCCGTTCCATTTTCCGAAGACGTGAACACCTCCGCCTTAGCCAAGATCTACTTTCCGACATGGTTGCGATACCCTTAGCGGACGACGGGTGTGCGAGTACGTCCGCAAGCTTGAAGACCACCGATGCCTGATCCAAGTACGTCACCGACAACCGAAGAGGGATTTCGCATGTGTCCTTAGCGGACGACAAGATCACCGACATGGACCCTGAAGCCTTGATCACGGAACCGGAGGCACCGAACTCGAAGGTCTTGTCTCGGCACACCAAGTTCTTCCTCTCGGACCCGAAGACGCCGAGACCCGGGACGCCAAGATCTCCGCCGTGAAACGACAAGACCGACGACATGACCCAACGACCGTTGATGCGACAAGATCGTCTCTCGGATGCCAACTCCTTTGGCCCCGGAAAACCGACGACCCGACCAAGATCCGAAGACCGAAACCTGGCGCGCCAAGTTCTATGACCCCGGGGACCGATCCATCGGAACGCCAAGACCGACTGGATGGCGCGGACCCGACAAGATCTTCGCGATGACAAGATCGACACCGACCAGGGCGAATCCGATGCGCCCCCGATGCCAAACCAAGTCCTTCTTCCCGGAACGCCAAGCTCTCCTTCCGTTGTCCGAGACCGATCCCTGTCGAACCCCCGGAACCAAGATCTCCCAAACCCAGATGTGTGACCCTAAGCCTCTATTTTTATAATATATGACATATATCTTGTTGCATATTAAATCGTCATGCTTGCATACATGCCATCTGGTGGGTTGGGTTAAATAGTCGTTTCACCTAAATTAAATATGGAGTCTATATGCGGGCTATTCTAGTCTTATTTCGGACTCCATTTAATTGGTGTAGCGAACCGATACCATGTTTTGCCTTGTTAAGTCAACACTTAAATTGTGGGGTAGTGAAACAACTCGAACCATTTAATTAATTGTCGGGACCCCGGTTCTGCTTCATACTGCCTAATTGCACTGCATCTGCATCATATCATAATCATGCCGGATCTTCTGCCGTAGTATTAAATATTGCATCCGGTGTTTGTTCTAGTGTTTGCTTCTTCGTGGATTAGGCCGATGAGTTCATGCGAGTATCGACAAGTTCTCTGGATATGAACCTCCGGCTGTGTTTCCCAGGCAAGCATCTCTCCCCCTTCCACCTATTTTGCATTTATAGTCTTTATTTCCTCCTATGGATCTATTGCTATCCGTGTCGCGATGCTTTAGTTTCCGTGTACCAGTTATATCCCGTGCAGCCTCTATATTGCCATGGACACCTCCTAATACCTGTTATTTGGTAGATAGCTAGCCTTGCGAGTCGTAGTTGCTTGCTCAGGTGCGATCTTGTGTTGTCGAGTACCATAGTTGTCAGAATGCTGGCAGATGTTTATGGTGGAGATGGTCATGACTTTAAATACAACTATTAAATGGCTAGATATAAATAATGCAGAGGCATCGGTGGGCAATAGATGTTATTTGGTTATTCCACGCTCACTTGTGTCCCGTAGGACCCCGAGTACTTGATACCTGTTCCTTGATTTTTCACACTATCCACATCCGGGAGGCCTTATGGACCCCCCCTGAGCCAGAGCTTGATTCATTTCTATTTCTTGGGGCCACAGACTAGTTTGGGATTTTATTACTATCCTATACGTATGCCATGTTTACTGCTTTATTTAAGATTGTGCGTGCAGCACCTGTACTATTTAGGATTGCGGAGTGTTTTCGCGGTATCGACAAGCCCAGTCATATTTTCGGGTTCCCAGTCGTTTACAGCCATTTACGCAAACCCTGGGTCCGTTCCGGAGCCGGCCAACTTCGTTGCGGGTAGCTTAGTGGGGTGGCCCCCTGAAATATTTATGAATCCTGTGATCACTTTGTCATGAATGCCTCGTTGGGTTTTGAGTTGGTTTTCCCGAAGTTGATCGAGTGTGTGTTGCTATTTCTGCACCCCTGTAGGGTAAAACTTTCTGAAAGCCATGTCCGCGGTTATGGACGACTTGGAGCACAGTATCTCGATCATAGACAAGCATAACTAAAGTAGTGCTATAAATTTGACTTAATATATCGGACTAGCAATCAGATTCAAATACAACGAAATGGATATTAAAATACCAACAACTGGTGGAGCTGGGGTTCCTTGTGTCTTGTTATACCTGCCTAGTAAGTATTGCAACTCCAATGCAATGTGATAAAAGTGCCAACAACTGTTGGGTTTTGGGATTCTTCAGGACAATTATATCTGACTAGTAAATGTTCCAACTACAACGGAATGGTAATTAAAACGACCCACTACTTATGCTTCAGAACGACTCATGCTATATATCTGACTAGTAAATGCTGCAACTATAATGGAATGAGTAAAACGGCCAACTGTGTGAGTTCCTTGGTCCGACTTCCTCGTTTGGTCTCGAGGGGGAAATACCAGGATGGGTATGTTTGGTGTTACTATCAGGTTGGATCCGAATAGGTCTTTCTTATCCCTCTCTAATAGCCGCCAGTTTTACTGAGTCTCTATAGGTGGTTTAGTGCATGCTTCACTGCCGCTTCAGTCCACCATACCTATGTAGGTGAGAGCCGCCGAATTCTAGCCTCGCCATGTACTGGCCTCAGTATTGACGCTCCTCCTTTTCCTTTGCCCTTTGTCGGCACCCCTTTTGTTTTAGCAGGTTTGAGATCGACGTCGCTAGCAGGGTTACCCTTCCGGCTTGGCCTGGCAGCGTTATGGACGCCATTGGTTATTCTTTAGGGCTCTTAGCCCCATTTGCATCTTGTCCGTAGTCGGACGCTCTATCGTTTTCAAGGTGATTTGAATCTTTGTATAGTATATCTGTATTCTTGACTTATGGAGTCGTTGTTGTATATATATGTTCTGTGGGTTCCATCGTGGACTAATGTGTAATGGTATTACTTCGTTTTCCACCCGCACGAAAGTGCCTGGTGGGCGTCCTTGAATTGTTTCTATGCGGGTTTGGCGGAAAAGGGCTAAAACTTGCATAGGGCCGATTTGAGGGTGTTACAGAGTGGTATCAGAGCTCAGCAGTTACGATACCCCACAAGTCCAGCCTGTAGGATAACCTAGCTAACGGCCAAAGTAGAGAGTCAAAACTATTTTTAAAATCGGTTGGATAGATCTGATTAGGTCTGATTTTTACTCCTAACCCTCTACTGTTCTCCTCTTACCTCTGCGTGTTTTGAATCTGCTCTCTTATCTTTTCTTCGAGTCCAGGATTTCTCGCGGTTGGGTTTCCGTCGTACCTTCAGGGTTTCGCTTCCTATTTTGGTAACGGTGTTTCTACATCCGGTCTTCGTGCTATCCGAGGAATCCTTCATCTGTTGGACTTCTCTTTGTTCCTGGTTGTACCTTCCGGTGTTTTCCAACACGAAGACATCCGCTACGCCAGATTTGATGCAGAGTCTGCATCACTCCTTTGTTCCGAACCTCGTTTGTCGAGATCTTCAGTCTGATTCCGAGAGGTGGTTGCATAATTCTCCGATTCATGTGCAGAGTAATGGTTTGAGTGCGCGATGGACTGATCACCATCCGACTACTCTTATCATTCTCTCTTGTACATCGAATCAGTGGATCAAGCAATTTTACTCCTTCCACGGAAGCTAGAGGTGGCCTTGTCTGTTGAGACCTCTACCTTCGCCTTTTGTTCTTTCCGGAGTGTTCTCTCGACGAACACGGACAACGACCTCTTGTTAGTGGTGTCGCGAGGATCTACACGAAGCAAAAAGATTCAGATCATCAGCCTTCTTCCCGGTACCACGAGGCGGATCTCGATGGCGAGATCCTTGTTAGGGGTGTCGAATTGTGGCATCCCGCTAAAACCACTACTAGAAAACCGCGTTGTTTTTGTGCATTGCATCGTCATGACCGCATGCTCATGTCATGTCATCATGCATGGTTTGTCTAAAACTATTTTCGAAAAGTCTGGTTTTGTTTTCTAAACGCCCCGTCTTTATTTCAAATTAAAACCCGACCTCTTCCGGATATTTTGTTTTGTCTACAAAATATTTACCACAGTCTATTCGGACAAAATAAAAATAATTAAAACCATTTTTATTTAGGGGGAGGCAGCCGGCCGGGCCAAAAGGCCCAGCTAGCCGGCCTACTACCCCATATACTAAGTCCTAGTCTAAACCCACCTAACCAAAACCCTAGCCAGCCCCCACACACTACCCCGCCACCGCCGCGCACGCAGCAGCACACTCGCACACACCCAGCCGCGCGCGCAGCTCCCATCCCCTCCTGCCTGCACGATTCCCCATCTCCACCTCACCCTGACCACTCCCTGCCTGCCACCTCCTCCCTCCTGGACCCACTCCCTCTCAACCTGCCCAAACACCTACACCGACCGCTCGATCCCAGCCACTAACCGCGCACGGGCCCCACTAGCAAACGCGCCGCTCGGCCCCGCCAACTCCCGCCCACACAACGCCACCTACCCCCACCTGGTCTCCACCCTGCACGCACTCCCTCACCACACACACCCAGCCGGCCCCTCCACTCCCCACCATATCGCGTCCTCTCTCCCCCATCTGCCGAGCGACCCGTCTCCATCCTCCCTCTCTCTCGCCTCGTTCTCCACCGCCGAATGCGCCGCCGCCAGGGCACTCTCGCCTCTCTCCTCTCAACTTCGCGAGCTCCCAGCGCCCACCATCCTCCACCTCTTGTTGATCCCCTCGCCACCGCTCGGCCCCGGCGAGCCGTCCTCCACCGCCTCTGCGCACAGCCAGCACCGCGTCCCCCGTGAGAACATGTTTCCCTCGTCCGCGAGTCCGAGTACCGCGCCCCGTGATCCCCTCCTCTGCTCTCTGCATCCCGCCGCGCGCACCTCTAGCGCTGCCTCGCTCGGCTCCCCTCGTCGCCTCCCTAGGGCCCGGCCTCGCCGAGTTCTTCCCCGCCGCCTCGCTCCGGTCGCCACCGCCCCTCTCTGCGCCTCCTCGAGGATCTGCCTGCGCGCCCTCGACCCGGAGCCGCCCCGCGCCCTTGACCGCGTCGCCACCTCTGCCTCTGTGCAAATCAACCCGGAAGCTCCATCGTGGTTCCCTGTTGTGAGGTCCTAATCGCTACACGGTGATAACCTCTAGCAGTTTTATGTCCTGGGGTGCGAGTGTGCGCCCGCTGGTTCTCAAGCCTAGGCCAAGGTCCTCCGTTCCGTTTTCCGAAGACGTGCACACCTCCGCCTTAGCCAAGATCTACTTTCCGACATGGTCGCGATACCCTGTGGGTGTACGAGTAAGTCCACGAGCTTGAAGACCACCGATGCCTGATCCAAGTACGTCACCGACAACCGAAGAGGGATTTCGCATGTGTCCTTAGCGGATGACAAGATCACCGACATGGACCCTGAAGCCTTGATCACGAAACCGGAGGCACCGAACTCGAAGGTCTTGTCTCGGCATGCTAAGTTCTTCCTCTCGGACCCGAAGACGCCGAGACCCGGGATGCCAAGATCTTTGCCATGAAATGACAAGACCGACGACATGACCCGACGACCGCGGATACAACAAGATCGTCTCTCGGACTCCAAGTCCTTTGGCCCCGGAAAACCGATGACCCGACCAAGATCCGAAGACCGAACCCTGGCACGCCAAGTTCTACGACCCCGGGGACCGATCCATCGGAACGCCAAGACCGACTCGATGGCGTGGACCCGACAAGATCTCCGCGACGACAAGATCGACACCGACCAGGGCGAATCCGATGCGCCCCCGACGCCAAACCAAGTCCTTCTTCCTGAAACGCCAAGCTCTCCTTCCGTTGTTCGAGACCGATCCCTGTCAAACCCCGAACCCCTGGAACCAAGATCTCCCAAACCCAGATGTGTGACCCTAAGCCTCTATTTTTATAATATATGGCATATATCTTGTTGCATATTAAATCGTCATGCTTGCATACATGCCATCTGGTGGGTTGGGTTAAATAGTCATTTCACCTAAATTAAATATGGAGTCTATATGCGGGCTATTCTAGTCTTATTTCGGACTCCATTTAAATTGGTGTAGCGAACCGATACCATGTTTTGCCTTGTTAAGTCAACATTTAAATTGCAGGGTAGTGAAACAAATCGAACCATTTAATTAATTGTCGAGTCCCCGGTTCCGCTTAATACTGCCTAACTGCACCACATATGCATCATATCATAATCATGCCGGATCTTCTGCCATAGTATTAAATATTGCATCCGGTGTTTGTTCTAGTGTTTGCTTCTTCACGGATTAGGCTGATGAGTTGATGCGAGTATCGACAAGTTCTCCGGATATGAACCTGCGACAATGTTTCCCAGGCGAGCATCTCTCCCCCTTCCACCTATTTCGCATTTATAGTCTTTATTTCCTCCTATGGATCTATTGCTATCCGTGTCGCGATGCTTTAGTTTCCGTGTACCAGTTATATCCCGTGGAGCCTCTATATTGCCATGGACACCTCCTAATACCTGTTATTTGGTAGATAGCTGGCCTTGCGAGTCGTAGTTGCTTGCTCAGGTGCGATCTTGTGTTGTCGAGTACCACAGTTGTCAGAATGCTGGCAGATGTTTATGGTGGAGATGGTCATGACTTTAAATACAATTATTAAATTGTTAGATATAACTAATGCAGAGGCATCAGTGGGCAATAGATGTTATTTGGTTCTTCCACGCTCACTTGTGTCCCGTAGGACCCCGAGTACTTGATACCTGTTCCTTGATTTTCGCACTATCCACATCCGGGAGGCCGTGGACCCCCCTGAGCCAGAGCTTGATTCATTTCTATTTCTTGGGGCCACAAAGTAGTTTGGGGCTTTATTACTATCCTATACTTATGCCATGTTTACTGCTTTATTTAAGATTGTGCGAGGAGCACCTGTACTGTTTAGGATTGCGGAGTATTTTCGCGGTATCGACAAGCCCAGTCACACTTTCGGGTTCCCAGTCGTTTACAGCCATTGGTGCAAACCTTGGGTCCGTCTCGGAGCCGGCCAACTTCGTTGCGGGTAGCTTAATGGGGTGGCCCCCTGAAATATTTATGAATCCTGTGGTCGCTTTGTCGTGAATGCCTCGTTGGGTTTTGAGTTGGTTTTTCCGAGGTTGATTGAGTGTGTGTTGTTATTTGTGCACCCCTGTAGGGTAAAACTTTCTGAAAGCCGTGTCCGCGGTTATGGACGACTTGGAGCACAGTATCTCGATCATGGACAACCATAACTAAAGTAGTGCTATAAATTTGACTTAATATATCAGACTAGTAATCAGATTCAAATACAATGGAATGGATATTAAAATACCAACAACTGGTGGAGCTGGGGTTTCTTGTGTCTTGTTATACCTGCCTAGTAAGTATTGCAACTCCAATGGAATGTGATAAAAGTGCCAACAACTGTTGGGTTTTGGGATTCTTCAGGACAATTATATCTGACTAGTAAATGTTCCAACTACAACGGAATGGTAATTAAAACGACCCACTACTTATGCTTTAGAATGACTCATGCTATATATCTGACTAGTAAATGCTGCAACTATAATGGAATGAGTAAAACGGCCAACTGTGTGAGTTCCTTGGTCCGACTTCCTCGTTTGGTCTCGAGGGGGAAATACCAGGATGGGTATGTTTGGTGTTACTATCAGGTTGGATCCGAATAGGTCTTTCTTATCACTCTCTAATAGCCGCCAGTTTTACTGAGTCTCTATAGGTGGTTTAGTGCATGCTTTGCTGGCGCTTCAGTCCACCATACCTATGTAGGCGAGAGCCACCGAATTCTAGCCTCGCCGTGTACTGGCCTCAGTACTGACGCTCCTCCTTCTCCTTTGCCCTTTGTCGGCACCCCTTTTGTTTTAGCAGGTTTGAGATCGATGTCGTTAGTAGGGTTACCCTTCTGGCTTGGCCTGGGCAGGGTGATGGACGCCATTGGTTATTCTTCAGGGCTCTTAGCCCCATTTGCATCTTGTCCGTAGTCGGACGCTCTATTGTTTTCAAGGTGATTTGAATCTTTGTATAGTATATCTGTATTCTTGACTTATGGAGTCGTTGTTGTATATATATGTTCTGTGGGTTCGATCGTGGACTAATGTGTAATGGCATTACTTCGTTTTCCACCCGCACGAAAGTGCCTGGTGGGCGTCCTTGAATCATTTCTATGCGGGTTTGGCGGAAAAGGGCTAAAACTTGCATAGGGCCGATTCGAGGGTGTTACACCGGCGAGGGTGTTACGTAGATACTAGAAGTCGACAATTGTGGAGCAGGTAATACAAACTAATATTTTCCAGTGACTGAGATTTTGCAAGAAACCCACAATAGTAGACAATTACTATTGTATAGAGTAGCCAAAAACATATGCATAACATTAAAATTTGTAGAGAAAGTGATGCAAACCAACATGCCTAGTGACCTTGTATGTAGCACAAAGAAAAAGCATGCATAGTGACTTAGTATGTAGCACGATTACAAAAATGCAGTTCACTTCGACAAGCTTGAACCTGCTATACTATTGATAAAACAAAACGGGTTGGAAATTTGGTTACCACAGTCGAAGTGGTGTCTAAGCATCATCTATATTCATGTCGGTGATGTTGAGGTCACTGAGGCCCAAGGGTGCTGCTATTGTGGTGGCTGTTGGTGTCGGGGAAGTAGATCCGGGGTGGTCGATGTCGGCTTTAGCACGGTGGATGAGAGTGTCGCTCGTGCAGTTGGTCTGGAGCATTGGACATGGAAATCACTGAACTAGATCCCACAGATGGACACCGGTGAAGAGGTTGCGGTACGGTTGTCTAGCTGTTGGCGGTAGGAAGCATAGCTTGGGCTGTCGATGATGCTATCAGCACAGTGAACATGACCATAACTCTGGTGAAGTGGCAGAGAGAACTTGTGAACTAGATCTGGTGCGGTCGGCGTTAGTAAATGGTTGAACCAGCTCCGGCCGCCTGTAACACCCTCGGATCAGCCCTATGCGGATTTTAGTGATTCCCGCCAAACCCGCAGAGAAACGATCCAAAGATGCCCACCAGGCACTTTCATGCGGGTGGAAACCGAAGTAATACCATTACACAATAGTTCACGAGGGAACCCACAAAAATATATATACACAACAACGACTCAATGAGTCAAGAATACAGATATACAGAACAAAGATCCAAATCACCTTGAAAACGATACAACACCGAGTATGGACAAGATGCAAATGGGGATAAGAGACCTGAAGAATAACCAATGGCGTCCATAACCCTGCCCAGGCCAAGCCGGAAGGGTAACCCTGCTAACGACATCGAACTTATACCTATTAAATAAAAGGGGTGCTGAAAAAGGGCAAAGGAAAAAGGGAGCGGTCAGTATTGAGGCTAGTACATGGCGAGTCTTTTAATTCAGTGGCTCTCGCCTACATAGGTATGGTGGACTGTAGCGACAGCGAAGCATGCACTAAAAAATCTATAGAGACTCGATACAATAGTGAGATATTAGAGAGGGATAAGAAAGACCTATTCGGGACCAACCTGATACTAACACCAAACATACCCATCCTGGTATTTCCCCTTCGAGATCAAATGAGGAAGTCCCACTAAGGAAACTCACACAGTTCGCAGTTTTATACATTCATTCCATGATGGTTATCGAACTTTACTAGTCATTTATCAGATCTAGGTAAAATTATAATAGTAGTTCTTTAGTTATAGTTGTCTATGATCGAGAAACTGTGCTCCAAGTCGTCCATAATCGCGTACATGGCTTTTTGTAAAGATTTAACCCTTTAGGGGTGCACCAAAGTTTCTACACGCACTTCTACCCTGTTTGCTAGGTCAGTTAACATACACCCATCGGTATGTCGATGGGGCTTCAGACATGACGTGTTCCCATACCCAAAGCAACTACACGGGGTCCACCCAAATGAGCTACCCATACGAGGTATAGCTAATCCTCGTACGAACCCTGAGGTTGCGTGCACTTCTCACGCGAGCATAGGCCATAGACAATATATCCCATGACAGAGTGCTACACCCACACAATAGTAATATATGCTCATCGAGCAGCAAGTAATAAACATGGCATACTTGGCATAGGTACAGTAGGTAATGTATAAAGCCCGAACTAGTTTGTGGGCTCCAGTACAGTACTTTGAAATCAGGTAATAAGCTGATAGGGGTGCCCACACACCCCACATGTGGTTAGTGCGCTCGATCTTGGAACATGTGTCAAGAACTCGAGGTCCTAGGTGGACACAAGTGGGCGGGTAAGAACCAAATAACATATATTACCCACTGGTGCCTCTGCATTATATCTATTTCCAGGATTTTATTTAACAAGTTATAGTGAAAGCTATGATCAACTCCACCATTAAGCATATGCCAACCTCCCAACAACGGTGGAACATCGACGACACGAAGAAGCACCTTGAGCAAGAACTACGACTTGCAAGGCCAACTGTCTAATAAACAACATGCAATAGGAGGTGTCTGATACCTTCGATCCGGATTCATGGATGTAGTATAATAGCATTTTCCCTAGAAGACCTAGGTTTAATAGAACCTCGGAAAGCAATGCTAAAAGGAAATAAAAAGGACACGTCTACCAAGACTTTGTTTGTTCGTTTTACCTTAGTTTACCGGACCAATCTAGTTTACTTTATAATGGTTTGAATCAATGGATGGAGATAGGCCAGGGTTGAAGATCCACCTGCAGCTGCACATCATATGGGATAAAAGATAATAATAAGCATAGTCATGTGTAATGTTTGAAGAGAGATAATCTCTTGTGGGCAACACATCCTAATATACTAGAGCCCCCGTGATGCAGCGGGCATAGCAATATACTAGAGCCAACCAAGTGCACACCGAAGCAACTGGCTACAAACAATTATTAAGTGTAAAACACATATCAAAGCTTTAAGTGGTGATGTTATTGTGATCCCGAATGGGCCGGTAAGTGAAGACCGTACTACCCTTTCTATCACTGAGGTTCCTATGAGATCGCCGCTAGCCAAGTATCTCACCTCGAGCCTTTATTAGTCTGTGGGATCTTGGGTACCTACAAGTCAACAGATTGAGACAAGAGACAAAGAAACAAAAGATACAAATCTCAATTGGAAAAAAATACAATACTCCCATGAATTAGATGCACATAATCGCTGCGAGGTTTCTCCCCAACCCGCTGCCTGTGAGGACTACTCACTCATAACAAATAGATTGGAGATAGAAAACATCATACACATACCTAGATTGAAATCACATATTCTTACAGTGCTCGCCAAATCACAAGGAGATCTAAAGTACAAAGCAATGGCTATGGCTAGTGGATGGGATGGATAGTGGAAGTGATGAACAATGGATGAACAATGGTGTGTATCTCCTTTGGTGGTGTTGTGATGTAATCTAAGAATGGTGACTCTCTGGCCAGCAGATGGAGCCTCAAAATATATAGGTGTCTTCACGAAAGTCGCAGGGTTTGACGACACGAAGCCATCGCCACCTGGTACGAGCGGACGTTACAGGTGGGCCTTGCCCGTACTAGTGGTCGTTAAGCTTGCTGACGCCTGGGAACAACTCCCAATTACTTGGTCGTGTGCACTTCCTCAAAAACCTTCATTATGACTCTTGATTTCGCATTAAAAACTATGATTTCCTGCACAACATAATTCAAAACTAGGTTTTGCATATCTTTGCAATTATTAGTCATTAGTGGCAAGGTGATTGAGAGTTTCTTGGAAATTGCTTGATAAAAACAATGTTTAAACACGATAGAAGATGTCTAATTTTAGAGCCATCAACTTCCCCAAAGCTCAAACCTTGATGACCCTTGAGAAAGAAGAACCGAAAGAACTATAAGGAATTTTAGCATTTAAACTTGAAACAACAAGAATAAGAATTCACTTACGGTTGGTACATATGTGCTTAGCACTTCATTCATTTGCGAGGCTTATCAAAGTTAGAGAGATGATAAGAATACTATACAAGCTTTGGTAAGTCAATACAATCAAAGTAATTTTTTTATATAATTATAAGTTACTAGAAGTAGAGCAATCAATCCAATTCTTCTAATTAACTCTCAGCTTGCCAAGGAACACCAGAATGTTTAAATAACCTAATTGAGTAAGGGAGTTTCATGTCCTAAGTAGTATAACAATGAATTGTCTTATTTACACCCACATCAATAGATCAAGTCTATCAAAAACACTTCTAATCCAATCATTGTTTTTCAAGAAAAACTCGTAAAGTAGTAATGAGACCATGCCAAGGACTTGTTATGTCGATCCTCATAGATATTTTTTTTCCTTTATTCTTTCAAGGATCACTGAATGTTTTCTTTTGCATGTGTTTGCACAACCTTTGAGAATACCAATACTTTTGCCCATATATTGACATGTATGCCACTCATGTCATCAACTCATAGCCAAAATCAGGGGTTATACCATAGATCGTTCAAAAGCTAGCGGAGTTGTTGGCATCCCAAAGGTGTGCATTAGAGACATGGAACAAAGTTGTCTCACTTCTTTCTCTCTCTTTTTGAGCTAGTACTGTGGTTTGATCCCCAAGGTTAGCTTTGGTATGCATCAGAATTACCACTAGACTTTATTTCAATCGAACAACTCCTTTCATGAGTGTCGTCAAGACTATCAAAATATCTATGGGGTTAAGTATCTTCAAGGGTATACTCTCAAGACAATCATTCATCAAACAAGTCGTAAATTTCTTATTATACTTGTTTGGTAATATTATTTACAAGGCAAGACTCGGTTAACTAAAAGAACTAGAGAAAGAGTTTCAACAACTAATCATCATACTGATAAAAAGCCTTACTCTAACCATAATAAATTATTTCCCACTAGCATGGCATCTTAGCAAATCAACCAACTAAGATAAACAACTCAAACTTCATAAGTGGGAGACACAAGACATACCTCTCATAAGTAACTTCATGATCCTCTTCCTTATAGGGATGTGTTCCTTCAAAACTCAAACACGATTACTCTCATAATAATAATACAGCAAAGAGGCAAAGTACGAATCCACATTTATGAAAAAGGAAGAACAGAAAAATCTTTTTGTATTTTTGAGGACATGGATTTAAAGAATAGAAAAGAAACTTGCAACCAAGCAAGGGTCTTAAGAAAAGAAAAAATGAAAAACAAAAACAAACTAAAAACAAAAACTCCTAAGGAGCTAGAGTACAATCTCGTTACTACACCAATAAATTTGCCGGGGAACACGTCCCCAAGCTCAGGCTTTTGCAAGCCCTTTTGTCGCTCATTGTGGTGGCAATGGATAATCTCCCACATTCCATTGGCTGCTCCAGTCATGGAGCTGGGTGGCGAGGCTTGCAATAGCATCTCGAAGTGTCAACACCCAGATTTTTAATCCCAGATGCCTGTTATGTCATACATCGCAATCCCAGGATTACCATTTTTGCGAGACATAACAGATTGGATATCACAGTACATCATCCATTACAAACCATAATAAGGTCTTACACAAATAAAGGATCTCATGATCTAGTGTTAATACAACAAGCAGCGGAACAAATAATAAGCGTAGCGGTGGGGTCCATCTTAAGGGGCACAGGCAATGCTTACGATGGAAGATAGTCCTAGTTATCATAGTCGTCCTGCTGTCCGTCATCTTGGTAGTCTCCTTCATAGTCTGGCCATAGGAATAGCCAGGGACAAAAGCCATGAGTACTCTTTAAGTACTCGCAAACTATCACTAACAAGCAAGGTAGTGCTAGTGGGAAGATCTAACTCTATGTTTATTTGTAAAGTTAAGTTTGAAAGCTAAGCTGAGTTTAGAAACAAAGAAAGATAAAATAAAGTTCTAGAATCACTTAAGTTGGGAAGCTAGTGTTGTAGCCACAACTCTGTTGTGGTCAAGTCAAGATTCATCATTCAGTTCATAAGTCATTTTGAAAACATCTGACAACGAAACATTATGGCTACTCCAACTGTCTATAGCCGCGGACGCGGCTATTCGAATAGTTTGACACTCTGCAGAGGTGGTACACTTTCACCACAAGATTCGATACATCTATCAGGGATAACCCTGAATCATCATACTTAGTATGCGGATAATCAAACATAACCTTTCCTTTACACACCCTAGTATAAGAACCTCTCCTATGAGTATGGCCTCCCAACCATGACCATCTGTCATCTTGGGCACTGCATAGGTGGACAACATTGAGAGGTAGCCTCAGCTCAAACCTCTCCCGCGAGGGAACTAATACTAATGCATATAAACTTCCGTCTAAGACTTACCCAATTCAGGTATTGTGGTTGTACGGTAAAATTGGAATGGTATCGCATCCGAATCCAACCATCAGTTTTTGTAAAAGGGCTAAGGCTCATGCCTCAACATTTTCATCATCATAAACCATTTGTGTTTCTCAAAACATGTCAAAACATCTCAATAGAATGACTCATCATTCCAAGGTTTTCACAATTCATTTTCACCAAGTGTTCCCATCTAAATTGACTCAAGTTTTGATTTAGCTCCAAGCTACTAAGTTAAGAGTGTTCACTAAGGTGGGATGGTAATCTCAATCTCATGCCATAGAATGACATCGAAGGTTATCTAGATAGGTCAAGTATTATACTTTTATGCTACCTTCAAACAAGTAAGGGACTTTGGTAAAGTAAAGGAAGTAAAAGCTTGAAAATAATACTTGGGGTAGATACTAGTCAAAGTGATATAACCAAAGCATGCCCAATGCATCTTGCTTAGGTTATCTAACTTAATTCTAGCTTGCTAACAATATCTTGCCTTGGTTGGTGGAGTGGTTGAAGTTTTCTTCCTCCTCCTCTTGGTAGAACTCCTCCTCCTCAAAAGCTTGGTCGGTACTATCGTCTATAAATACATACGGGATACACAATCACCAAACAATACTTGACTTGTATATTTATCACACTAAGGCACACATTTGGTGATCTATTATCATCACAAGCATCACAAGGTTTTATTAACTAGCTTCATTCTTTTTATTTAAGAAAAGTAATTTCTACTCATTGAAAATAACTAAGATTTAATATTCTCCCATTAAAATATGGGATCATGTGGACACATGTCATCACCACATATTCTAACATATGGGAATGTGATTTAAAGTTTGGATCAAATTTTAATAAGTTTAAGTTTACTATTTAATGATTTAAAGTGACTAGAAATTCCTATATAGCATTATTTTGGTACTAGTCCAAAGTCACTGCATGTAAACCTTAATATTATTACATATTCAGATAGGTATGGTTAAATGTGATTTTTGAGAGTTGGAATCAACTCAAATGCTATTTGGGTTGATTTTATAAAAATGTTTGAATGTGCAAATGCTTCTGTCTTGTTATTTTTACTAGGAGAGATCTCTAACTCTAAATGAATTAAATCCAACGGGCTTGGATAGATCCTTTCAGAAGCTTTCCAACAAAATTGGAATCACTCAATTTGGTTCTGTAAATCTTCCTGAATTGATATTTGAACTAAGGGACATAATTGAGTTTAAACCAAAATTGAAAAACACTTATTTGAATTCGTGGGCTAGCGCAGGAAAGAAAATGGGCTGGCCCAGTGGCGCTCAGCGGCGCAGAGGGCGGATGACAGGTTAGTCACGCTTGTCAGCGAGACTTAAAACCTGAAACAATATCTAGCGATCTAGGCCACACGATTATAACGTGGATCAACGGCTCACAGTCATCATCGACGACGGACTCGTCGCTAGCGAGACCGAACCCTAAACGGCCGGTGAGGGTCTACTGGGGACGTACCAGGGCTCCAGCTAGGAAGGCGGCGTGCATGGTCTGCGGTCGAGGCGCGGTCTGTGGCGTGCTGGCAGCTATCGCGCTCTGGCATCCTCGCAGAGAGAAAGGGTGGCGGTGCTGGGGAGTGGTCCAGGGGCTGAGGTTGATCGAGGGGTTGACCATGGGCGGCGGTAGGGTTGGGCGGAGCTAGGGACGTGCTTGTTTGGCACGACGCTGTCCCTGGCGCGTTGCCCGCTTCTGGCCGGCGGTGACCACAAAGTGGTGGCGCACCACTGGTGTTGTGGCTAAGGGGGTAGGCCGGTGGGGGTTTGATTGGACTCAGGGGGATAGAGGAGAGCAGAGAGGGTGCAAATGGGGACAAGGGTTTAACTAGGAGCAGTGTTAGTTAGGCAGGTTTATTTCTGTCTGCCACCTGTTCGACCAAATGGCCGCACGAACAAAAGTTTTGAATTTTGGGCTGATTTTTGGTGGAGTGATTCATCTCATGCTTAAGCACCTAGGTTTTCTTGGGATTTGAAAATGGAGGTCATTTGAGTGGTTTTTGAATAAGTGTGATCTTGATACCTACACTAGATTCAATTTTCAAATGTCATTTAAATTTAGTGTTTGAAAGATTTTGGGATGAAACAAAGTGGTCCTTGGTACATCACTACTTGTACTAGCAAGGGGTGCAAATATCCACAATTGTTTCTATTAAGATTTGAGTTCTAGGAATTGCCAAAGTAGGCATGGTGATAAAAATGGCACAAATGACCATTTGCTTATTTTATTCTTTTTGATTTGTTTTTCTTTGGGATTTGTTTGGGAATGATCTAGATGATGTTTAATTCACCTTAGAATCATTTTAAAACCAATGGATCACTTAAACATGGCAATTCAAATCAACTCCTATTTTAAATGCACACACATATGAATACTTAATCATTTGAAATGGAAAAGTTTTTGTTAACTCTAAATTTGATGATTTGGATCTTAATAACCTTGGATTAAGTTTTGGAATGTTACACTAAGGTTGATGGAGAGGGTTTTCATGTTTTAAATATTTCCTTCGAGTGCATAGATGTCTTCATAAATGGTGTAGTAGTTTGGTGGCTGCTCATCTTGTTTGGGTCCTCCTTGTTCTACTTCTTCATCTTCTCCTCATCCCATGGGTATTTCTTATTGGGGTAGGTTAGCTTCAACCTGCGCGTCAAAATGCAAACGTCCATCCTTGATAGAGAACAATCTATTAGGCAAAGGAGTCAGGATCAAGTGATCCGCTCCAGGTATATCGAAGAAGTATCTACCATGAGTTTTAGAAACCATACCACAATCTTTAGGACTAGAAATACCGAGACGATGACTTCCTGTCAACGGTTGGATGTTACCTAGGTTGATGCGAAGTGCGCGTGCAAGAACGGTCA
Organism: Avena eriantha; assembly: GCA_910589775.1. Lineage (NCBI taxonomy): Eukaryota > Viridiplantae > Streptophyta > Magnoliopsida > Poales > Poaceae > Avena > Avena eriantha. The sequence goes on along the minus strand of OU342742.1, from coordinate 345,478,528 downwards.
CAACTCCTCCTCGACATATGGGTCCTTGAGATTGAAGAGCCTAATGCTTAAGGTAAAACAAGATAAGAGGACCAAAATTTTGTGTTAAGTTACAATTAATAATAGCAGCTTTTTGCAAGGATAAACATGTCCTGCTCATTAACTCTAGTAAACTCACCACGTGCCTGCAAAGTGTTAGCAATCACATAGAATAGATATCGAATAGCAGGATGATCAATTTGGTTCCCCTTGGGTGTGTTTCCACGAATATTCATTAAATTAAAGTATTGAATATGGGAAGGATCTTTAAAAAGTAGTTGTGCGTACATTGGTGATGTTGTTAGCAAACCCATAACATTGAGCCCGTTGGCTGAGTGTCAAAGTGTACTCAAAGTTCATAAGGCGGAATTTGATGCGATCAACTCTGAGCCTTTCTTCATCGGTACAACCGTAAGGATCCACTATGTGAGTGAAGATGCTGAAGAACTCAAGCATAAAGCGGCGATACGTGGCAACATCCTAAAAGAAAAATCATACAAACTAACATTGTTGCAAAGTAAATCGAAATCAACATGAATGCCAAGTTTGTTTAGGATATAAGGACACGCCCACTTGGTGGACTAGATTTCTCGGAGCTTGAGACGATTGAAATGTTTCAGCTAGAACTCCTCGGTGAACTCGATACCAAGTGACTCGGGGGGTCAACGTCTCAACGGGTGTTGTGGAGGATTTCACAGCCATCTCATGTGTATGGCTCCTTGTGTTCATCTAAAAGTAAAAATAAGACAAAGTAAATAAATTTTCTAATGAAAAAATAAAATTTGGTCCAATAGAAACTCAGTATAAGTGATTATCTACACTAACTACAAAAGAAACTCCTCTAAAACAATACTAAGCATGCTCAATATCAAGATTGAATCAAGAACAAGACCAAAATCTAGATTGGCAATGATGAAAGATTGAGTGAAGCTTTTGCACAAATAAGTTGGGGATTGGAGGAGAATCATACCTTAGATCGAATGAGTGTGAGGAATCAAAGAAACATTAAGTAAATTTTATGATCTAATGGAGGTGGTTTGGAGTTTGGAGGAGGAAGAAATAGAAAGATTTGTGTTGGGGGATTTTAGGTTACCTCCTTGGGATGAATATGGCAGCCGTGTACGTGGTACGGGTGGGAGGTACGGTCGGAGCCCGCCTGTACCGGGTTACATACCTTGGAGGAGACGGCTGCTCCCAGGCGGCGCACTCGGTACGCGCGCGGTATGGTCACGCGCGCCCGTACAGCTGGTCATTATCGGTTCGGTACCTTTTCTTGAAATATGATGTTTGTTCAAGGGGTACGGTACGGGCGCGCGGTACGGGCGCATCCAGACGTACTAATGGTTGTTAAGACCACTGATCCTTCCGGCAAAAATTAGAATTTCTATCTTCCTTTAGCTCGATGTGGTACGGGCGCATGGTACGGTCACTTTCGGCCGTAACAGTGGTCGTTAAGAGCATTGTGAGTACAAAACATAAAATTTTGAATAAAAGCTTCATGTGCCTTTGCACATCTTATCAAAAGACAAAATAACAACAAATATACTATATAAAGATCCAGCAATACTTCTTAGGCCATGTGTTAGTAAAAGAAAATATATAGGATTACCTTATTTCTTCTCCTCTCTCCAAAGGTCTTATTGAACACTCTTTATTAAAAACAAAAACAAAACAAAACTAACACATAAATAAAAATTGATTCACATGGGTTGCCTCCCATTAAGCGCTTCTAGTTAAGGTCAACTAGCTTGCCCCTATGGCAATAACTTAGGTCTAAGAAGTGGAATACCCACTCCAAAGTAATTGGCTTTTAAAGTAATTACACCATCAACATCATTAGGCTTGGCCTTATTTTTCCTAGGGAAGTGGACTATAAAAGGATCTCTAGATGGTATCCCTATTCTCACATTCCCCTCATGTAAATTAACCAAAGCTTTAATAGTTCTTAGGGATGGCCTACCTAGAACTATAGGTGCTATGGGACCTTCAGGCATGTCCACAATAACAAGATCAATAAGAGCAGGACTACCTTTAATTTCAACAACTATATTTTCTTTAATCCCAACAACTTGTTTATAAGGTGAATCAGCTAGATGGAGTCTTAATTTAGTAGTATCAAATGGCCCCAAGTTTAACTTGTCGAATAAGCTTTTGGAAATTGTTGAGACGCTCGCACCAAGATCACAAAGTGGAGATATCTCATTGACTCCCAACTTAATTTTAATAGTGAGCTCAAATATATCATCTAGCTTAGCTGGAAGATTATCAGCTAGTCTTTTATACTCCATCTCTAAATCGCGAACTTTAGATGCTACTTGTTGTATAAATTGTTGGTACATAGCATCATTACCTTGTTCTATACCTGGATTCTTCACGGTGATCATCTCTAATAGACCTTCCACGGTATATTCCGGTGTTGGCGTGTTGCTATAGTCCAACTCTTTAGGTTTCTCTTCGTTCGTTACAACCCTCATCATCTTGAGGTCTTCTAGCGGATTTGGCTCGTGTTTTCTAGCAAACTTTGCTAGTATGAGATCTTGGCTCTCAGCTACCTTACCTAGCTGAGCCTACATGGTCTTTGTCCTTACCTGTAGAGCATGCACATCATTTCTAATTTCAACGGCTTGGTTAGATAGTTTTCCTATACTACTTTCATGGTTCTCCGTGATTTTAATAAGCATATTATTTTGCTCGGTTTGAGCTTGTATAAATGTTCTAACAGTTTGCTCAAACAAGAAATTGCCATGATTTGGTCCATTAGCATTATCATAATTATTATAAGGAGCTCATGCAGGATTAGACTGATATTTTGAACATTGGAAGCATAATTATTTTTACATGCAGGATTAAAAGGAGTGTGAGCTATAAATTGACATCTTTAACATCGGTATCGATAGCATTGACTTGGGTATCTTCTTTACCTTTTACTATGCTAAGTAGCTTGTCTACCTTAGATGTAAGCTCTTCATTATTTACCTCGGTAATTGAACTTACTCTTTTCGAGGTTCTTTGCACATGCCATTGGGCATGGCTATTTTGTGTTGGGTCCTCAGCATAGAAAACAAAAAATTTCCTACGATGAGAACTATACGCCAAGATCTATCTACTAGATATAGAGCAACGGGTGGACATACATCCATGGAGAACTTACCCTCAAAGACAACGAGTTTTGTTAACGAGTAGGAACTCGTGGTTGATGTAGTCGTACGCTTGCCGATCTCAAGATCGTGTGGAAGTCCGAGAGGTCCAGCAGCTCCAGCACCATCAGGTTTAGCACCATCAAGTCCAGCACCGCAAAGTAGCGGTGCATCCGTGATCGCACACACGTTCGGTCCACCGAACAACCTCCGCCTCCTCGCTCCAGCGATGCAGCGGAAGCAGCAACTCCTTTCTAGATAAAGCCACCGGGAACATGTATCTCGCTAATCCGAGACCATGGGGAATAACTAGAGGGAGAAGAGAACCTTCACGAGGAGGTGGTGCAAGATGAGAGGAGGGAGTGGGGGGCCTTTTATAGGGATAGGGGGGGCAACCCCTCACCATGGCCGGCGGCCAAGGGAGGTGCCCCCACCTCTTCCACATTCATGTGGGTGGAGCTCCCACTCACATAATTAGCCACCCACTCAAAATTCCACTCACCTCCATTAAATTTCCACAAAATTTAATGCAAGTTCTCATTAAATAAAACAGTTTTATTTATTTTATTCAAAATTTTGTCAATTACATTAATTAACAAACATTCACATAAAACCCCCTGCAACATTTCAATATCACATGCAGAACCAGTTTCTGCAATTTCACCCGAAACGATTCCGGTTTCCATCGAAATGATTTCAGCGCTTTCTTAAATCTTTATCTGAAACATATTTGATCCAAATGGTGTCGGTATACCTTAAGTGTGTCACCCTACGGTTCGTGAATAATGTAGACATGATCGAGACCCCTCTCCGATCAATAATCAGCAGCAGGACCTGGAGATTCGTACTGACTCCCACATATTCAACGATGACTCTTGTGATCGTGTGAACCTTTAACGTCGTAACTAAATCCCTTTGTCTCGCGATATATTATATGTCTGAGATTCGATCATCGGTATCCAAATACCTAGTTTGATCTCGTTACCGACATGCACTCTTTTCTCGTTCCCGTGATATAACATTCTAGTGATCACATCACTTGCTTGCAAGCTATTTCAATGTGATATCACCGAGAGGGCCCAGAGTATATCTATCCATCATCGGGATGGACAAATCCCACTCTTGATCCATGAGCCTCAACATAACACCTTCGTAGCACTGAACCCACCTTTCTAGTCACCCTATTACGGTGTGACGTTTGATGTTATCAAGATACTCTTTCGGTGTTAGCAATTAACATGATCTCATGGTATAAGGACTAAGATTACTTTGTATGATGTTATAGCAATATAAACATAATGACTCTGATCGTAATGCTATACTTCGGATGAATGTTCATCACATCATTCCACCAATGTTGTGACCTCGTTATTAACGACATCAAATGTCCATGATCACGAAACCTTGATCATCTTGTTAATCAACGAGCTAGTTTATAAGAGAGGCATAACTAGGAACTTTCCTTTTGTTTATTAAACACACATGTATTAACGTTTCCAAATTAATGATGGGTTCGTATCATGGAAAACTAAAAAATTCTACCGCAAGAACGAACAAAACCTAGATCTAATCTAGATAAAAGCCAAGATCTAATCTATTAGACATGAGCAACGAGATAGATAGGAACTAACCCTCATAGATCCGAAAGTGTTAACGAGATTAGATCTCGTGGTTGATGTAGTCGATCACTTGCCGATCTCAAGATCGTGTGGACGATCCTTCCGGCGTCGCGTTCCAGCAGCGCTTCCGCAGTCGGTCAAGTGGACGATCCTTCCGGCGCCGCGTTTCGGCAGCGCTACCGCAGTCGGTCACACGTGCGGAGTCGAAGCAGACCTTCCTCTCCCCGTTCCAGCGAGCAGCGGAGGTAGTAGATCTTCTCCACGGAATCCCAGCAGCATGACGGCGTGGTGGTGGTGGAGTAGAGAATTCTACAGGGCTTCGCCTGTGCCTGTGCAGAAGAAGGTGGAGGAGAGAGGCGGCAGAGATTGGGTGTTATGGGAGCAGGGGAGGAGGGGGCGTCCCTGCCCCTCTATTTAAAGAAGGGGGGCGCCTAGGGAGGGGGAGTCCTTGTAGGACTCCCCTCCCTTGTAGGCCGGCGGATTGGAGGTGGGGGGAGGAGTCCTCCTCCCCCACGACTCCGTATCTTGACCCACCAGGACTCCTTGATCCCTATCTTGATTTTCAAGCAAACTCCAAGATATCTTCTAGAACCTTCCGGAACATTCCGAAACCTTCTAGAATCCTCATACAAACACTCTAGAACATTTCCTAACTCAGAAAATGATCTCCTATATATGAATCTTATTCTCTGGACCATTCCGGATCTCCTCGTGATGTCCCGGATCCATTCCGAGACTCCGAACAACATTCGGTCTCCAACGCATATTCCATATCTACTTAAAACAACTTCGAACCTTAAGTGTGTCACCCTACGGTTCGTGAATATGTAGACATGATAGAGACACATCTCCTATCAATAACCATCAGCGGGACCTAGAGATCCATAATGTCTCCCACATACTCAACGATGACTTCGCGATCGATTGAACCACTTACATACGAAACTAATTCCCTTTGTCTCGCGATACTATACTTATCCGAGGTTTGATCATCGGTATCTCCATACCTAGTTCTACCTCGTTACTGATAAGTACTCTTTACTCGTTCCGTGGTATGTCATCCCTTGTGACCTAGTCACATGCTTGCAAGCTAACTAGATGACATTCCACCGAGAGGGCCCAGAGCATATCTATCCGTCATATGGATGGACAAATCCCAATCTTGGTTCATGCGCTTCAACGCATACTTTCAGAATACCCAATGACACTTTTATAACCACCCAGTTACAAAGCGGCGTTTGATGTCATCAAAGTATCCATCCGGTGATGGTGATTAACATAACCTCATGGTCGAAGGAATAGGTTACTATGTATTTGAAAGCTTACAGCAATACGAACTTAATGACTTGATCTTATGCTATGCTTACTATGGGTGTGTGTCCATCATATCATTCTCCTAATGGCATAACCTTGTTATTAATCACATCCTAATGTCCATGATCAGGAAACCATGATCATCAATTAATCAACAAGCTAGTTCAACAAGAGGCTTACTAGGGACTCTCTTATGTTTACAAAACACACAAGTATTAGTGTTTCCTAATAATACAATTATAGCATGGGATGTAAACATTCATCATAAACACGAAGATATAATAATAACCACTTTTATTATTGCCTCTTGGGCATATCTCTAACAGTCTCCCACTTGCACTAGAGTCAATAATCTAGATTACATTGAAATATACCGAACACCCATGGCGTTCTGGTGTTGGTCATGGTTTGCCCTAGGGAGAGGTTTAGTCAACGGATCCGCCACATTCAGATCAGTGTGTACTTTGCAAATCTTTATGTCACCATCTCGGACATACTCGCGAATAGCGTGGAAACATAGCTTGATGTGCTTCAGCTTGCTATGTGACCTTGGCTCCTGCGCATTAGCTATGGCACCTGTGTTGTCACAGTAGATGGCCATCGGGTCCAATGCACTGGGAACCACGCCGAGTTCAGTAATGAATTCCTTCATCCAAACAGCTTCTTGTGCAGCCTCCGAAGAAACTATGTATTCCGATTCAGTTGAAGATTTCGCCACAACGCTTTGCTTCGCACTCCTCCAGCTCACTGCAGCACCATTCAAAATAAATACGTATCCCGACTGTGACTTTGAGTCATCCGGATCGGTGTTCCAACTAGCATCGGTGTAACCATTTACAACAAGCTGTTCATCACCTCCATAAGAAAGAACCATATCCTTTGTCCTATTTAGGTACTTTAGGATATTCTTGACCGCTGTCCAGTGCTCCATTCCAGGATCACTTTGATATCTGCTAGTCAAACTAACAACATGTGCTATATCCGGTCTTGTACACAACATGGCATACATGATAGAACCTATGGCCGAGGCATAGGGAATATTATTCATTTTCTCTCTATCTTCTGCCGCAGCTGGACTTTGAGTTTTACTCAAGGTCTTACCTGACAACATGGGCACGAACCCTTTCTTGCTATCTTCCATTCTAAACTTCTTTAGAACTTTATCCAAGTATGTACTTTGTGAAAGCGCTATTAGGCGTCTTGATCTATCTCTATAAATTTTGATGCCTAGAATGTATGCCGCTTCGCCAAGATCCTTCATTGAAAAACTATTATTCAAATAGGTTTTGACGCTATTAAGAAGTTCTATATCATTCCCAATCAACAATATGTCATCTACATATAGTACTAGGAACGCTACAGAGCTCCCACTCACTTTCTTGTAAATACAAGCTTCTCCATAAGTTTGTATAAATCCAAAGTTTTTGATTACTTTATCAAAACGTTGATTCCAACTCCAGGATGCTTGCTTCAGTCCATAAATGGAGCGCTGAAGCTTGCATACCTTGTCAGCATCTTTAGGATTGACAAAACCCTTGGGTTGTACCATATACAACTCTTCCTCAATGTCACCATTAATGAACGCCGTTTGACATCCATCTGCCAAATCTCATAATCGAAATATGCAGCAATTGCTAACAAAATCCTCACAGACTTTAGCTTCGCTACTGGTGAGAAAGTCTCATCATAGTCAACTCCTTGAATTTGTCGGAACCCTTTCGCGACAAGTCGAGCTTTATAGACGGTAACATTACCATCAGCATCTGTTTTTCTCTTGAAAATCCATTTGTTCTCGACAGCCTTACGGCCATCCGGTAAGTCCACCAAAGTCCACACTTGGTTTTCGTACATGGATCCCATTTCGGATTTCATGGCTTCTAGCCATTTGTCGGAATCTGGGCTCACCATAGCTTCTTCATACGTCGCAGAGTCATCAGCGTTGTCCACCAACATGACGTTCAAGGCAGAGTCATACCAATTAGGAGTGGTACGAACCCTCGTTGACCTGCGAGGTTTAGTAGTAAATTCGTTTGAAGTTTCATGATCATTATCATTAGCTTCCTCTTCAATTGGTGCAGGCGGCACAAAAACATCTTCTGGTGCTGCGCTACTCTCAAATCCGAGAGAAGGTTCAACAACCTCATCGAGTTCTACTTTCGTTCCAGTCACCTCCTTCGAGAGAAACTCCTTCTCAAGAAAGGATCCATTCTTTGCAACGAAAACTTTGCCTTCGGATCTATGATAGAAGGTATACCCAATTGTTTCTTTAGGGTATCCTATGAAGACGCATTTCTCCGCTTTGGGTTCTAGCTTATCAGGTTGTAACTTCTTTACATATGCTTCGCAACCCCAAACTTTAAGGAACGACAACTTAGGTTTCTTACCAAACCACAATTCGTACGGTGTTGTTTCAACGGATTTAGATGGTGCCCTATTTAAAGTGAATGCGGCTGTCTCTAATGCATAGCCCCAAAATGATAACGGTAAATCTGTAAGAGACATCATAGACTGAACCATATCTAAGAGAGTTCGATTACGACGGTCGGACACACCATTACGCTGTGGTGTTCCCGGCGGTGTCAACTGCGAAAGTATTCCACATTTCTTTAAATGCATGCCAAACTCATAACTCAGATATTCACCTCCGCGGTCAGAACGCAAAAATTTAATCTTCTTGTTACGATGATTTTCCACTTCACTTTGAAATTCCTTAAACTTCTCGAAAGTTTCAGATTTATGTTTCATAAAGTAGACATACCCATATCTACTCAAGTCATCCGTGAAAGTGAGAACATAATGATATCCACCACGCGATGCTACACTCATTGGACCGCACACATCGGTATGTAATATTTCCAATAAGTCTGTAGCTCGCTCCATTATTCCAGAGAATGGAGTCTTAGTCATTTTTCCCATCAGACATGCTTCGCATCTTTCAAGTGATTCAAAATCAAGTGATTCAAGAAGTCCATCAGAATGGAGTTTCTTCATACGCTTCACTCCAATGTGACCAAGACGACAGTGCCACATGTATGTAGAATTATCATTCAATTTTATTCGTTTGGCATCTATGTTGTGAACATGTGTATCACTACTATCGAGATTCAGTAAGAATAAACCATTCATCTCAGGTGCATTACCATAAAAGATATTACTCATATAAATCAAACAACCTTTATTCTCGGACTTAAAAGAGTAACCGTCTCGCAATAAACAAGATCCAGATATAATGTTCATGCTTAACGCAGGCACCAAATAACAATTATTTAAATTTAAAACTAATCTCGAAGGTAGATGTAGAGGGAGCGTGCCGACGGCGATCACATCAACCTTGGAGCCATTTCCAACGCGCATCGTCACCTCGTCTCTTGCCAGTCTTCGTTTATGCCGCAGCTCCTGTTTCGAGTTACAAATATGAGCAACCGAACCAGTATCAAATACCCAGGCACTACTACGATTACTAGTAAGATACACATCTATAACACATATATCAAATATACCTTTCTTCTTGATGTTGCTGTTCTTCAGATCCGCCAGGTACTTGGGGCAGTTACGCTTCCAGTGACCAGCACCCTTGCAGTAGAAGCACTCAGTTTCAGGCTTAGGACCAGCCTTGGGCTTCTTAGCAGGTGCGGCAGCTTTCTTGCCGTCCTTCTTGAAGTTGCCCTTGTTCTTAGGCTTGCCCCGTTTCTTGAAATTGGTGGTCTTATTGACCATCAACACTTGGTGCTCCTTCTTGATCTCCACTTCAGCAGTTTTCAGCATGGACGACAGTTCAGGTAACGTCTTGTTCATGCAGTGCATGTTGTAGTTCATCACAAAGTTCTTGTAACTTGGTGGCAGTGATTGAAGGAGACGGTGAATCCCCAATTCATTAGGAATCGATATTCCCAACTCTTGGAGCTTCTTAGCGTACCCAGACATGGTGAGCACATGCTCGCTAACGGAGCTTCCCTCTTCCATCTTACAGTTAAAGAATTTCTCGGAGGCCTCATAGCTCTCCATGGACGCGCGAGTCTCAAAAATTAGCCTGAGCTCCTTAATGATCTCGAACGGGTCGTGGTGCTCAAAACGCTGTTGGAGCTCCGCTTCTAAACCGTACAGGATGGCACACTGAACTGTGGAGTAATGATTCTTCCGAGTGGCAAAAACATTCTTTTCGTCATCGGTGGCATTATCTGCAGGTGGGTCACCTAGCGGTGCATCGAGCACATAGGTCAACTGACCAGCCCTGAGGACGATCTTCAGTCCACGGAACCAGTCCATGAAATTGCTTCCATTGTTTTTAAGCTTTTCTTTCTCTAGGAACGCATTGAAATTGATGGAGGGGTTCGCCATAATCTACAACAATTTGCAAGTAGTTTAGACTAAGTTTATGACAAATTGAGTTCAAATTTAATTATTAAACTAACTAGGTGAACTCCCACTCAAAACAACATCCCTCACATTGTCTTAGTGATTACACGAACCAAGTCCACTACACCAAGTCCGATCTTCATGTGAGAAGATGTAGTTTCATCGGCGAACAATCTTCATGTTCATCATATCAATTATATGACTCATGCTCTACCTTTCGGTATTCCGTGTTCCGAGACCATGTCTATACATGCTAGGCTCGTCAAGATAACCTTAGTTTCCGCATGTGCAAATCTGGCTTGCACCCGTTGTATGCACACGTAGAATCTATCACATGCGATCATCACGAGATGCTTCGAAACAACGAGTCTTAGCAACGGTGCCAACTAAGGGTGAACACTTTATTACTTGATATTTAGTGAGAGGGATCATCTTATAATGCTACCGTCGCGATCTAAGCAATACAAGATGCATAACGGATTAACATCACAGGCAATTCATAATTAGTGTGATATGATATGGCCTTTTCTTCTTGCGTCTTTGATCTCCATCTCCAAAGCACGAACATGATCTTCATCATCACCAGCATTGCGTCAAGGTCAGTGGCGCCGCTTCATGGTTGTCCATCATCACCAGCAACTATTACAACTACTTGGAATAAAGCTATTACAAGATGAATAGACACGCAGGTCTTAACAGAATTAAAGACAACCATTAGGCTCCTGCCGGTTGCCATATTACAACAAGGATCATTGCATACATCAAAAACAATCACAATCACATGTTGGCCATATCACATCACAAAACCCCTGCAAAAACAAGTTAGACGCCTCTAATTTTCTTTGCATGTTTTACGTGGTTTGGGGCTTTCGCATAAGACCGATCTTACCTACGAACAAGGACCACAACGTTGATACAAGTGTTGTCAAGATGCTCATTGTAAATTGAATCTTAAGTATGGTGGGAGAGACAGACACCCGCAAAGCCACTTGTGCAAGGCAAGTTACGTCAAGCGTGGAGCAAGTCTCATGTGCGATGACATGTAATGTTAGCCCGAGCCGCTTCATCCCACCATGCCGCAAGATGCAAAGTACACGCTAAGACACCGAAAACAAAAGCATCAACGCCCACAAAAACATTATGTTCTACTCGTGCAACAGATCTACGCATAGATACGGCTCTGATACCACTGATGGGTTCGTAGCATGGAAAACAAAAAATTTCTACCGCAAGAACGAACAAAACCTAGATCTAATCTAGATAAAAGCTAAGATCTAATCTATTAGACATGAGCAACGAGATAGATAGGAACTAACCCTCGTAGATCCGAAAGCGTTAACGAGATTAGATCTCGTGGTTGATGTAGTCGATCACTTGCCGATCTCAAGATCGTGTGGACGATCCTTCCGGCATCGTGTTCCAGCAGCGCTTCCGCAGTCGGTCAAGTGGACGATCCTTCCGGCGCCGCGTTTCGGCAGCGCTACCGCAGTCGGTCACACGTGCGGAGTCGAAGAAGACCTTCCTCTCCCCGTTCCAGCGAGCTGCGGAGGTAGTAGATCTTCTCCACGGAATCCCAGCAGCACGACGGCGTGGTGGTGGTGGTGGAGTAGAGAATTCTGCAGGGCTTCGCCTGTGCCTGTGCAGAAGAAGGTGGAGGAGAGAGGCGGCAGAGATTAGGTGTTATGGGAGCAGGGGAGGAGGGGGCGCCCCTGCCCCTCTATTTAAAGAAGGGAGGCGCCTAGGGAGGGGGAGTCCTTGTAGGACTCCCCTCCCTTGTAGGCTGGCGGATTGGAGATGGGGGGAGGAGTCCTCCTCCCCCATGACTCCGTATCTTGACCCACCAGGACTCCTTGATCCCTATCTTGATTTTCAAGCAAACTCCAAGATATCTTCTAGAACCTTCCGGAACATTCCGAAACCTTCTAGAATCCTCATACAAACACTCTGGAACATTTCCTAACTCAGAAAATGATCTCCTATATATGAATCTTATTCTCTGGACCATTCCGGATCTCCTCGTGATGTCCTGGATCCATTCCGAGACTCCGAACAACATTCGGTCTCCAACGCATATTCCATATCTACTTAAAACAACTTCGAACCTTAAGTGTGTCACCCTACGGTTCGTGAATATGTAGACATGATAGAGACACATCTCCTATCAATAACCATCAGCGGGACCTGGAGATCCATAATGGCTCCCACATACTCAACGATGACTTCGCGATCGATTGAACCACTTACATACGAAACTAATTCCCTTTGTCTCGCGATACTATACTTATCCGAGGTTTGATCGTCGGTATCTCCATACCTAGTTCTACCTCGTTACTGATAAGTACTCTTTACTCGTTCCGTGATATGTCATCCCTTGTGACCTAGTCACATGCTTGCAAGCTGACTAGATGACATTCCACCGAGAGGGCCCAGAGCATATCTATCCGTCATATGGATGGACAAATCCCAATCTTGGTTCATGCGCTTCAACGCATACTTTCAGAATACCCAATGACACTTTTATAACCACCCAGTTACGAAGCGGCGTTTGATGTCATCAAAGTATCCATCCAGTGATGGTGATTAACATAACCTCATGGTCGAAGGAATAGGTTACTATGTATTTGAAAGCTTACAGCAATACGAACTTAATGACTTGATCTTATGCTACGCTTACTATGGGTGTGTGTCCATCATATCATTCTCCTAATGACATAACCTTGTTATTAATCACATCCTAATGTCCATGATCAGGAAACCATGATCATCAATTAATCAACAAGCTAGTTCAACAAGAGGCTTACTAGGGACTCTCTTATGTTTACAAAACACACAAGTATTAGTGTTTCCTAATAATACAATTATAGCATGGGATGTAAACATTCATCATAAACACGAAGATATAATAATAACCACTTTTATTATTGCCTCTTGGGCATATCTCTAATAATTAATACAATTATAGCATGCAAAATAAACATTTATCATAAACCAGGAATAAGATAATAACCACTTTATTATTGCCTCTCGGGCATATTCCCTTCAGTCTCCCACTTGCACTAGAGTCAATAATCTAGTTTGAAAAACTTTGCGTATTGAACACCTATGGCTTTCTGGTGTTGCGTATACGCGATTGCTAGTGGTTAACATAATCTCCGGCTCTGAGAGTTTCAGTTCCGTGTGTATTTGCATGTCTTTGCGTCTCTACGCATCACTCATTCTCAAATGAGATGGCATTGTATAAATTTGGTCCTTTGGTAGACCTTTAGTTCGTTCGGGTTAAAATATGTTGATACTATTGTCACACAACATATCTTCATAGTATTAGCCCACTTTGAACCGCACCTAGTTTGATAACAAACTACTTAACACAAATGCCCTCCTATGCTGCTACTATAGCACTCATATACTTAGCCTTTTGTTGTAGTATCCATCATAATGTCTCAACTTTGGAACTCATCCAAATCCATCATGGAACATCCTTTCCATTACATTGTGCCACCCATAGTCGAAATTGAGATAAATTTAATTTGTATCTTGTGACAAAACTAGTATCAATGTAACACTTTACAATGAACTACCTTTAACTATTTATCACTTATACATTATATATTCTTAGTTCTTCCAAAAGCTCATAAGAATATCTTTACTATTGTCCAATGATCATCTTATGAATCATTCTGGTATATGCTCATAACATTTAGAGCATAGGACATTATGGATATATACATATCATGGTATAATCGATCAAAATCTTCATGTGATTTTACTCACCAAGTGTTGAAACACTTGAATTTTGATACAATCCTTTCTATGCAGCAAGAACCTTTCTTGTTGTTTCCATATTGAACCCTTTCAATATCTCATATATGTATGTCCGGAACAACCATATTAGCGCCTTAATCTATCCATATAGATATTGATGCCTAATATTTTAGGTTTGCCCAAGTCTTTCATCGAAATCTTATTTTAATGAAATCCTTAACTTGTGTCAATTCAAGATACATCATTTTCAATCAACAATATGTCCTCTACATAATGTATTAGAAATATGTCTCAGCGCTCCCACTTAATTTCTTGCAAATGCAAGCATCTTCATCATCTCCGATGAATTTAAACTCTTTTAATAGTTTCATCATGGTGAAGATTCCAACTCTGCTATGCTTACTTCAACTATTGAAGTTTACATGCCCTTTTAGCACCCTTTGAATTAACAAAACCCTTCAGACCATGTCATGTACATGTCCTAGGTTACCGTTCTATTAGAAGAACCTTGTTTTGTTTATTCAACTACCATATACCAAATTATATGTAGTGGTTGCTACATTAATCCGTCAAGACTATATATCGCTATGAAAGATCAAATCTTGTCATAGTCATCTCCTTGAACATTGTCGTAAACTTCTTTCCGACATGTCGACTATTTCATAGATGTTAAACATCCATGTCTTATTTCTTTATAGATCCAAACACGACCGATAGGCTTCACGCCTTTTTGGAGGGTCTTCCAAGTTCAGAAACTTGATTTCTTGTGTATGGATACTATCACGGATTCTATGACTTCTAGTCATTTTATGGAGTCAGGGCCCATCATCACTTCTTTGCATGCAGTCGGTTCATCATTGTCAAAACAATAACAACTTCTGTTTCAAATCATACTATTTGATTCTTACCGACCCACATGGTTCAATAAGAACTCTAATCTCCAAGATTACACCCTTTGTAATCACGAGAGCCATGAGCACTGTGGCCGCCACCGGGACACTTTCTGGCGCTGCGCTACTCAGCACATATAGCTAAGGTTCAACAACCTTATCAAAGTTCTATTGTCCTCCCACATAACTTTTCACGAAAAATTCCTTCTCAAGAAACTTGATGTTCCAAGCGACAAACTCTTTTGTCCTCGGTGTTATGGAGGAATTCCCAAGAAATTCTTTGGGATAACCTACAAAGACGTGCTTATCCGACTTTGGTTGTAAACATTCTACTTATGCATAGCATACCAAAATTTAAGAAAAGACAATTCGGGTTTTATCCCAAACCATAACTCATATGGTGTCATTTCAACGGATCACGATGGTGCTCTTTTCAGTGTAAAAGCGGCAATCTCTAAAGCTTTAATCTTTAAAACATAATGGCAGTTTTATAAATGACACCTTTGATCTTACCATGTCAAACAAGGTTTGATTTGATCTCTTGAACATACCATACTCCTGTGGTTTATCGGGAAATGCAAATTCATGGAACAATTCTTGAAATCTTAGGTGTTTTGCTAAACCTGTAACTCAAATATCTTCCTTTATGATCAAATCATAAACTCTTTTATTTTCTTGTTACAATGATTTTTCACTTCATCTTGAAAGTCTTTGAACAATTTTCAAATGTTTCATACTTCTTCCTTATTAAGTAAATATATAAATATATTCACTCAAATTTCCGGAGAAAGCATATGAAGCAAAAAGATCCATCGCATATGGCTACACATAATGGACTATATACATCAATATGCATAATATCCAATAAGTTAGTCATCCGTTCCTCTTTGGCCTATGGACAGAGTTTCCATTATCTTGAGGGAAGTTTCACAAGCATCAATTGATCAAAATCAAAAGACTCCAAAAATCCATCAAGATGGAGTTTCTTCATGTTTACTTTCCATTATAATTCAAACAACGATGTCACTTCATAAGTAATCTTCCAATCATTTGTCTTACGACATTTTAGCAATAATATTTATGGATGTGATTTCTCCAACTAGACTTGTAAAACTTCATCCATCCTTTATGGAATACAGTAATTATTTGAACAACCATTGTTCTCATAATACCAGAACAAAATAACAATTATTAAAACAAATCTTGAAGGTTAGGTTTGACGACAACGAAAAACACAATAACACTTTATTTGTTTTTGATGAACATCATCACTTATTCTTTTGCTAGTTACTTAGGCTGTTGCAGTTCATGAATTGTGTTGTTCTGTATGACACTTCACACCAACCAATTCGGTATCCAATACCTCAGAACCACATTGTTTAACAAGCAAGGAATACAACCATAACATGTACATCTTCTATATACCTAAGTTGGACATCTCCAACCTTTTCTTTTCTGCCAAATATTTTATAGATTCTCTTTCAACAATTCCTTTTCTTTTAAAAGAATCTATCAACATCAATAGTGGTGTCATTCACATGACACATAGTACAAAGCGTATATAGTCAAATACTAATACCTTTGGACTTGCACTTTGAAGTGGATCACCATCATCAAATGTTTGGTGTTCTTTCAAAAATCCATTCTTTAGTAATCTATTAATGTAGTAAACATTTTACTTACATCTTCTGTTCATCCTTATCATGAAAACTTTCATGATCAAGCTACTATAGCCTATAAGGAAGAATCGCGAGTATAATGTTAGTTCCCAACACCTTTTTGGGAGATCCAGATGCCTAGCATCTCCATCCTTCACAAATTCTCATACAATATGAGAACATGTATTTTGCTAAATTATACTCTATCATAATGCAACCAAAAACATTGTTTCAGATATCACAATATCTTCCACACATGATGGTTCCTGAAACAATTCTTTCAGTTCCTAGATAACCTTGATATTAAAACAATTTTTGAATATCAATAATCATGGAGGCAAACATAATACTTTAGATACTAACATTGGAATTCTTACTCTTTATTTAATACTACTTATTAAACTTCATGGAGTAAATAGAGTTTGCTGAAAGTTTGCAATAGGACTTATAAACTTTAAATTGACATTCAAAACAATACGATACCAGTTCGTAAAGTAAATATCTAGAATTCTATAGTTCTATTATCTCAAATAAAACTAAGTATAAGGGAGTGAACAGATGCCAATGACTACAACAAATTATGCAAATTCACTTCGATTTAGTTTATGACAAATAGAGTTTGACTAATCCAAATTAGAAATGAACTCCCACTCAAAAATGACATCCCTCATGCCTTTTTGGTGATTACATGAACCAAATCCACTACACCAAGTCCGATCATCACGTGAATTGGTGTAGCTTCAAAGGCGAGCTTAATATGGTCATCACATCAACTATACGACTCATGCTTAACCTTTCGGTCTGTGTTCCGAGGCCATGTCTGTACATGCTAGGCTCGCCAAGTAAGAACCTTAGTATTCGCGTGTGTAAAACTGTCTTACACCCGTTGTATGAAAGCGTAGAGTTGAGAACACCCGATCATCACGTGATGCCTCAAAACATGATCCACAAAACGGTGCATACTTAAGGAAGAACACATTTTATCTTGATATCTAAATGAGGGATCATCTTATAATGCTACCAAAAGCGCCAAACTAGCAATATAAGATGCTAACATCTAATGTGTGAAGCGAGGTGATATGGTCCATGCATTTGATCTCTATCACTTGCATCGTGGTATGATCTCTATCATTCCTTTGTGTGTAAGGCCAAGGTCTATGGAACTTACACGTTGACTGTGTTGTAAGAGTATCGACCATACATCTACTTACAACAATACCATATGAATACACTAGCCCAGCAACGATCTAAACTAGATGACTCTAATTTATCAATTGCAAGTTTTACGTGGCTTAGGGCTTTCGGAGATAGAACCGTTCTCACCCACGAACATGAACCACAACGAGGATAACTAAGTTATTAGCAACTCGTTGTAAATCAGATATTGACTATAGTAGGAGAGACAGACACCCGCCAGCCACTTATGCAAAACAAGTTGCATGTCAGTCGTGGAACCGGTCTCATGTACGATGACATGTAAGGTTGGTCCGGGCCGCTTCATCCCACTATGCCACCAATATCCAAAATACATAGAAGATGCAATAACATGATCATCATCGCCCACATATCAACATATGTGTACTACCCGTGCTAAGCACCTACGCATAGATCAGGCTCTGATACCACTGTTGGGTCCGCAGCATAGAAAACAAAAAATTTCCTACGATGAGAACTATACGCCAAGATCTATCTACTAGATACAGAGCAACAGGTGGACATACATCCATGGAGAACTTACCCTCGAAGACAACGAGTTTTGTTAACGAGTAGGAACTCGTGGTTGATATAGTCATACGCTTGCCGATCTAAAGATCGTGTGGAAGTCCGACAGGTCCAGCAGCTCCAGCACCATCAGGTTTAGCACCATCAAGTCCAGCACCGCAAACTAGCGGTGCATCCGGGATCGCACACACGTTCGGTCCAACAAACAACCTCCGCCTCCTCGCTCCAGCGATGCAGCGGAAGCAGCAACTCCTTTCTAGATAAAGCCACCGGGAACATGTATCTCGCTAATCTGAGACCATGGGGAATAACTAGAGGGACAAGAGAACCTTCACGAGGAGGTGGTGCAAGATGAGAGGAGGGAGTGGGGGGCCTTTTATAGGGATAGGGGGGGCAACCCCTCACCATGGCCGGCGGCCAAGGGAGGTGCCCCCACCTCTTCCACATTCATGTGGGTGGAGCTCCCACTCACATAATTAGCCACCCACTCAAAATTCCACTCACCTCCATTAAATTTCCACAAAATTTAATGCAAGTTCTCATTAAATAAAACACTTTAATTTATTTTATTCAGAATTTTGTCAATTACATTAATTAACAAACATTCACATAAAACCCCCTGCAACATTTCAATATCACATGCAGAACCAGTTTCTGCAATTTCACCCGAAACGATTCCGGTTTCCATCGAAAAGATTCCAGCGCTTTCTTAAATCTTTATCTGAAACATATTTGCTCCAAATGGTGTCGGTATCCCTTAAGTGTGTCACCCTACGGTTCGTGAATAATGTAGACATGATCGAGACCCCTCTCCGATCAATAATCAGCAGCGGGACCTGGAGATCCGTACTGACTCCCACATATTCAACGATGACTCTTGTGATCATGTGAACCTTTAACGTCGTAACTAAATCCCTTTGTCTCGCGATATATTACATGTCTGAGATTCGATCATCGGTATCCAAATACCTAGTTTGATCTCGTTACCGACATGCACTCTTTTCTCGTTCCCCTGATATAACATTCTAGTGATCACATCACTTGCTTGCAAGCTATTTCAATGTGATATCACCGAGAGGGCCCAAAGTATATCTATCCGTCATCGGGATGGACAAATCCCACTCTTGATCCATGAGCCTCAACATAACACCTTCGTAGCACTGAACCCACCTTTATAGTCACCCTATTACGGTGTGACGTTTGATGTTATCAAGATACTCTTCTGGTGTTAGCAATTAACATGATCTCATGGTCTAAGGACTAAGATTACTTCGTATGATGTTATAGCAATATAAACATAATGACTCTGATCGTAATGCTATACTTCGGATGAATGTTCATCACATCATTCCACCAATGTTGTGACCTCATTATTAACGACATCCAATGTCCATGATCAGGAAACCTTGATCATCTTGTTAATCAACGAGCTAGTTTATAAGAGAGGCATAACTAGGAACTTTCCTTTTGTTTATTAAAAACACATGTATTAACGTTTCCAAATTAATACAATTATAGCATGCAAAATAAACATTTATCATAAACAAGGAATAAGATAATAACCACTTTATTATTGCCTCTCGGGCATATTCCCTTCATTTTGCATATCATCAAGTAACTTCTTTGCAATATCTCTTTGAAGTTGCTTTCCCATGATTGTTCCTCCTGCTGCATATCTATCATAGACTTAGACATTGGGTTAAGAACATTATAAAACAAATGTAATATAAGCCACTCTTCCATCCCATGACTAGGGCATTTTTGTACGACTTCTTTCATCCTTTACCACGCAAGTGCTAGTGCCTCATGGTCTTCTTGTCTAAAGCTTGTAATATTGGATCTTAGCTGCATAGTCTTAGCTGGTGGAAAAATTTAGTCATAAACAAATTAGTACATTCCTCCCAAGATTTAATAGTTCCCTTTGGTAGAGCTAGCAACCAATCCTTAGCCTTTCCTCTAAGAGAGAATGGAAACAATCTTAATTTAACAACATTTGGATCTACATCCTTAATACACATCATGTCGCAAATTTCAGCGAAAGTGTTTAAGTGCAAACCGAAATCTTCAGCGGATGATCCCCCAAATTGGTTTTGTTGAACCAAACTTAAAAGATTAGGATTTATCTCATATGTTTCCGCATCAACTGTGGGCTGAGTGATGGGTGCACGAATAAAATCATCAGTGGTTGTAGCATACTCCCCTAATCTCTTTTGAGCCATGGCTCTTATATTTTTGGTAATTTTAAGTAATGAAAACAAATAACAAGTGACTAATTTTTTTTGATTTTCAAATAGATAACAAGAAAGTAAACTAATAACAAGAATATAAAATACAAACTAATAATAAAACTAAAAACAAGGTCTCTAGTGATCTCACTAGGATAGCGACATTGCTTCCCCGACAACGGCGAGAGAAAAAGGGTTGATACCTTTGTTCCGGATTCACGAATGTAATAAAATAGCTTTTTACCTAGAAGACCTAGGTTTAATCGAACCTCGGAAAGAAATGCTAAAAGGAAATAAAAAGGACATGTCTACAAGACTTTATTTGTTTGTTTTACCTTAGTTTAACAGACCAATCTAGTTTACTTTATAACGGGTTGAATCAATGGATGGAGATAGGCCATGATTGAAGATCCACATGCAATTGCACATCATATGGGATAAAAGATAATAATAGAAATAGTTGTGTGTAATGTTTGAACGAAGGTAATCTCTTGTGGGCAACACATCCTAATATACTAGAGCCTCGTGATGTAGAGGGCATAGCAATAGTCTTTTAATCCAACCGAGTGCACACCGAAGCAATAGGGTACAAACGATTATTAAGTGTAAAACATAGATCAAAGCTTTAAGTGGTGATGTTGTTGTGATCCCGAATGGGTTGGTAAGCAAAGACTGTAATACCCTTTCTGTTACTGAGGTTCCTATGAGATCTCCACTAGCCAAGTATCTCACCTCAAGCCTTTATCAATCTATGGGATCTGGGGTACCTACAAGTCTATAGATCGAGACAAGAGACAAAGAAACAAAAGATACAAATCTCAATTGCAAACAAAATACAATACTCCCATGAATTAGATGCACATAATCGCTACAAGGTTTCTCCCCAATCCGCAGCCCGTGAGGACTACTCACTCATAACAAATAGATCGGAGATAGAAAACATCATACAAATAGTTAGACTGAAATCAAATATTCTTACAATGTTCGCCAATGCAGAAGGAGATCTAAAGTACAAATCAATGGCTATGGCTAGTAGATGGGATGGATGGTGGAAGTGATGAACAATGGTGTGGATCTCCTTTGGTGGTGTTGTGATGTAATCTGAGAATGGCGGCTGTCTGGACGGCGGCTGGAGCCTCAAAATATATAGTCATCTTCAAAAAAGTTGTAGGGTTTAAAGAGATGAAGTCGTCTCCACCTGGTATGAGCGGACGGTAGGTGCGGCCCTCTGCCCATACCAGTGGTCATTAAGCTTGCTGATGCCTGGGAACAACTCCCAAATTAATTGGCTATGTGGACTTCCTCAAAAACCTTCATTATGACTTATGATTCCGCATTAAAAACCGTGATTCCCTACACAACATAATTCAAAGAGAGGTTTTGCATATCTTTGTATTTATTAGTCATTAGTGGCAAGGATTGAGAGTTTATTGGCAATTGATTTACCAAAAACAATGTTTAAATGCGGTAGAAGATGGCTAATTTTAGAGCCATCAGTGTCTAAGGCAATATAAAGGCTGCAAGGAATATAAATGGCACGGTAACTAAAGGATCGCAACACGGATAGCGATAGATCAACATGAGGGAATAAAGACTATAAACGCAAAAATAGGTAGAAAGAGTGGGAATGCTCGCCTGGGAAACACTATTGAAGATACATTATCCGAAGAACTTGTCGATACTCGCACCAACTCAATGGCCTAATCCGTTAATAAGCAAAGCACTAACAGAAACTTCAGATGCACTATTTAATACTACAACACAAGATCCAGCATGATTATGATATGATGCATGACATGGCAAAGATACAATGCAACTAGGCAATATTAACCAGAATCGGGGTCGCGACAATTAATTATAAGGTTCAAGTTGTTTAGGTACCCCGCAATTTAAATGTTGTCTTCATAAGGAAAAATATGGCACCGGTTCGCTCAAAAATTTAGATGGAGTCTACATAAGACAAGAGTAAATCGCATATAGTCTCGATATTTAATTATGCGGTGAATCGACAACATACCCTCAAACAAATGAATATGTATGCGAGCATGAACCATTTAATCTGCAAAAAGTGATAATGTCATATTATAAAAATAGGGGTCTCGGATAGGGGTCACACATTAGGGTCAAAGATCTTGGGGTTCGGCGAGATCGGGTTTGGTCTTCGGGGTAACAGCCTTCGGATCCGTGATGGAGGACTTGGGGTTACGTGTCGATGTACTTGGGGTTCTGGCCTCTCGTGTCGGTACCTCACTGGTGCGGTCTTTATGTCGAAGATCTTGGTGTCCATGATGGTGAACTTGGTTTTCGGAGTTGATGGCCTTTGGGATTCATGTCAGAGATCTTGTCCCAGCTTGTGAATCTTGTGCACCATCATATGCCAAACATCTTGCCGAGACAATATATCCCAAGGTTAACACCATCTTGTCTCAACGAAGCCACACAGTATCATCTGTAGCACCATACCACTCCATCATCACATTCGTACCAATTGGGCATCAGGTTTGTGCAGTCATCACGCTTCCACCACTACTTCACAATACATCCTCACCACAATAGCACTAATACCATATCATCTCTCACTACTAGTACATCACCAAAAACCCAACGAATGTGGGCTTGCAAGCAGAGGAACTTCAGACGGAGGGGCGGGCTTGGCGCAGCACATAGGAGAGGTCACCATACTGCGAGAATGATGGAGGCTAGGGGCCACACTAGGGCGCTGCCGGACGGCGAGGACGCGGTCAAGTGACACGGGCCAGAGAGGCGGGTTCAGGAATATCCCTGCCAGGGTGACCTCGGGACAGGGGTGAGCATGGCGTCGAGGCAGCGATAGGCGAACTTGGGGGCGCATGCGGCGGTAGGGCCATAGGACAGGGCGCTGGCGAGCTTCTGCGGGCGGTAGAGCTTGCGGATGTGACACCGGCGGTGGGGAGGTGCGAGGATGAGCTCGGCTCGAGGGGAACTGCGGGCGGAGCGCCGGCCAGGATGGGGAAGAGAAGTGGTGCAAACGAGCGAGCGGCCGCGATTGATGGTGGAGAGGCACGGGTCGGGCTTGCAGGAGAGATGGAGGCGGCGACCCGGAGCAGAGGTGCGGCGGCGCTGCTCGTCTCGGGCGACAGAGGAGCTTGTAGCAGCGGCATATGGCTCAGTGGTGGGGCCGTGTGATGCCAGGTGAGGAGGATCTTGGGGTAGGTGGCATGGGGCGAGGGGATCGATCTTGGGCAGCGTTCGTTGCGTGTAACATAGGGTGGCCCTGGTGTGTGGTTGGGTGGGCCTAGTGCATGCATCGGCGCGTTGCGTGTGTGTGTGTTGGTGTGTTCATTGTTGGGTGCGCATGATGATTGCATTTGTGTGCAACATCGTGGTGGGGTGGTAGGGCGAGTTCATTGTGGCGGCTGGTGGGGTTGTGGTGTGCAATGTCTAGGGTTAGGGGTAGGTTAGAGTTAGGGTTTGGGTAGATGGACTAGGTGGGTTTTGGGCCACCCGGGTGGTAGGCTGCTACTAGCTAGGCCCTTTGGGCCTGGTTGGTGGCAGCCTCCCCCAGTACAAAATAGTTTTATTTCCTTTTATTTTATAAAACGGTTTATAAATAGTTTTTAGGCAAATAAAAGATCAAGACAGACCAGGCTTTACATTTGAAATAAAGAGAGAAGATACTTAGAAAACAAAAATAGGATTTTGGGAAATAGTTTTAGGCAAACATATGCATGATGATGATTCTCAAATGCAATGTGGCATGATTATATGAGCATGCAATCATGATGATGCACAAAATGAAAATAACAAGCAATTTTCTAGTAGTGATTTTCACGGGGTGCTCTACCTTCGGCCATTGCGCGTGGTGGTCGTGGAGGTAAGAGCGTGAGAGGAGCTTGGGAGTTTTGGGAGGGCCAGCTGGAATACTGCACGAATCGGGATGATAGAGGTGAACATTAAAATAATTACGATCGTGTCCTCGAGCTACCGAATTTGGCGTGCCCATTTGTGTCTGAACAATGGGTAGAATGGGATTGTTAAAGTGTTTGAAAAGGATGGTTTAAAAACGTCTCTAGGTTGATGGGAAATTTTGCCGGTCAATTGTGATTTTGAATTTGGCTAGCGTGAATTTACTAGAAAAAAAAGGTGCTCCCCTGATGGGAGATTTCGACTAAAAGTTTTTGAAACGGATGAGCGCGAAATGTTTCGAGCTCGGTGAGGGGTTTTGTTGCTTTATTGAGATTTTTAATTTGGCTAGAATCTATCTACTAAATAATATAAAAATGGTACTCCCCAGGTGGGAGATTTTGTCTCAGAGTTTTTGAAATGGATGAGCGCGAATTGCTTCAAACTCGGTGGGTGATTTTGCCACTCGATTGAAATTTGAATTTGTCTACCGTCCATCTACTAATAATAGAAAAATGGTACTCCCCCGGTGTGAGATTTTGACTCAAAGTTTTTGAAATAGAAGGGCGCGAAATGCATCTGAGTCGGTGGGGGGTTTTGCCGCTCAACTATGATTTTAAATTTGGCTAGCGTCCATCTATACTACTAATAATAAAATGGTACTCCCCAAGTGGGAGATTTTTCCTCGAAGATTTTGAAACGGAGGGGCGCAAAATGCTTCAAGGTCGGTGGGTGATTTTGTCGCTCGATTGATAATTTGAATTTGGCCAGTAGCCACGTAATAATATAAAAATGGTACTCCCTCAAAATGTTTGAAACAGAGGGGCGTGAAATGCATTTGAGTTGGTGGGGGATTTTACTGCTCGATTAGGATTTTGAATTTGGCTAACGGAAAATAATTATACAAAAAAGGTATTCGTAGAGGAAAGGAAGAGCGTCACATCAGCTGATCATCCATGACATAATTTTGCAGAATATTGGATACTACTAGTCTACCTCCGATTAAAACAAGGTATGTGCGCGGTAAATTTTGCCACTCAACTTAGAATTTGAATTTGGTGATAGTCTAAGTAAAAACTGGTCGCATACCGTACCCTCTATTCACGAATCCAAGGCCAAGTCACATAAATTGATCATCCAGGTCCTTGCTCAAAGTAGCATTTTATTCCCAGGCGGAGGGAAAAAATTGGATACCGTGATCTCTGATTCATAAAAATTAAGTAGGGGCAGGAGGATTTGCCCCTCGACTATGATTTTTAATGTGACTATAGTCCTAGTAATAAAACAGAAAATTTGTGTTAGGTCATACTCCATCTGTTCATGAATCCATCTAGAGAAAATGTTGAGCTCCAATTCAAAAACATGGTTGCATTTATCACATGACACGTATGAGTATGGTGTGCAACCAAGGGCTAACGCATTGTTTTGAGAACCTTATGATCAATGATCTAGGACGACGACACTTGTAACATAAACGTATTGTATTATACTAGTACATATTGGTGCATCCACACATAACCTGTTTGATCGCATCCACAAAAGTATTACACAATATTCCAACCTTATAGCATATAAAGAGCCAATATTAAGTAGGCTATCAATCCATGGATCACACATTCATGTAGCATACTACTTCCATATTGGTGCATCCTATTCACAAATAGTACCTCTGCTAAAATATAAGGTTTTTTAGCAAGCTAAAACATCTTGCTAAAAATTTTATATTTTGAAACGGAGGTAGTACATTATAAGGTACCGTACAAATTATAGACATGTCGCAACAAGGAAATGACCGAAGTTCATAACAAGTACATACTAATGTACCACCGAAATACTTTTAGCCGCAGGCTCCATTTCACAACCAAGGGACTGACATGTGCTAAATATTGAGCATCTTCATGACTGTCAGGTTATTTTCTATGGCGTGCTACATGAAGATAACAATTACTTCTAATTTGGTGATAAAATAGTTGTTAACTACTTTTAGGGTAGATGATATAGCTCGTTCAGCTTGGAGCTGTTCCTCTAGAGCTTCGAGATGCAAAGAAATGAACTAGAACTTGGACTTTGACGAGCTTGCTGTGAACGAAACATTACACAACAACATGTTTTTGTCTATAGTACCGCGTTGTAGTACCTTTGAAAATAAATCCACACATTTTTTTGGAGTTTTTTCTGAACATACTTCCCCAAGATATGCCATCTCCTCTTTAAATTCATCCTAGAAAGTTTTAAGTCTGCAAACAAGTTTGGCTTATGCATGAACTTCTATAATTTCCAATGTTGATTACACTTTAGTAAAAAGATCATATTCTCATATCTCTCTTTTTGATGTCACATAATAATAGGTCTAAAAATGTGGCTCCCTATGTTTACGCACTTTGAGGTCCATGATATGTCAACTGTTTGTACAATTGAAAACTGAAACTAACTTTAGTTGCAAATCATAAAGGTCAATGAAAACAAACCCGAGAAGTAGTCTAAGCAAGGTTGCATATAAAAATTAAATGTACAAGTCACTAGAAATGCAACATCACAAAACACATAGAAGATTTACAACTTTAATTAGAATAACACCATATCTATTTGTCTAGCCTGCCTCAAAATTTTCCAGTAGAGTCAACTATTTTTTGGATCCTCGTTATACTTCGCCTGCATTTGGACGAGAAAAAATAAATTGCATCACGTGATGGAAACAAAGGATGAAAAGATAAGATGCATCCAAATTACATAACATCAATTATATACTTATTTAAAATATTCTAGTACAAAAAAAACAGGTCCTTACACATTGGTAGAGGTGCCCAATTATGGTACGAGATCATGTATGACGTACTACTCATACTTTATTACATCTAAAACTGTTTCTTTGAGCGTTGGCCTACAAAAGGAGACTTGTAAGACACATGCATAAATAGGAATTGACAATGCGATCTAGTCTCATAGTCTTCTGAAAGCTACCTCACTCTTTTGATCAAGCCAGTGGTGGATAAGATCACCCCACTGATCATTAGTCATGAGATCCACAGGAGACATTCTTGTAACATCCTTAAAACACTTTCTAGAGAAGTGTTGCTTGTTTAACCTATGGCATTACTATCACAAACATGCGGAGAATATGCTTTTGAGAACAACCTTTACTTCCTCGCTATTCTCATTGAACTTGAAAAATCTCAATAGACAACAATGATTAGCATATATCACAAATGGAAAGAAAAGAAGAAAAAGGGACCGAGCAACGGAGTATGTCCAAGAGACAGATGACTTACATGTAACTTCTTCAGTAAATCGTCGAAATGCTCAGGGGTATTTATGTGGTGTTTCAATGAAGGCAATATGGGAATACCATTCCTCACAAAAACACTTGTGCTCTATAATATATAAGCAGATTCATGTGGATCCAGTGGCCTTTTGAATCCTATTATAGATGTGATCAGAAGTCTTGATTTAGTTATTCCAAGCATTTGTTCAACATTTTTTCCCATCGTCGGCCCCCTAGTTAATCTTCGTCGGGATGCAACTAAAAACACATTACATCAAAATATTAAGGCATATATGTGTATATATTACATATAAAATGGCATGCTACTACTAGTCTCTGAACACGTACCAAATTTGGTATCACGCTTGTTCGAAAGGAAGTATATGTCTCTGTCAGGACTAAAGGTTGTTGGGAGATATTTACTAGTTCATTGCTGAGAACCTACTACTGAAACTGGTTCTGCCCAGATTGGCTACTGCCAGCTGTGGGATATGTATTTTGTTATTTGCAGCCACAGTGCAACTGGACCCAGTGGTGTGTGGTTAGGACAAAACATTTTATGCTGGTGTTTTGCATTATTGTCTTTTTTTTGGCCTGGTTGTCATTTTCAACTAGATTAAGTAGAGCCTGAGATCTTATTCTTACTCTGTTTCCTGCATTGCAAGCAAATAGCTTTAGAGATATATCATGGAACTATGTGAAAAAGAGCAACTTAATAGGAGTACTCGCAACAGTCGATAACTCGAAAAGTAGTCACGCCTGTTACAACTCTAGTAACTTACTTTCGTTATGAGTATTCTAACCATATGGCACCCGGAGTGAGAAGAAACAATCATATAGCCAACATGAAGTTTCAATACTATCGACAAATCTGTAGGCCTAACTATACTACTGATAACATAACTTATAGGGTGTAAAGTTTTCAAAAAAACTGAACATATTGAATTAAACTGATTTTCTCAGATGACAGACACTCGATTCCCACCTGATTATACTCTAAACAAGGAGGCAGGACCTACTAATTGGGCTCAGGACATCAGCAAGAGTTCAAGTGTACCATCTCGGCTATTTAACCTTTATGTCCCAACAAGAATCATTTTAGGAGGAATTACACAGATGTTAGAGAAGCTTCATAATGATGGCCAGGAATGCTCTAGCAAACTGTCATAACAATCGAGTATATGAGAAAAATTGGAGTACAACAAGCCATGATGTACTTTGATAATCAAATGCATAGCAAAAGAGAGCATAATGTGTGTAACAACCTTCATCTGAGCTGTGGACGGGTTTACGTTGCGTTGATGTGGTGGACCGGGAGGTGCATCGTTTTCCCATCTCTCTAGTGTCGGAGACTAGGGAGTCTGTGAAGCTGATCGGACTTTGTGGCAACGATATCGTGGTTTCCGGGGATGCTATGCACGCTCCAGCTCGGTTGTCATCGGCATGGGGAAGCCGCTCCGTCTTGCTAAATAAGGTAGTGGTGTATTCGGTCACTATGGTGCCTTATGAGGAGGTTGTGGTGGGGAGGAGGGATGACGATACGAGGCCAAATTTGTGGGAGATGCTCTGGCTCAAAGGACAACTGATAGATGTGGGATACGAAACCTATTATATCTGTCTAGGGTGTCGGTGGTATGTTTAAAACTTTTGAATTGTGCGGCAGCGGGAAGTTAAAATAAAAACACGCCAATATGATGCTAAATATTAGAACGAGATGAACCCACCAAAAAAATTGGTGATCTCTCCTCTATTGCTACACTAGCTAGGAGCCGAGCTAGAGAAATTGCATCAAATGCGATAGGAGGTATGAACGCAACAACAGCCTTCGGTAGGTGGAGTACTCCGTAGTCCATACTGATACAAGCTATGAGCAGTCCCAAGCATGGTCCTTGGCTTCAAGAACTCTTACTTTAGTTACTACTAGCCCAAGATGATAATAGAAAGTGACGTGCCATCTTTATATAAAATTATAATAGGCAAAGCTCAAAATATAATTATAATTTTGAGCCACATCATATCCATATAGTATCGGGTGTATATTTGGTTGTTGTACTTTATATCATCTAGAACTCAACTTTTACTTCCTACCTCTATTTAAAATCTTAAGGCTTATCTTTTTTGATAACTCAAGCTACAGATAATTTCACCAAACTTTTAGAAAAAACTGTAAAGAATTGTGATATTATATGGATACCATGTGAAAATATGTTTCATCTTGTATCAAACGGTTTCTATTTCATAGGGTAAATATTAATAGTATTCTTAATAAAATATTGGCCAAACTTTATTTGGTTTCACTTTTGGAAAAATATATGCCTTAACAGAGGTACTACTCAGAAATTTTGGTAACATGCTTGAGAGAAAAGACGGACAAGATTCTAGAATGATGGAGAAGTGTGTTTTGAAATTTGTGCATAGTGTTCATTGTGCTAAACACTATCAATAGAATCTTCTAGATGCTAGAATGGTAAATAAGATCCAACGGTTAGATATGTTGGGATTTTCCAGTCTTGATCGAGTGGTCAACCTTCAAAGTTATTCGTACACTATATAGTGATAAGACAAGAAAGTTTGGCCTAGTTTCACGAGATCGTTGTAAAGTCATTTGAACATGTAGAAATAGCTAGTAAAATTCTTGGAAATTTGTAAAACTTGGGCATTATTCGCCAAAGATGGTCTACTTTTCAATGTACTTGATTCACACAAAAAAGAGTACACGGTTAAAAGAATATGTGCATGTTCAAAGTTTGGTACTGTACTTATTTAGCAACCGAGGTCCCATAAAAGTATTACAAGCATAAGTTTTTCATTTTACTTGGATTTTTATCGTTTTCTTTAATCATTTCCAAAGTGAGGTGAAAACTTTCGAGAAGACCTGTCATATCAAGGAGCCTAATGTTTCAAAATTGTGAGTGTTTCACCTCAAAAAGTAACTGATATATAAAGTAACTTTCTAAAGTAACTGATCTACTTTAGATCATTTTCTCATTTTGTAACATACTCATATATAATGAAAAAAAATTGCAGTGGGGATCTTTCCCTACTGTTTCACCTCAAAAAAAATATCAAGGAGCCTAATGTTTCAAAATTGTGAGTGTTTCTTCGACTTAATTATTAGTGGATACCTAAAAATTACTTTTATAAATCTAGCAAAAACTATCACACATGTGTAGTTCAAATTAACTCACTTTCAAGTTGTCCACATAGAAAGCCAGAAACATTACAAAGGTTGAACATTGCATGCCTTGGGAATTATTCGTCAAAGACGATGGTCTACTTTTCGTCAATCTTTTATAGCCATAATCTCTCTATATACTTGCATGCATCACAAATAAGTAGACTATGTCAATGGAGGAGCTAGAAATTTTTAGAGGATATGCCACTCACCAAAAAAATGACATCACAAGGGTGCCACTCTCCCATAGTACTGGTACCTATCTATGTTATCCTTTGCTCGTCCCGATGCCAAGCACTACTCTCCGCATGCTCAAGCTCAGAGAGGCATGGCTTCCTCTCTTTATTTGGTTCCCTAGCTTCCTTTCTTCATATCCTATTGTGTCGCGGTTTTCGACACTGGGGTCTGAGTCCCCTTTGTTGTTCGGCCAAGGGCGCAACATCCGGCGAGCTTGGTCGGCGAGCTAGATGAACACAATCATAGAGAGAGAGACAAGGTTTTTTACCCAGGTTCAAGTCCGCCATGAGTGGAGCCCTATGTGCTGCAATATCTACTATCTGATTGTCACTGGACTACAACTTGTTCCTTCACCTGGGAAGGAACCCTACTCGAAGCCAACTATCCCCCATTCTCTACTCGACCTGGGCCTCCTTTTATATCGTAAGGGGACACCACAAGTGTTAGTATATACGCAGCGGCACGGCCTAGCCACACGGCTAACCACGGTGCATGTCATCAACGTGTTGAGCCTATTCTGTCGCCTCTAAGCGACACGATGACCGTAGAAGGGTAGCCTGAGCCATATGTCAGAGGCGGCCTTGCTGTTCCTGACACCGAGGATCTTTACCGAGTAGCTCTGTTCCCAGTGTGTCTCTTGGGTATCGCGCTCCCTGGCCGAGCAGGCGGCGGGGGTTGGGTCGAGAGTTGCTTGCAGGGTGAGCCCCCCGGCAGATTTCTCCGTGGAACCGATAGTAGCCCCTAGGCGTTGGTTTGGTTCCTAGGGAACCAATCATGCACTCTTTAGTCGAGAGTGGGCCTACCCCTGCGGTGCTTCTGCATCGCGTCCATCTACTTGGTAAGAAAATAATTTCCCTACTTTGGCTGGCCATGCTAGTTTGCTACGAGAATCGAGGCACAGCTGGTCGTGGGTGCATTGAGGGGAAACGGTTGGAAGTGATGCGCCTTGCCTCCCATCCTTTATATAATAGAGAAGGGCGATGCATGTCCTTCACTTTGCCCTCCCGCATCATTCCCATGGCTAGATCTTCTCCGCCTCCGGGCGGCGGGCTTTGCAGCCACAAGACCGCCATTTGTGCTTCGATAGGGGATTAGCAGCTAGGATTTGATCTCTTGCCTCAAACTATCCCACCTGCACCATCTCCACCCCTAGATGGAATTGATCATTGATCTTCTGCAAATCCCCAAGATGGACAGACTTGCGGCAGAGGCCACCATTTCTTCTATGGTATAGACAATTGTGGCGTCCACCGTATGCCATGGCCAAAAGTATGTACTAGGCCTCTTATAATTTCTGGTGTAACTTTCTTGCTGCTTTTGTAATCTGGGCCCTGAGTTGAACGAGAGTTACCTAGCCTTGTTGTCTAGTCGACTAGGGCCCCATCCACAGGTCTACGGGAATATACCCAGGTTCACCCTCATAGGTCCCTAGCCTTGTTGTTCGGTTATATAGGACCCCGTCCACATGTCCATGGGAATATACCTAGGTTCACCCTCATGGGTCCCTAGACTTGTTGTTCGGTCGGATAGAGCCCCATCCACAGGTTCGTAGGAATATACCTAGTTCCACCCTCATGGGTCTCTAGGCTCCCGGGGAGGTTCTTGCAGCTCATGCCGCCTCAGACTCAGGCACCATATACGCGTCACACAAGTCGACGACCCCTCCAGCGGACTCTCTAGAAACATAGAGCCTAGTATCGTACCGACGCGTCATACGCGGGAGAGCCTCGGGTCGACAGGTTTGTTCTCCTCACTGGTTGACCAAGGTCGCATCCACAGGGCCACGGGAATATACCTAGGGTCACCCTCGTGAGTCCTTGGCCTCCTAGAGCACTGGACTCCGGAAATGGCTAGAGAAGGTCCCGTCAATGGGCCCACAGGAATATACCCGGGGACTACCTTGTGAGCCCCTCCTCTTTCCATAGTGCCCGGCTACCGACAAGCCTCTATTTCTAGAAAACTTATAGTCAGGAGGGAACTTCGACCATTCTTGGGATCCTAGATATGGTAGTCGCATTCACCATAAAGATCCTGTGTAGGGTACACTTCGACTTCTTCTTGTGAATAGCATAGGCTGCCGCACAAGACCCCCGCAGTTTGTGAGCCCATAGTCGCGTCTCAAGATCAGCTGGTCCGTGGAGCTTGAAGTGGGATTAAGTCCCGTCTTTGAGTTCTGGTTTCCCTTTGATCATGGTGGAAAACCTCCCTTCGCATAGGAGGCACCGAACCGTGCCGCTGGGTGACATGGCCTGGGTGTGGCAAAGTGACGAGGCCCGGGTCTGTCTTCTGGGTTTGATCCCGATTTTCTGGTGGTTCTTTGTCCATGGGACAATTCTCCCTTCGCATAAGAGAAATGCCACACCGTGGTGAAGGATAACCATCCTGGGATCAACGATGTGCCGACACCTCAGGCTTATCTTCAGGGAGTGTTTTGGTTCTTGTAACCCTTCGACAACGGGACAAATATCCCTTCGCATAGGAGAAATGCCACGCCATGGAAACGGGAAGTGGGGTTCCGAGCGTGGTAAGGTGCTGAAACCCTGGTCTTCTTGCCGAAACGGGAAGTGGGGTTCCGAGCGTGGCGGTGATGGGTAAGGGCTCCGGGAGCAACGGTGCGCCAGCTCTAGGGCCAGTCTTCTAGGAGATTTCGGTTCTTGTGCCCCGGAAACATCCCTTCGCATAGGAGGAAGGCCACACCATATCAACGGGGGAGGGTTCCGGGCATGATGGGGTGCCAAAGCCTGGTCCTGTCTTCAGATACTGGTCAGTGATTTCCTATCGACCACGGGACAAATATCCCGTCACATAGGAGCAATGCCAGGTTCCACCCGGTTAAGCCCGTCAGCCGCGGGACAAATCCCCCTTTGCATACGAGAAATGTCAAGCGATGGTGACGGGGAAAAGAGGGTCTAGGGCACAGCGGGCGCCAAAGCTCAGACCAGTCTTCCGGGGGTGTCCCGGTTCTAATCGCTAACCTCCGGACAGATATCCCTTTACATAGGGGAAATGCCACACCGTGGTAACAAGTGAAGGACCCAGGTACAGTCTAGGACCGCCACTCGGGTCTATCCGGGACCGTGCCAGCCTACACCTTCGCTCGGGCCTCCTGTAAAGGTCCGTCGTTGTTGCCATCAGTTTGAGGAGGACGCCCTCCGTCATTGCGACTTGGGACATGATCTCATCAGGCTAAGTTATCGCGGGCCCTGCTTGATCCATCTGGGTCGCCTTTCGTTTCTTCTCGGCCATGCCACTTGGGGAAGTCCCTTGCACGGTCACCGAGCTTGAGACATATGAAGAAATCCCCATGGGTCCGCAACTCCACCAGGGGTTTGACCTGACTGCAGTTCTTCAGTGTGTGGGCTGTCGAGTTGTGGTTGGGGCACCATGGCCAGGGGTCAGTGTCAGTGGTGGACACCTCAGGTGCCTTGGTATTCCTATGCTCTGGATCGATTGCTAGGGCCTGTGTCAACACCGGGATTTTTAATCCCAGATGCCTGTTATGCCATACATCGCAATCCTAGGATTACCATTTTTGCGAGACATAATAGATTGGATATCTCAGTACATCATCCATTACAAACCATAATAAGGTCTTACACAAATAAAGGATCTCATGATCCAGTCTTAGTACAAACAAGTAGCGGAATAAATAGCATAGCGGTGGGCCCCATCTTCAGTGTCACAGGCAATGCTGACAATGGGAGATAGTCCTAGTTGTTGTAGCTGTCCTGCTGTCCTTCTTCTGGATAGTCCTCCTCATAATTTGGCCACGGGAATAGTCAGGGACAAAGCCATGAGTACTCTTTAAGTACTCGCAAACTATCACTAACAAGTAAGGTAGTTGTAGTAGGAATGCTAAGTTCTAAGTTTATTTGTAAAGTTAAGTTTGAAACCTAAGCTGAGTTCAGAAACAAAGAAAGATAAAATAAAGTTCTAACTCACCTAAGTGGGAACTTAGTTGTCATAGTCACAACCATGTTGTGGTCAAGTCAAGGTCACAATTCATTTCACAAGTCATTTTTAAAACATCTAACAATGGAACAGTATGGCCACTCCAACTGTCCATAACAGCGAACGTGACTATTTGAATAGTTTGACACTCTGCAGAGGTGGTACGCTTTCACCAATACATTCGATACATCCATCAGGGATAACCCTGAATCATCATAATTAGTATGCGGATAATCAATCATAACCTTTAAATTACACACCCTAGTACAAGCACCTCTCCTATGAGCTTGGCCTCCCAGCCATGGCCATCTGCCATCCTGGGCACTGCATAGGTGAAAACATTGAGAGGTAGCCTCAGTTCAAACCTCTAACACGAGGGAACCCATACTAATGCATATAAACTTCCGGCTAAGCCTTACCCAATTTAGGTATTGTGGTTGTACGGTAAAACTGGAATGGTATCGCATCCGAACGCAACCATCAGTTTTTATAAAGGGCTAAGGCTCATGCCTTAACGTTTTCATCATCATAAACTATTTGTGTTTCTCAACACATGTCAAAACATCTCAATAGAATGACTCATCATTCCAAGGTTTTCATAATCATTTTCACCAAGTATTGCCATCTAAAGTGATCAAGTTTTTGGTTGAGCTCTAACTTCTAAGTTAACAGTGTTCACTAAGGTGGGATGCTAATCTCAATCTCATGCCATAGAATGACATCTAAGTCTAACTAGATAGGCCAAGTTTTATACTCTTTATGATATCTGTAAATAAAGTAAAGAACTTTGGTAAAGTAAAAGAAAGTAAAGCTTGCAAGTAAAACTTGGGATAGGTATAAATCAAAGAGGTATAACCAAAGTATGCCTAATGCATCTTGCTTAGGTCAACTTTCTTAATTATAGCTTGCTAAAAATAGCTTGCCTTGGTTGGTGCAATGGTTGAAATTCTCCTCGTCTTCCTCGAGGTAGAACTCCTCCTCTTCATAGACTTGGTCGGTACTATCGTCTATAAATACATTCGGAATACACAATCACCAAACAATACTTAACTAGTCTATATAGTACACAAATGCACACACTTGATGATCTAGGATCATCACATTCATCACAAGATTTAAGGAACTAGTTTCATTTATTTTATTTGAGAAAAGTAATTTCTACTCATTGAAATTAAGTAAGATTTAATATTCTCCAATTAAAATATGAGATCATATGGACACAGGTCATCACCACATATTATAACACTTGGGAATGTGATTTAAAGGTTTGGTCACCTTTTATAAAGTTTAAGATTAATATTTAAATGATTTAAAGTGACTAGAAATGCCTATATAGCATTATTTTGGTACTATTCCAAAGTCATTGCATGCAAACCTAAATACTATTACATATTTAGATAGGTATTATCAAATGTGATTTTTGAGAGTTGGAATCAACTCAAAAACTATTATGGTTGATTTTTGAAAAAAGTTTGAATGTGGAAAAGTCTCTGTCTTGTTATTTTTGCTATGTGAGATTTCTAACTCCGATTGATTTAAATCCAACGGGCTTGGATATAGATTTTAATTATCTTTATAAAAAAATTTGAATCATTCATTTTGGTTTAGTAGAATTCTTTGAATTGATTTTCAAACTAGTGAATAGAATTGAGTTTAAGTCTAAAATAGAAAAATCTTTATTTGAATCTATGGGCTAAGACGGGAAACTAAATGGGCCGGCCCAGCGGCGATTCATGGCACAGAGGGCACCTGACAGGGGGGTCCACATGTCAGCGACTGACTCTAACGCGAAGCGGTACGGGGCGATGTGACTGCGCGATTAGAACAGAGATCAACGACGGTGGTTCATCGTCGACGACGAATAGGTTGCCGGCGAGACTGAACCCTAGCGGCTCGGTGGGGTCGATTGGGGGCTTACCAGGGCTCCAGCTAACATGGCGATGGGGGCGATCGAACTGGTGGATGATGGCAGACTCAGGCATGGTCGCGGCGGCTCCTGGGGTGGTCGCAATCGTGAGGCCCCGTTCTTCTCTGCTGTGGCGAGCTCCGGCACAATTCCAGTGACTCAGGGCTCGAGCGGCTCCATGGATGGTGTGGGGCGGTTCTGAGAGAGAGGGGACTGAGATAGTGTGGCGACGGAGGCTGGGGAAGGTCTCATTTTATAGCTTGAGGAGTGGACCGTGAGGTGCGACGGTGAGCTCGTCAGTGACGCTGGTACAGGGGCTAATGGCATGGGCGAGCTAGGCAGACGGTGGTCTGCCTCCTGGCGGTCACCTACGGTGTAATGGCGTGGCTAGGGGCGGTGGCGTTTAGTCGGGCGTGGCTAGCGCTCTGAGCGGGAGCGGCGGTGTTCGACGTGGCTCATGGCGGGTGCTAGTCGCGCGGAGCGAAATGGGCATGTCTGGGCGCGTGCTGGTGTTAAGGTGGAGCTGCGCGTGCAAGCTGAGAGCACGACGTGGCTTGTGCGAGGCTATTGGGGACGTCGCTCTAGCACGGTCCGTGCACGGTGCAGAGGCGGTGGGCGCGAGCGTGCCTTGGTGGTCCGGTGGCTGACATTGCTTGGGGAAGGGACCGTGGGTTGCGGTGCTATCACGCCTATCTCCTTAGTGCGGTGGAAGAGGGCAGGGCAGTCTCCTGCACGTGCTCGACCAGAGGGCATGGCTTCGGGGTGGCGCGACACTGCTGCTAAAGGCTAAATGGTAGCCTGTTTATGGCATGGTTGGGACTAGGGGACACCAAGGGAGTGAATTGAGGTCAAATGGCTTGACAAAAAATTGATCAAAACATTGTTATTTAGGCAGGTTTATCTGTGATCACAAGGTGTTCGACACAATGGCCGCAAGCACATTTTATTTGAATTTTGCAAAGATTTTTGGTGGGTGTGTTAGTCATACGCTTGAGCATCTGTGGTTGCTTGAGATTGTCAAGGTGAACTCATTTGAGTGGTTTTTGAAAAAGTTGGATCTATGCACATACACTTGATTCCATTTTCAAATGCCATTTAAATTTAGTGTTTAAATGTTTTTGTAAGATTTCAAAGTGTTTTTGGTAGATCATTACTTGTACTCGCAAGGGGTGCAAATATCCAGAATTGTTTCTGTTTCAATTTGACTTCTAGGAACACCTAAAGTGGCCTAGTGGATTAAAATGGCACAAATGACCATTTGCATTTATTAATCTTATTTGATCTCCTTTTCTTTGGATTTGGTTTTCAAATTATATAGATGATATGGCATTCACCTTTGAATCATTTTACAACCATCAGACCAATCAAACATGGCATTTTCAATCAATTTCATATTAATACAACACACATATGCATTCCTAATTATTTTAATGTTAAAAAGTTTTTGTTAACCCTAAATTGGGTGATTTGGATCTTGATAACCTTTATTAAAGTTTTGGGATGTTACAAACCTTCCCCCCTTAAAAAAAATCTCGTCTCGAGATTTAAGAAAGAAAACTAGGAACTAAAGAGATCTGGAAACTCAATCCTAATGTAATCTTCTCGCTCCCAAGTGGCTTCCTCTTCGGTATGGTTGCTCCATTGGATCTTGAGAAGCTTGATACTCTAGGTCCTGGTGGTTCGATAACTTCTTCCAAGATACGGATGGACACTTCACAATATGTCAGATCCTTATTGATATCAACGGCTCGGTGGTCGATGTTCTTGAACACTTCGGTCTTCTCTGGCACTTCTAAGCATTTGCGAAGTAACGAGATGTGGAACACATCATGAATGGCTGACATCTCCTCTGGCAGTTCCAGTTGATACGATAATTCTCCTCGACGGTTCAGAATCTTGAAGGGTCCGATATATCTAGGGCTAACTTTCCTTTCAGACTAAAACGTTGCGTTCCCTTCAACTGTGACACTTTGAGATACACAAAATCTCCGACATTGAAGGTCAGGTCTCTACGCCTCTTGTCAGCATAACTATTCTGTCTGGATTGGGCGGTCTTGAGGTGCTCATGGACTTTGTGAACCTTCTCTTCGGCTTCTCGTAGGATGTCGGGTCCAAAAATCTGACTCTCTCCTACTTGCGACCAATTCAAAGGGGTACGACACTTTCTTCCATACAAGAATTCAAATGGGTCCATTTGCAAACTGGCTTGATAACTGTTGTTGTATGAGAATTCTACGAAAGGTAGACAATCTTCCCATTTTGATCCATACTCTACACACAAGCTCTCAACATATCTTCTAGGATTTGGTTGACTCTTTCAGTCTGTACATCGGTCTGCGGGTGATAACTTGTGCTGAGATTCAACTTGGTTCCTAATCCTTCTAGGACTTTCTGCCAAAATCTCGAGGTAAATTGGGTTCCTCGATCCGACACTATGGTTTTGGGGGTTCCATGCAAACTGACAATTATGGCAATGTATAACTCTGCTAGCTTAGAACTCTGGTAGGTTGTCTTGACAGGTATAAAATGGGCTACCTTGGACAGTCTATCAATGATGACCCAGATTGAGTCATTTCCCCTACTAGAAGTAGGCAAACCGGTGATAAAGTCCATTCCGACGGAATGCCATTTCCATTCCAGAATTTACAATGGTTGCAACAGTCCTACGAGTCTCTGATGTTCCGCTTTGACTCTTTAACAAATATCATACCCCACGATGTAGCTTCCGATTTCTCTCTTCATCTTGTGCCACCAAAATTGCTCCTTCAAATCTTGATACATCTTCGTTCCTCCGGGGTGGATAGAATAAATGGTATTATGGGCTTCTTGCATGATAACTGGCTTCAGCTCCGAATCTGTTGGCACACAGATACGTCCTTTGTACCACATAACTCCTTCTCCGTCTTCGGTGAATCCACGTACCTTTCCTATACTAATACGATGTTTGATTCCGTCGATAGTTGTATTTCCCTTCTAGGCTTCCTTGATCTGGCTAATCAAGGTGGGTTGAAGTTCAATGCTAGCTAAGAATCCTTTGCTAGCTCAGTTCTAAACTACTCCAACTCCTCATGCAAACTGGGTTGCTTCTCCTTGATCATGGTGTTTAACCTACACGGCAATCTGCTAAGAGCATCCGCTACGACATTGGTTTTGTCGGGGTGATAGTGAATGTCAAGGTCATAATCCTTGATTAACTCTATCCATCTCCTTTGCCTCATATTTAGCTCCTTTTGAGTGAAAATATACTTCAAGCTCTTGTGATCTGAGTATATCTCACAGCGATTACCCATAAGGTAATGACGCCATGTCTTCAAGGCTAAAACTGCAGCTACTAATTCAAGATCATGGGTAGGGTAGCTCTGCTCATGTTGCTTCAGTTGTCGAGACATATATGCAATGACTTTGCCTTCTTGCATCAACACACATCCGGGACCAATCTTGGATGCATCACAATACACATCAAACGGCTTCTTGATATATGGCATAATCAATTTTGGGGCTAAAATCAATCTCTTCTCGAGTTCTTGGAAACTTGCTTCACATTTGTCGGTCCATTCAAACTTCTTGTCCTTCTTCAACAATTGGGTCATTGGTCTTGCGATGCTCGAAAATCCTTCTACGAACTTGCGGTAATATCCCGCTAATTCGAGAAATGCACAGACTTGGGTTTGAGTGGTTGGGGCTTCCCATTCTTCAACATCTTTGATCTTGGCAGGATCAACAACGACTCCTCCTGCCGACACAATATGTCTAAGGAATCCTACTTCTTTCAGCCAAAATCCACATTTGCTAAACTTGGCATGCAACTGATGTTCTCTAAGGGTTTCAAGGATGATTCTCAGATGTTGCTGATGGTCTTCTTCTAACTTGGAGTAGATAAGAATATCATCGATAAACACCATGACAAACTTATCCAGGAAGTTCATAAAGATCTTATTCATGAGATTCATGAAATAAGGGGGGCATTGGTTAATCCAAAAGACATGACCGTATACTCATACAATCTATATCTAGTGGTAAAGGAGGTTTTTGGAATATCCGTTGCACAAATCTTAAGTTGGTGATAACCAGTCCTAAGATCAATCTTAGAGAACACTCCTGCACATGTAAATTGATCAAATAGATCCTCTATCTCTGGCAGTGGGTACTTGTTCTTGATGGTGACATCATTCAGCTTCCCATAATCTGTGCACAAACGGTTACCTCCATCCTTCTTGTTGACAAACAAAACAGGCAATCTCCATGGCGATGCGCTTGGTTGAATCAAACCTTTCGCCATCATAACATGAAGTTGCTTCTTCAGCTCCACTAACTCGGATGGGTTCATGCTATAGGGTCTCTGAGCTATGGGTCCAGTTCTAGGAATTAGTTCAATAATGAACTCAATATCCCGATCCAGGGGCATACCGGGCAATTCATCTGGGAATATGTCGGGGTATTCACAGACTACTCTGACTTGGTCTATGGTGGGTAGGGCTAGACTCTTGTTGCATTTGAATTGGCAGGGCAAGGTTTTAGAAACATGCTCTGCTGTTACTCTAGAGCTACTGGTCATGGTGATGGCTTTCTTGGCATAGTCGATCAATCCTTTATGTTTCGACATCCAATCCATTCCTAGTACTACTTCCAAACCTTTGGTTCCCAGTACTATTATATTGGCATAAATATCTATCCCATGAATTCTGATAGGCACAGTCTTGCAAATTTTTCTAGCTTTGGTAGTTGAACCAGGTATTTGAACTATCATAACATGCTTCAGGTTGGTTGGGTGAATCTTACTAGTGCATGCAAATTCTTCTATAAAAAACGAGTGCGATGCTCCAGAATCAAACAACACTCTTGCTAATATTGAGTTAACAGAAAACATACCCAGTACGACATCTGGCGCTTCTTGGGCTTCTTCAGCATTCATGTGGAACAAACGACCGTTGCGGTTGAGCAAATTCCTGGGGGCGAATCTCCTTCCGGGCTGAACACGGCGCTACTGATGAGCTGAGGCATTCACATTAGCAGTGGCGGCAATCTTCTTGGGACAGTCATTGGAGTAGTGACCCTTCACTCCACATTCAAAGCAAGTGATCTGAGACTTGTCTTTGGCTGCAACATGCACGGCATTGCTTCCAGTCCTTGGGGCAGTATTGTTGGTGTCGTTGTTGTTTGACTTGGGCGGTGCACGATTGAAGTTCTTGGAGTTGCTGGGGTGGTTGATGTGATTTCCTCCGGACTTCACATTTCCTCCGCTACGGTTGGGGTAGCTTGGGCGAGACATTGGGGGTCTATTGTTCCGGGGGGCATATCCTATAGACAGGTTGGGGCGATACTTTTGGTGACTGTTGAATCCACTCTGGTGTATCATCCTGCGTTTGCGTTTGTCATTGGCTTGGTTGATCTTTCCTTCCATCTAGATGGCAGAGTTGACTAGCTCTTTGAGATCGTCAAAACAAATGTTGAATAACACCATTTGCATCTCATCATGCAATCCATTTAGGAATCTCTCCTTCTTCTTGGCTTCAGTATTGATCTCATCAGGTGCATACCTAGCGAGAGATAGGAATCTGTCACGGTACTCTACTACAGTCATCCTGCCCTTGCTTCAGTTCTCTGAATTCATCTCTCATTCTTGTGACTAAACGTTGCGGCACATGGGTGCGGCTAAACTTGGTCGTGAAATCTTCCCACGTCATCACTTGACCGTGGTTCATGGTACGGGTGCTGTTCCACCATGCTCTTGCATCTCCTGCCAGA
This sequence comes from Avena eriantha, assembly GCA_910589775.1. Classification (NCBI taxonomy): domain Eukaryota; kingdom Viridiplantae; phylum Streptophyta; class Magnoliopsida; order Poales; family Poaceae; genus Avena; species Avena eriantha. The sequence continues at coordinate 345,435,669 of OU342742.1, read as the reverse complement.
TAGTGGGTGGCAAACAGAACTTGCTCATTTGCGTCAACTCCTGCTACCTCTAGGTTATTTTCCATGGTCTGTAACCAATCATCTACATCTAATGGGTCTTCAGACTTGCTAAAGGTAGGGGGATTGGTATTCTGGAAGTTTTTGAGTTTGGATCCATGATGATCCTGATTTCCATGGCCTTGATTATTATGGGCCATCTAAGCGATCTATTGCTGGGTAGCTAGATTTCCTTGGCGCTCTGCTCTACCAGCTTCGTGGTCCGAAACTAGCATCTGAAGAATCTGCAGCATCGGGTCCTGCGATGAGCTGCTTCCTCCGGGGTTTCCACGAGTCATCTGAAGATTGAGATAGATAAAGGGGTAAGGGGGAAAGTTCTAAGGTTTATGGTTTTTTTTTCAAAAGCTAAAACTTTGAGTTTGACTCGGGTTTGGCAAACTAACAACTTCTCATTCATTCATTCATTCAAGCAAAGCACACGATACAAACACACACACACCACAACAAAAGGAAAGCAGATGGTTTTAAGAACCATTCTATGAGCTAAGATACAATGGGACCAATACATCTCCTACGATAGTGCTCTAGTGCATCTAATAATCATCGATGAAGTCGGAGTCATCATTGTGGATGTAGAAGTCCATGGCATCATCCTCTAGGTAGTCATCATCATTGCTGAGGTACGAGTGAATATCCCCCTGGATGTCTTCATCTTCTTCTTCCTCTTCTTCTTTTGCAGCAAGCTGAGCTTCTTGCTCCTTGATGGTCTTCTCGAGGTCGGCCACCTTCTTGCAAATACAGGCGATGATGCAATCCTTCTTTGCGTGTTGACGACGAAGTGATTGACGATCCTTGACGAGTAGGGCGAAAGTTTGGGCCTTCTGGGCGGCAATGGCAAGGTTGTGGTTGGCGTACTCTCTAGCATTCTCCAATTCCTTCTGCCTATCATACAGTAGGAAGTCAAGGTTCTCCACTTGGCGTCTCATCTCTGGGTGACTTGGCATCTCGAACCGCATTCCCATGGAATCACGCCTAGCATAGTGCGCAAAGCGGGTTCCCTGGATCAAGTTGACGTTCTTTCAGCAAAGACGGGCGAGAGCTTCATGCATTGCCCTGGCTAATTCGTCTAGCCAGTTGTTCTCTCTCACGTTGAACTGAATCTTCTCGGAAAGTGGTGCTTCCATCTTGCCTCGAAGATCAACAACTATCAGCCATTGTAAATCTCCTCCTGGATGATCATGGAGTTGAGCTCCGAAGAATTCCGGATGCGGACGCTCAAGGTACTCAGACAGTTCATCAAGATCCCTCTCGAACATCAGTTGGCCTCCGTTTCCCAACTGGTAGAACTTGCAGTACTGAACTTCCATCTATAATAATTTAGGATGAGTAAGTTGGTGAAGTGATCAAGTGTGTCAAATTTTCTGTAGTAATGTAAGAATTTTTTTGAGGAACATGATTTTTTTTTGAAAGAATCCCAACGGTAAGAGTGGAAATAGGTTTTCATAAATACCCACTTCCTTTGTTTTGCAACTAAGTTTTTGTTCGGACGTCCATTCTAACTAGGGTCTCCTATGGTCAGGATGGCTCTGATACCAACTTGTCAACACCCGGATTTTCAATCCCAGATGCCTGTTATGCCATACATCGCAATCCCAGGATTACCTTTTTTGCGGGACATAACAGATTGGATATCACAGTACATCATCCATTACAAACCATAATAAGGTCTTACACAAATAAAGGATCTCATGATCCAGTCTTATTACAAACAAGTAGCGGAATAAATAGCGTAGCGGTGGGCTGCATCTTCAGTGTCATAGGCAATGCTGACAATGGGAGATAGTCCTAGTTGTTGTAGCCGTCCTGCTGTCCTTCTTCCGGATGGTCCTCCTCATAGTCTGGCCACGGGAATAGCCAGGGACAAATCCATGAGTACTCTTTAAGTACTCGCAAACTATCACTAACAAGTAAGGTAGTTGTAGTAGGAATGCTAAGTTCTAAGTTTATTTGTAAAGTTAAGTTTGAAACCTAAGCTGAGTTCAGAAACAAAGAAAGATAAAATAAAGTTCTAAATCACCTAAGTGGGAACTTAGTTGTCATAGTCACAGCCCTGTTGTGGTCAAGTCAAGGTCACAATTCATTTCACAAGTCATTTCGAAAACATCTGACAACGGAACAATATGGCCACTCCAACTGTCCATAACTGCGGACGCGGCTATTCGAATAGTTTGACACTCTGCAGAGGTGGTACACTTTCACCACAACATTCGATACACCTGTCAGGGATAACCCTGAATCATCATACTTAGTATGCGGATAATCAATCATAACCTTTCAATTACACACCCTAGTACAAGCACCTCTCCTATGAGCTTGGCCTCCCAGCCATGGCCATCTGCCATCCTGGGTTCAAAACTCTCCCGCGAGGGAACCCATACTAATGCATATAAACTTCCGGCTAAGCCTTACCCAATTCAGGTATTGTGGTTGTATGGTAAAATTGGAATGGTATCGCATCCGAACCCAACCATCAGTTTTTATAAAAGGCTAAGGCTCATGCCTTAACATTTTCATCATCATAAACCATTTGTGTTTCTCAACACATGTCAAAACATATCAATAGAATGACTCAACATTCGAAGGTTTTCATAATCATTTTCACCAAGTATTCCCATCTAAAGTGATCAAGTTTTTGGTTTAGCTCTAACTACTAAGTTAGGAGTGTTCACTAAGGTGGGATGCTAATCTCAATCTCATGCCATAGAATGACATCTAAGTCTAACTAGATAGGCCAAGTTTTATACTCTTTATGCTATCTATAAATAAAGTAAAGAACTTTGGTAAAGTAAAAGAAAGTAAAGCTTGCAAGTAAAACTTGGGATAGGTATAAATCAAAGAGGTATAACCAAAGCATGCCTAATGTATCTTGCTTAGGTTAACTTGCTTAATTCTAGATTGATAATAATAGCTTTCCTTGGTTGGTGCAATGGTTGAAATTCTCCTCGTCTTCCTCGAGGTAGAACTCCTCCTCTTCATAGACTTGGTCGGTACTATCGTCTATAAATACATTCGGAATACACAATCACAAAACAATACTTAACTAGTCTATTTAGTACACTAATGCACACACTTGATGATCTAGCATCATCACATTCATCACAAGATTTAAGGAACTAGTTTAATTTATTTTATTTGAGAAAATTAATTTCTACTCATTGAAATTAAGTAAGATTTAATATTCTCCAATTAAAATATGGGATCATATGTACACATGTCATCACCACATATTCTAACACTTGGGAATGTGATTTAAAGGTTTGGTCACCTTTTATAAAGTTTAAGATTAATATTTAAATGATTTAAAGTGACTAGAAATGCCTATATAGCATTATTTTGGTACTAGTCCAAAGTCACTGCATGCAAACCTAAATATTATTACATATTTAGATAGTTATTATCAAATGTGATTTTTGAGAGTTGCAATCAACTAAAAAACTATTATGGTTGATTTTTGAAAAAAGTTTGAATGTGGAAAAGTCTCTGTCTTGTTATTTTTGCTATGTGAGATCTCTAACTCAAGTTGATTTAAATCCAATGGGCTTGGATAGAGATTTTAATTATCTTTCTAACAAAATTTGAATCATTCATTTTGGTTCAGTAGAATTCTCCGAATTTATTTTCAAACTAGTGAACGGAATTGAGTTTATGTCTAAAATAGAAAAATCTTTATTTGAATCTGTGGGTTAAGGCGTGAAACTAAATGGGCTTGCCCAGCGGCGCTCCGCGGTGCAGAGGGAAACTGACAGGGGGCATCGACATGTCAGCGACTGACTCGAACATGAAGCGGTACGGGGCGATGTGGACCATTTGATTAGAACAGAGATCAACGGCGGTGGTTCATCATCGACGACGAACAGGTCGCCGGCGAGACTGAACCCTAGCGGCTCGGTGGGGGTCGATTGGGGACTTACCAGGGCTCCAGCTAACATGGCGATGGGGGCAATCGAACTGGTGGACGATAGCGGACTCAGGCGTGGTCGTGGCGGCTCCTGGGTGGTCACAATCGACGGGCCCCTTTCTTCTCTGCTGCGGCGAGATCCGGCACAATTCCGGCGACTAAGGGCTCGAGCGGCTTTGGGGATGGTGTCGGGTGGTTCCGAGAGAGAGGGGAGTGAGGTAGTGTGGCAATGGAGGCTGGGGAAGGTCTCCTTTTATAGCTCGACGAGGGGACCATGAGGTGCGACGGTGAGGTCGTCGGTGATGCTGGTACAGGGGGCTAATGGCATGGGCGAGGTAGGAGGACGGTGCTCTGCCTCCTGGCGGTTAGCTACGGGGTAATGGCGTGGTTAGGGGTGGTGGCGTTTGGTCGGGCGTGGCTAGCACTCTGAGCGGGAGCGGCGGTGTTCGACGCGGCTCACTGCGGGTGCTGGTCGCGCGGCGGGAAATGGGCATGTCTGGGCGCATGCTGGTGTTAAGGCGGAGCTACGCGTGCAAGCTGAGGGCACATCGTGGCTTGTGCGAGGCTGTCTGGGACGGTGCTCTGGCGCGGTGCGTGCACGGTGTAGAGGCGGTGGGTGTGAGCGTGCCTTGGTGGTCCAGTGTATTACATTGCTCTGGGAAGGGACCGTGGGCGGCGGTGCTATCACACATATCTCCCTAGTGCCGCAGAAGAGGGCGGGGCGGTCTCCTACGAGCTGCCGGTGCTCGACCGGTGGGCATGGCTTCGGGGTGGCATGGCACTGCTGCTAAAGGCTAAAGGGTAGCCTGTTTATGGCATGGTTGGGACTAGGGGAGACCAGGGGAGTGAATTGAGGTCAAATGGCTCGATAAAACATTGACCAAAACAGTGTTAGTTAGGCAGGTTTATCTGTGATCATAAGGTGTTCAACACAATGGCCGCAAGAACATTTTATTTGAATTTGGCAAAGATTTTTGGTGGGTGCGTTAGTCATATGCTTGAGCATCTGTGGTTTCTTGAGATTGTCAAGGTGAACTCATTTGAGTGGTTTTTGAAAAAGTGGGATCTATGCACATACACTTGATTCCATTTTCAAATGCCATTTAAATTTAGTGTTTAAATGTTTTTGTAAGATTTCAAAGTGGGCCTTGGTAGATCATTACTTGTACTAGAAAGGGGTGCAAAGATCCAGAATTGTTGCTGTTTGAATTTGACTTCTAGGAACAACTAAAGCGGCCTAGTGGATTAAAATGGCACAAATGACCATTTGCATTTATTAATATTATTTGATTTCTTTTTCTTTGGATTTGGTTTTTAAATGATCTAGATGATGTGGTATTCACCTTTGAATCATTTTACAACCATTAGAACAATCAAACATGGCATTTTCAATCAATTTCATATTAATACAACACACATATGCATTCCTAATTATTTTAATGTTAAAAAGTTTTTGTTAACCCTAAATTTGGTGATTTGGATCTTGATAACCCTGATTAAAGTTTTGAGATGATACAGCCTGCTTCACAGGTGGGATCTTGTGATTCTTTTTCTTGGTGGGGTATCCATCTTCATCAACGGCCTTGCTAGGCTGAAGTCGCACCTCTTCGTCCCGAGCGCACTTGTCTGATAAAGCGAATAGCTCAGGGGTGGTATCCAGGTCTTGTGTGCTCATATTTTTCCTCATGCGATGGTCCCGAACGCCAACATGGTACGCTGCCTCGATGGCTTCAGGGGTGGTCTTGGGGATGGTATGCAGTACTTGACAGAATCGCTGAGTGAACTTGCACAGGCTTTCCCCGGCTTCTAGGACAGCATGTGCAAGTCACTTACCGTACTAGGATGCTTGAACCTGCCCTAGAAGGCCCTGACAAACTGATCACAGAGATCCTCCCATGATTTGATGGAGCTCGCAGGCAGGTTGATAATGAGCCAAGCTCGGGCCTCGCTCTTCAGGGAAGGGGGAAACCAGTTGGTCATGACCCGCTACATGCCCTCGGCCACCTGTACTGCCATGTAGTAAATCTGGAGGAAGTCCTCTGGTTTGGTCTTCCTATCATACTTGTAGGGTATGTTGGGCCAGAACGTCGGGGCCCAAGTGACTCTCCGTAGCTCCAGAGTGAAGGCAATGTATCTAGCCACGAATGATGGGGCGCTCCGCCCAGATCAAGTCAGCTCGATGTTGTTGCGGAGGTGACCCTCCGGGCGGCACTCGTTGCGCGTCCGGGTGTCCTCCTCTTGGCGCTCGCTCAGGATCCGGTGCAGGTCTCATGACCGCGAGGATTGAGAGAAGCCCATTGAAGCGCGATCGTCACTTCTCTCCCTGATCAAATTCCAGGGAGGATGACCCTTGTGGCGGCTCTCCGAGCGATAGCGATTCGGTATGTGACGAGTTTGCTCTGGGTCTCTTATGCTAGCGGATCAGAGGGTTGGCCTTTGTCGCGGGGTCCTGACTACCCCCTTGTTCCCTGGGAAGGATGGCCCTGACCATTGAACGCGAGATGGCGGGTCCCTCTTGGTGTCGAGCGACGCTGACGAAGTGGGCCAATCTCGCTAGCCAGGCATTGGTGCGCGAATTATCCCCAACCGCCTTTAGCAAAAAATCCAGCATGGCCTCCGTGGAGGCTAAAGCTATGATAGGGCTGGGGGCCCGGAGGGAATCGGGGCAGGCCTCTGACTCCCAGCGGCGCCCGAGCCCCCGAGGGCTAGGGTGCTTCTTTGTAGGGACACGAGACGGGCTGATCAGGGGAGTCCAGTCTCGCGGGGTCACCGCCTCCTTTGTCTCGTTCTCTCGGAGATCGTGAGAGCTTAGGCGAGTGGCGCTAGAGTGGTAGCCCCTACCGTGCTCTGAGGCATGGAATAAGTGGCTGCCATCTTTTGTTGCTAGACGTGCGCCCCCTACCTGGCGTGCCTTATGTCGTGTAGAAGTTTTTGACATAAGGAGTATGAGTCCTCCTTTGTTGTTTGGCTAGGGGCACAACGTCCTGCGAGCTTGATCAGCGAGCTAGACGAACACAATCATAGAGAGAGAGAGATAGGTTTTTACCCAGGTTCAGGTCCGTCGTGAGCAGAGCCCTACATCCTGCAATATCTACTATCTGATTGTCATTGGACTACAACTCGTTCCTTCTCCCGGGAAGGAACCCTACTCTAAGCTGACCGTCCCCGCTTCTCTACTCTACTTGGGTCTCCTTTTAAATCGTAAGGGGACACCACAAGTTTAGGTATACACACGGAGGCACATCCTAGCCACACGACCAGCCATAGAGCGCATGACATCAACATGGTGAACCCGTCCTATCGCCTCTAAGCACCATGATGACCCTAGCGGGGTAGCCTGATCCATAGGCCAGAAGTAGCCATGTTGTTCCTGGCACTATGGTTCTTTCCTGGGTAGCTCCGTTCCTAGTGATTTACCCAGGCCAAGCAGGCGGCGGGGGTAGGGTCACGAGTTGCTTGCGGGGTGAGCCCCTGGGCAGATTTCTCCAAGGAACCAACATATCCTGCCTCCAATCACAGAGATTGTGAGAAAATAGTGGGTAATCGATCTGAATGGAAGTTATGGATTGAGAGAGAGGGGATTGTGAGCGAATAGAGTGAGAGCAAGGTGGAGGAAGCTGGCTTGATGGGGAGCATATCAGCTTAACTGTTGAGACCTCATGAGTTGTACTCCCTCCTCCGTTTCAAAATATAAGATGTTTTAGCTTTTGTGAAATGAATGCATCTAGATACACACGTTTCGCAGAGGCTAAAACATCTTATATTTTGAAACAGAGAGAGTAGTCACTAGTGGGTCGGGTCATTTGACTGTGTTTTTTGGAGTTCCCTTTATCTTTTTGTCATGGACTAGCTAGTGCTGAGTCGTTCTAAGAACTTCCACATAATTTCTATGTGTGTGCCACGACACAAGGCCCCTGTCGCTGGTTCTGCCAATGGTGTCAAATAAAAATTAATACATGTGTTTGAAAAAAATTGTCAGGAGAAGATCACTCATAGAATATTCATCATCTTGTTCTTGCAACTCACATTTTAAACATTATTGGTATGTTTTGTTAATGGTAAAAGAGGAAAGTTTCTTTGACTCCCGAGCTCCAGTGCTCTATTTATTTAAAAAAATCAAAATTATATTTACATATATTTTTAAATGTAAATAGTTTTGGTCGTAATCAAGGTTGCATTCTACAAGTACGTAAAATCGCAACACGGAATTCTTTTTATTGGGGGCTACATCAGAACCACAAAATTGGATAAAGTTTTGTATTTGAAAAATACATGGACAGATCCAGACTTTGAAATTTATACTTTGCACTTCGTAAGGAAATCATTAACTACTCCCTTTGTTTCAAAATTTATGATATTTTAGCCTTTTTTGAAACCCATTTATCCAAACGACTTTTAGTGTGTAGGTTTAGAACAAATGGGTGAACCTATACACTAAAATGCATCTAGGTACATCTATTTTAGAAAAAAGCTAAACCATCATATATTTAGAAATGAAGGGAGTACATCTGGGTATATTTAAAAAACTCATAAGTATGATTTTTGGTTTTTTAAAGGTGCTTTGGAGCAAAAAATATGCAAAAATAGCATAGATGATATAGATCCAAGGAAAAATAATATTATCAATGTCCAGTACATAAATGATTATAAAAGTAGAAAATTAGTAAAAAATCCCATTGTTCAGTGATTCAGTGATAGATAGAGAAAATTGAAAAAGACTACATATGTGTCCCTGGTGGAATCCACATAATTAGTTGTTTCTTCTACCCATTTATTCCTCGATCCTCCTTCTTGGTCATCTACCTTGTGATGAATACACACTCTCTATGCTGCAGCATGGCCCACATGCATCATCCTCTTTTCCGAAGAAGAGCTACGCTAATAAGTGAAACGGTTCTAGAACATCAGGAGACATCTCCGATGTACTATTCATAGTGAATCCCATTTTATTCAGTCGTTGGATTTAGAAGACCAAGGGATGAAATTGATGCGTTAGGCCCAATTCAAAACTGGCACATTATATAGTGGTATAGGTATTTTTGGACCTATTAAATTAATGGGATGTTTTCTCTTCTATGCCTACATAAGATACATTTTTTCTAGTTGTCTCGAAAACATGATCAATCTCACTGGTACGCGAGCCAAAGCTTGCAAGGTTGCTTGCTTCATGGTCATAGTACCCTAGAAGTATCCCGACCCTTTGAAAATTGTATTTATTATACAGTACTTTCCTTTGTTAGACTATCACCGGACATGAGGAGAACATAGCAGTGTTGACGCCCAGTGTGAGTCCCTTAGCTGTTGGACGTTATATTATCAGATCCAATGGTACATATATGGCCCTGCCATTACTGATTTTCCTCTAGTGAACACAAGCCGTCCATTGAGAGAGATCTAATGGCTCATATGCTTCCTTATTGATACACTATAGTGTGGTATAGATATATGTAGCTATATCCTCTCTATTAGATCCTATGTACTCCCTCTATTCCAAAATATAAGATGTTTTCGCTTTTGTGAAATGAATATATTAAGATTTCTTTTAGTGTGTAGGCCTCTCTCATCAAAAAAGAATGATCCCATCAGGTTGACACTATGCAGAATGAAGGCCATGTCTGCAAGAGTTCTCCTGGGACACTATATAAGTTATTTTGGTGAGTACTACCTTATATGGTTGTAGTCCAACAAGCAGAAAACTTCCGTGTGAAATTATTAATTTTTTGTTAAATATTAACCACTTTATAGTATGGTATTTCCTTTTGCAGTCGAAATTGTTGGCCTTCAAATCCATATCAAACACATGAATTCTTAAAAAACCTTGGCTAACACAGAATACTAGAAAACTTAAAATTGTGTTTTCTAATTTTGTCAAACAAACTGGAGAACACATGTAGTTCAAGTTCGATTAATTTGACAAAAATCACCTGAAACTCATTTAAATAGTTAAAAGTAGTTATCCCTTGAATGTAAATTGTGGAGACTATAATAAAAGCATATGTTTAGGAGGGATCCATCCCAAATTACAAGCATTTACCTGTTCCTTAATAGTACTCTCTGCAGCTGTATAGAGACAAAGATGTGGTCCTGATCTAGTCACCATCAATATGATACCCGCTGCCATCATCAGGACCAAAGACGAAGATGGAGGAAGAATGGAGGCTTTGCGTTGAGCAAGCGAGGTTGCTGAGATGCAACCTGACAACCACAGCCATGTAGCTACTAGCCGCTCGGCATGGACACAATAATAACTAGTACTCCCACCAAATTTGGCTCTAGCAATATCATGGCTGGTGATGCATGTCTCATTCACTAAATAACCAAATACTTACCAGCAAGTACACCATCACACCTTCATGCTAGTAGTAATAAAGTTTTTTTAATTTACTAGGGCCATTTTTTTAATTATATATCGGTTTTGCAAGAAATCAGGCGTCTGGTTTTTAGTTATGTCTCAGTCATCTCCCTGGGATTCGTGCAATACATGAGTTGCAACTAGGTTGTAACTGAGATTTGAATGAGTTGCAATTAGGTTGCAACTGAGAATTAGCACAAATTTTATAAGTTGCAACTATATTGAAATTGAGAATTAGCACAAAATAGTATGATGACGTCAGCCACTTAGACATAACTAAAAATCAGGCGCCTGAGATCTAGACTCTCCCATAGTACATAAGCCCTTAAAGCTGTTTTAGCTCTCTAAATAGGATTATATTATGAAACAGAGGGAGTACTAATTAAGGTATTCCATGTGTCCGCTCATTGACTGAGATCGACCATAGCTTCACACTTTGCCAGTTTGGCCAGGAGTTTGTCCTTCTGTTCCTCGAGGTCCTGGATCAGTTCGAATCTTTTGCCTAGCAGCTCCACCATGCCGATGTTCCACCACTTCACCTTGTCATGCTCAATTAAGTATTCCATGGCGAGATTCCGAATGAGGCTAAGCCCGACCTTGTCAGTGGTGAGTTTCAAGTAATGTCTATTGCACTACTTGACGAGGACGCATCTGTCCGCCATCTTCACACATAAATTGCCCATCACCTATTCACCATAAACTCGATCTCAAAGTCAATATTCTGTTAGATGAACAGGGATCAAAAATTCAGAAGTGTACCTAGAGAACCATGAAGGAAGAGAGACACGAAATCGCAATTTGAACGATATTATTACCTTGAGGTTGGGCCGATCGGCCTCCATCAGTGATGGCGAAGATGATTATACAGGCAGGAGTGCCGCTGGAATGCGAAGACTGCTCGACCTAAAACACCATTGAGAAAGAATGTACTAGTAGGAAAATGAGTGAATCAAGAAACGATCGAAGACATGGAAAGTTGCCCAAGCACGGAGATTTACCTGAAGGTATCGGCCTCCAATGGTGATAGTGAAGATGTTTCTACAGGCAGGAGTGCCGAGGGAATGAGAAGACCGCCTGACCTAAAACACCATTGAGGAATAATGTACTAGTAGGAAAATGTGCAAATCAGGAAATGGTCAAAGACATGGAAAGTTGAGCAAGCACAAGATTTACCTGAAGGTATCCGTCCTCGGCTACAACAGCTTTGAAGGACCTAGAGTTGAAGACCTCTTGCCTGCAGCCGAGGGATTCGACTGGGACGCAAGGATTGTTGCATCGCTTGGGACCGGTAGCAACATAATGGCACAATAGAGAATCAATTTCTTGTCTTCCGCTAGCTCCGTCGTCGCGACACGAGCCCTTCTGTAGCGTTGCTAGTTCCCAGTCATGCTAGTGAAGTAGCACTGCAAAAAGAAACGGAAACGAGCAAAACATCTGGCAGAGAAGAGGAGGAGGGGGAAGGTCTAGGTGGATACCTCATTTCCATTTAGATACAATGCTTCACAAAGAAATTGAAGAGACAGCCGTGAGCAGTAGTCACGCCCAACATGGCCTCGCCATCCACTAACGGCATCTACTATTCTGGAAAAAACAACAACACAAGTCCTAGTGTAGTATATATGTATACTAGTATAATATAGTACGTGTACTAGTAAGTTGCACGTCCCCTGCATGTGAGACATAGATAATAGACGTATCACATATCATCATTATATATAAAATTATAATAGGTAAACTCAAAAAAATTGATCGACATCTATAAAGTATGGGTGTATATTTGGTTCTTGTACTTTGTATCATGTAGAACTCAACGTTTATTAGCTATCTAACACTTGAAAATTGTGGTAACATGGTCTGGAGATAAAAAAGAGAAGATTCTTGAATGATGGAGAAGTGTGTTTTGAGGTTTGTGCATAGCGTTCATTGTGATAAAGACTATTAGCAATAGAATCTTCTAGATGCTAGAATGGAAAAGAAGATCCATCAACTAGAAATGTTGGGATTCACGAGTCATGATCCAATGGTCAATATTGAAAGTTATTCGTATACTATATAGTGCTAAGATACATACTCCCTACATCCACAAATAAGTGTACTTTTAGCTTTGTCCTAAGACAAATGTAAAGTTCGACTAACTTTATACGGAACTGTAGAAATACTTATGATACTCCATACTAAATTGGTACCACTAGATCAGTATTGAAGTATAGCAAGATTTTGAGTCGTTCAGAACTCTCGGTGCTTTTTGAGATACCGACTAATCATGTGCATATTCATAATAGTTTCATAGTGTATAACTTTAAGAGCAATCTTTGTGAGACTTTCTTGAAGTTCAAAATTAACCTAACTTCGATTTAAGTGGGTCAAATGAGCTAGGAGGCTTGAAAATCATAAAACTACGGGATTGTCCATAAATCATGTTTCTCATTGTCCCTAAAACGATTCCTGCATAATTTTAGGAGGGGAATATATACCACACGTTTCCAGATCAAATTTGAGCTGATTTATGTAAATTCGCATAAAATTCTCAAGTGCGAGAAATTGTTAGCACATAGTAATTGAAGAACTATATAGGCAAAATTTAAGAGAAATCAATTCAAACTTGATCTAAGTTCCACAAGTTGACATAGAGTCATTTGAGTGGGAAATATTGTCCAAGAAGATTGCAAAAAAATAGAAAGGTGAAATGTGCATAAAAACTTGACATGGACTTGTGTGGTACTCAGAGAAATATTGTGTGTCCTTGCTTCACATCAAGAAAATTGTATATTTGACCATCTATCTCACTCTATGTGAGTGTTTTTGATGAATGCGTGCATCCCGTGTCTTCTTGTGGTGTGAAATGAAGCAACCAGAGTCCCTCGAATCATTTAGGACTTTCGAATTGGTGCTAACCTAAGCCATGGTACACCAATTCTCATGTTGTAGTATATCTTAGCACTATATTAACTTATCTTACCACTATATAGTACTAGATGGGTGCATCTTGGCATGGTGAGCAATAGTGCTGCCAATAATGGGAGTTTCCAACTTCTAGGAACAAAAAAACCATTTTGAATTTTTGAAGTGAAAAGAATGGTTTCTTTTAAAGCAAGCACGAAGAATATGGCTCAGAACACCAAAAGCCCAGTTCCTAGACAAACATTTGACCATGTTTCACTTACGATTACTAGGTTTTATGTGTTCTTAGAGCTAACTTTGCCCATTTAAATGAATTTAAGCTAGTTTATCAATGTTGGGTAAAATTTGAATCTAAAAGTAAGTGGTAGATTGTAACATCCCATTTTCAACAACCTTGTTTAGTTGTCCTGAATGCAAAAATCAAGGGGAACTAAAACTTTTTTGTTGTTTAAGTGATTCAATGTTTGTTTGCTTGCTTGTGTTATTGAATCTGATTGTGCAGTAGATCATATACTCCTTACCTCACCCTCAGTTGACAAAAGCTATTTAACAAAAGTTAGGTCTTGGCTTATTTTTCATATTCTCAAATGTTTCGGCATTTCAAAAAAAAGCCAAGATGCCTTTGCTACACCAAGTATTTTAGTAGCTTCTATTTACAAAACTATGGAGATCTATATGCTATCATCTCCTCATATTTCCAATATAGAACTTCCAAATTATCTTACCTCTAGTTTTCCAAAAACTTTTATAAAACTTTTGAATTCCAATGTTCGTAGAGGTACCAAGGACTCTCACCTACTTCAAATCCAACCTTTTCAAAATACCCATCTTTACCTCAAGCTAAGCTTGAAGGTATCCTTAGTAGTAGACTTAAGATGCTTGTTTGATGAATTGCCTTGATATGCTATTTGACTTGTTTGAATAAGTAGTGTGAGATACCCTAGGAACATCCTTTAGCAACAAGTTACCCAATAAAAGCAACCTCTACTCCCTTGAGAAGAATTCATCTAAGCATAGAAGAAAGATAAACCATGTCCTATTATCAGGACCATATCTACTAAACTACTTAAACAACCCAAATTAATGATCTCAGGCCTAGTGACACATCTACCATCCTAATTGGGTGTAAACCACCATCTTCTATGATCCCCCATGATCAATGAATCCAATCACCAATTTCCCCAAGTTTGCCTTGGTCCTAAGTCACTCAAGTGACCATGTGTTTTCCTTAAAAACTCTTTTCTAGATCATTTCCTTCTTATAACCTTTATAGCATAAGGGACCAACTAAAGCCATGAATCCTCTCTACTTAACCCACTCTTAAACATCACCCCCTTGGTGATGAGTTTGGACCCTTGCTTACCCTAAAAAACATCACCTCTTGTATCCTAGTCAAAAAAACCAATTTGACTAATTCTAGAACTAATGTTAACATCACTTCTTTGCTACTCTCTCCTTTCCAAACCTTGTGAATTTTTGGAAATGCACTTGAACCATATTGTAGACCATATTAAGGACTTACAAACCCCACCCTTTCCCCTGGCTAAATCAATCCTTGACCCCCCTTGTTCTTGATGGTTCTATAGGAAATAAAGTATTAATTTCCACAAATCTTATCAACAAGCCTACTATGGTAGAAGCTCACATACTCATATTATCTTATTTCAAAACAAAAGTGTCTATCCCTCCATCACTTCTCTGTCTCTAGTGGAGCTTCATGCTTCTTGATCCCACAACGTTTTTGAGTCTAAATAATAATCTACCTTGACAACTTTATTTTTAGCAAAGTTTGGCATCAATTCCCGGAGCACCCAATCTTGATAAAGACCATCCCTAAGTATTAGAGTAATCTACATCACTTGTACTACCAAACCATATGCCCCTTTCAATCAAATGGATCCCTGGATCATCTTCTATAACCTGCCAAACATGGTATGAAAATATTACAACCCTAGAGAAAGACCCTAAAAATATGGCTAAGTCAAAAATGCATTAAATGCCATGGTTTAAGTAAACCATAATCCACCTATGCCATGCAAACCCATATATGAGTACCTGGTCATGAGTATTTCTAAACCCCACTTCTACCCTGGCCAAAACAAAACGTAGCATGTTTTCCAAGAAGGTTTGCAACACAAGTTAAATTAAGGGGAATGACACCTTTAATTTTATCAAACTTTGGAGGATCATAACTATTGTTTGGAACAGAACTAGGAAGAATACTTGTTATGGGGTTGTTCACCTATAATCCCTCTATGCAATCAAACACTAACCATGACTAGAAGTGGCTCGAGCTGCTCGCCATCATCAAGCCAAGGTGGTACCTTGCTAACCTCACCCTAGATGACTTAAGTTGTGTAACATGCCAAGAATGACTGATGTGGTTGTGTCCACTGCTATGCATGGGTACACACTTGTCCCAGCCTTGCACGACACCCCTAGCTCGAAAATACCCAGCCCCAAACCAGTCCAGGAAGGTGAGGCAAAGAAGATGGAGAAAAATATTGCCATTAAAGTGTAGCAGTAGTTTTGCCCCGTCATATCTCTCCCTGGGCCTAGCCGTACGTGCTACAGCTCCCCTGACCTCCCTCTTATTCACCCTCGAACTCTAGTGACCCCCAACCGGTGATGTCCACGTCGGATAGAGAGACGTTGCCCCCGCGCTCATCACCCTCCCCACGGTACCAACCGACCGCGAGCCCGTGCGGGAGACAGTCACTACCCCTCCTCGCCACCCTACGCCTAGCGTCTCCCCTCGCCCAAGCTTACCAGATCCCTAAGAGCAAGTACAATAGAGCCATGTCAGCTGGCTATAAGAAGTAAAATATAGTTTCTGTGCTGAGTTGGAAGAGAGATGAGAGGGGAGAGAAGATAAGCCGGCTGTAAGTTAAGAGTCAGCTCTAGCACATGCTCCTAGGTACTTTGTGAGAGTGAAATGTGGGCCACACTTTAATAAAGTAGTACATTCTTTTGTTAGCCCCGAGCTCCCACGACCCCGCATCACTCTGCTGTTCTCTCACTGGACCATATACTCGCCCAGCTGAGTTAAATAGGTCCCTGCCTCGCACGCACGCGCCACCCAGTTTGCCCCAGAGCCTCCCACTACCACCTAGAGAGCGGAGGAATAGCCTCCCTCTCTCTGCTTCCGGCTATCCTCACTGCACCACCGCGGTATAGAGGAGAAAAAAGAGAGGTGGTGGCCGTTGCATGCTGTGCTGTTGTGTAAGAGCCTCTCCCGCCTATCTAACCTGCCTATCTATCTCGCCTCTCTTTTAGCCTAGGGACGCACTGCAACGACAAAGTTGCGCATGCCCGATCCGCTCGCCGGCACCAGCGAGCCCGTGACATGTTATGGAGGAGAAGCCCAGGTTACCGCCCACCAATAGACTCGCCGTTAACCGCCGCTTCGTCCCCGACCTTACCCGAGCCATCTACGCCTCTAGGTCAGCCTCATTGTCCTTCGCATTACCGTAGTTAGGGTTAGACCTTGTCGGCACTAAGTTTGCGAGGACGACAAACGTCCACCCTCGGATCTTGATCTAATCGAACGATCCAGAGACCCCGGTACCCCTTCGCTTTGCCACCATCACTGGCAGTCGGGGCCCAGCCAGGGATTCGAATCCCTGCACTCCCATGCTCGCCCGTGTCTTCTAAGCCGGCCCATCGACTATGTTGGCCGTGACCCGAGTGAAACCATCCCAGTAGCTAGTTTCCTCTTTACTATTTAAATCCCCAGAAATTTAAGAAGTTAGATTTAATTACACCAAAAATTCCCTGGTTAGTTGATGAGTCCAAAATTGAAGCTTATTTACCTTTTGTTTTTGCATAAATAGAGTAGGGATCTTTGTATTTCACTATGTTTGTACGCATCATTTTGTTTTTGTTTTAACAGGATACGAAATCACTAAGTCTTATATGAACATATCAATTGGAACTGTCATATTGTGTTATAATATGATATTTCAAAGTGATCAAAGTCATTTTATGGATTTACCTTCGCACCTGGGAGAATACCAAGCGAGGAGAAGCAACCAGAAGCGAGGAGAAGCACAATGCTGACCACCTGGTTGGTGGCAGAGATGTAGAGAAGCAGTGGCTCCTTTTTGCGAGGCGTCAGCAGTACTGGTGAAGTGGATAGTAGACTCTTGAGGTCTTTGAATGCTTCTTGTGCTTCGTCTGTCCACTCGAACTTGTCAGCCTTGTGGAGGAGTTGGTACAAGGGCAGTGCCTTTTCGCCCATTCAACTGATGAATCGACTGAGCGCCGTGATTCACCCAGCTAGCTGTTGGACGCCTTTTATGTTCTCAGGCTCCTCCATGGCCAGTATGGCCTTTATTTTCTTCGGGTTTACTTCGATTCCTCTCACAGAGATGAGATACCCAAGTAGCTGCCCAGATGGTACACCGAAGGCGCATTTGTCTTCATTGAGCTTGATCTGGTAGCGGTCGAGGTTAGCGAAGGTCTCGCGGAGATCGTCGATTAACGAACCTTCCTTCTTGGTTTTGATGATAATGTCATCAACGTAGACTTGGATGTTGCGACCAAGTTGGTTCTTGAGGCAGGCCTGCATGCATCGCTGATAGGTAGCTCCTGTGTTTTTTTAGCCCGAAGGGCATGGTGTTGTAGCAGAACACACCAATGGGCGTTGTAAACGCCGTCTTCTCTTGATCTTCCTTCTTAATTGGAATCTGATTGTAGCCTGAGTAGGTGTCGAGGAAGCAGAGGCGTTCACATCCCGCGGTGGAGTCGATGATTTGGTCGATTCGTGGCAACGTGAAGTGATCCTTTGGGCAGTGCTTATTTAGGAAGGTAAAATCCACGCACATCCGCAGGATATCCGTGTCTTTTTTAGGCACGAGCACTGTGTTAGCGAGCCAGGTGCTTTCTTTGATCTCGTGTATGAAGTTTGCGTCGAGGAGTCTGTTGATCTCCATTCCGACTGCTTTTGCTCTTAGTTCAGATAGTCGCCGTATTGTCTGCTTGAGTAGCCTTGCGTCTGGGTTCATGTTGAGTGAGTGTTCGGTGAATTCCCTAGGAACCCCTGGCATGTTTGCCGGACACTAGGCAAAGATTTCCTAGTGCTCACGGAGGAATTCGACAAGCGCGAGTTCCTATGCGGAACTCAGGTTATTGGCGATGAGGGTCGTCTTTATCCGGTCCGTTGGGTGGACCTGGACTTTCTTCATGTGCACCGACGAATCGAATGTCAGGTCGGGTGAGCTTGGCCTGCTCAAGGGAGGCAGATTGTTGTCTATCGACTCCTTCAATCTTGCGAGTTCCTCCTAGATGCCGAAGGACTGGAGATTTAGGTCGGGTGAGCTGTCAGACCTCTCGAAGCTTCCATTGATTGTGACGACGCCATTTGGTCCTGGCATTTTCATCTGCAGGTAGGCATAGTGTGGCACTGCCATGAACCTAGCGAACAGGACACGTCCGAGGATGCAGTGGTATTGCGAAGGCTAGTCGACAACTTCAAAGTCGATGTGCTCTCGCTAAAATTTTTTCAGCGTGCCGAAGATGACGTTGAGGTTGATTTTGCCTAGGGGATATATGGCTTTGCCTGGGATGATGTCGTGGAACGTTGTGTCTGAGACCTCTAGACAGGTCAGAGGGATCCTCATCGCACGCAAGGTATTCGCGAACATGAGGATGATTCCGCTCCCGCCGTCCATGAAGGCGCGACTCATATCGAAGCCTCCGATATGTGCCTTGAGTACGAGGGGACAGTGGCCTGGACGAGGGACCTAGTGCGGATGGTCGCGCTTGTTGAAGGTGATGCAGGAGTCACTTCCACTGAGGTACTCAGTGGTGGAAGGTGGGGAGTTTATTGCCACGTTGACTTGGCGAGTGATGGCCTTCTACACTCGATTTGAGGGATGCCCTTTTTGGATCATCATGTTGCCTACGGCTCGTGGATATGGTTCGCCTCCGTGGTGCTAGACTGGCGCGACCGCGGGTGGTGGTGGTCCGGGCGGTGGTGGAGGAGCTCCATGTGCCACAGTGCCTGGGGCAGCTCCATAGCCCCTGTTGACCGCGCCGCGATTCATCCGAGCCAGGCCCTCATGGAGTTTGAGGAACTCGCGGCAGTCCTTGAGAAGGTGGATGGACTTCTTCTTGCCGTCGTGCTTGTCGATGTAGAAGTGCATGTTGCATGGCCCGGACAGTTTGTCCTCGATAGATGTTGTGGGTGCCTCTTCACGAGTGCGACGCTGCCACACTTGTGTGGTTTTCCTGGAGTCGCGGTATCCACCGCTGTGATAACCGTTGTTGCGGTTGTCGTCGAGTTTGTCGGTGTAGCCGGCTGCGACCATATTAACGTCATCGCAGTCATCGTAGATGCTCATTCGATGCTTGCTTCGGCGGCCGCGTCTGTGTCTGAGGTCGTCGTCGTCGTCGGAGTAGGCGCGGTTTTGAACCGAATCTTCTCTGTCCGCCCACCGATTCGCGATTTCCATTAGGTGGTCGATCAATTTGGGCTTAGAGCGGCCTAGCTCCTGCCTGAGCTCTATGCGGTGAACTCCACCGTTGAACGCGTCGATTGCACGGTCCTCTGAGATCTTTTCTACGGAGTTCTTGATGATGGACCACCTCTAGATGTACGAGCATAGCGACTCGCCAGATCTTTGTTGGGAACCTCTTAGTTCTTAGATTGATGCAGGCCTTTTGTAAGTGCCCTTGAAGTTGCGCACGAAGCTATAGACCAGCTCTTCCCAACTACAAATGGATCCGCGCTGGAGGTTGTTGAGCCGTGCGTGAGCAGCGCCCTGCAGCTGCAACTGCAGGCATTGCATGGCCGTGCTTCGACTCCCACCGTGGAGCCTGATGGAGGAGATATGATACTTTAGCCATATCTTCGGGTCCTGCACGCCATCGAATTTTGGGTTCTCTAATGGGAGTTTAAACCCTTTGGGTATTCGCTCTTGCCTGATGGCTTGCTAAAGCATCTGGCACCGCAGAGTTCCACATCTTCATCTTCCGAGTCAGTCGTACAAGCACGTCTTGCGCGCATTTTGTCGACTTTGCATGGTGTGATGTCATCACGAGCGTCGTAGTCACGATTGTGCCACCGTGAGCGGCGACACCGAGACAGGTCGTGGCTATCATTGCTGGACGAGGACGAGGAGTAGGTTTTTGCCAGAGCCTTGCTTTTCTTTGGGTCCGGTGTTGGCTCCTTGTCGAGGGCGGCCTCGATTAGTGATGGCTCAGTGTACGGCACCAGAAAAGTGCTGGTGCGGTGTTGATGTGGAGCTCGTTGGGAACCCCAAGAGGAAGGTATGATGAGCACAGCAGCGAGTTTCCCTCAGTTATGAAACCAAGGTTTAATCGAACCAGTAGGAGCAAGGAAACACCCCAAAGGTGTTGCTAGCTGAGCCTTGGCAGGGCGCACTACTGGTGCTAGTAGCAACGTGGAGACCTGCACAACACAACCACAAAACTTTGTCCCCAACTTGCGATGAGGTTGTCAATCTCACTGTATTTTGCAGAAAACAAAGGTTTAAACGTATCGAATGGAAAGAAGTAATAGTTTGCAGAAAGTAAACACAAAACAGTAAACAGTTTGTAGATTGTATGTAAAGGACAAGGACCGGGATCCATAGTTCAGTAGAGGTGGCTCTCCTTAAGATAGATAACATGCTGGGTGAACAAATTACAGCGGGGCAATTAACAAACATCGAGAAAGCAATACATGCATAGACTAATCATCTTGACTCCTTTGAGAATTGATTGGGCATTACAAGATTATACATAGACCGCCATCCAACTACATCTATGACTAATAATCCACCTTTAGGTTATCATCCGAACCCCCTCCAGTATTAAGTTGCAAGCAACAGATTATTGCTTTACGAATTGCGTGTAAAGTAAACAATACGATTGTTCTATGAACAAAGGATTGTTGTTTTCTCCCTAGTAGCAACATCACATCTACTACCTTAGAGATTTCTGTCACTTCCCCAGATTACCAGAGGCATGAACCCACTATCGAGCATAAATACTAACTCTTGGAGGTGCTAGCATCTACTTGGCCAAGATAGCTACTAACAACGGAAAGCATGCAAGATCACAAATAACGAAGGCATGATAGAATCAATAATCAATCTGAAATAGCATCTCAATATCCATCGGATCCCCACAAACACAACATGCAGAATTACAAATAGATGATCTTGATCATGAACGGAGCTCACAAGATCTAAACATGAAAGCACAAAGGAGGAGAACCATCCATCTAGCTACTACATGGATCCGTAGTCCAAGGATGAACTACTCACGCATCACACCGGAGCCTTGCATGGTGATGAAGAAGGCCTCCAGGGTGAATTCCCCTCTCCGGCAGGGTGCCGGGAAGAGCTTCAAATCCATCCCGATCTAGGGATGGAGATGACGGCGGCTACAGACTCTTTCGTGGATTTTTGATCGGCCGTTACGGTTTTCATCCCGAGGGCATCTTATAGGCGGAAGGGGAGGCCGAAGGGGTGCCTGGGCTGGCCACACCACCCCCTGGCGCGGGCCAAGCCTGGCCGCGCGGCCAGGTGGTGTGGCCACCCTCTGGCCCCTCTCCGTCTCGTATTCTGGCATCTGATGACTTCCGGAAAAATAGGCACTTTGGCTTTTGTCCCATCCAATTCCGAGAATATTCATTTTCTAACTTTCCTGGAACCAAAAATAGCAGAAAACAGGCAGCTGGCACTGTGGCTCTTGTTAATAGGTTAGTCCAAGAAATCATATGAAAAGTACTCCAAAGTGTGGACAAAACACAAGAAAGTGGATAAAACCAAGCATGGAACATCAAAAATTATAGATACATTTGTAATGTATCAACATCCCCAAGCTTAACTCCTGCTCGTCCTCGAGTAGGTAAGTGATAAAAAGAAAGAATAATTTTTGAGGTGACATGCACCATCAAAGACTTGATCAAAGTATTTGTAAAACATTCAAAGCTAGGATCATAGTACTGCAATCATAACATGAAAGACAAAGTTCTAGCAATAAGACAAAGAAACTATGATGCAACATGAAAAGGCACAAACAAAAGATTCATGAATAACAATGCTTTGCAAGACGTTTGTTTGTTTCACATAAAGGAAGCATAGCATAATAGTATTTAGCTTGTCCCTCATAGAGTAGCAAATATAAATTGCATAGGACACCTTCCAAGTTCATAAGAGTGACTAGATACAAATAGTTTTAAACAAGCAATATCAAGATATGCATCAATCAACTAGTCTTGGGACAATGCACATAGAACTAAGAATGGCCACTATGCTCTCAAAGTAGGTGCATAAAGATAGAAGGTGGAGACACAATATAATGGTGGAAGAAAGGTCTTCATAGAAGGAAGTAGGGATTCAAGTCTCATAAAGAGCTTCCAAAAATTATGGTACTTATAGCTTTCAACTCTCATTGCCCCTATCATAAGCATCTTGAAGTGATTAAGGTTAAAGTGAACAAACTATGGTATACATGCTTGACGAAGTATAAGTTAGAAATCTCATGTCCCTTGTATATGAGGGCCGCTCCTCATGCTACTCAAGTTTAGTCACCGATAAGTTCTTGTCATTGTAAGTTCATGTGTATCATAGAGAACTGCCAACGGGGTTCCCCTTGCCCGATGATACGGAAGAATCCCCATATCAAAATGACAAGGCAAGCAGACAACGAGCATCTCAGGAATCTTCTTATTTAACATGGGAATATGGTGATTTTTTCTCTCTTTCCTCTTTTCATAATCTCTTTTTTCTCTTTTCTATTTTTTCTCAATATAGGACTCTTTTTTTATAAGAAGAATTCTTCATAGATAGCTCATTATGGTTACGCTGCAGGTTTCCACCATGTCAGCATGGATTAGACCAGGGGCCCAGGCGTTTCTCTAACACATATACATAACTTCATGGACTTACAAGCTCCCCTTTCATTTCACACCGACGACATCCATATACAAAAGAGCATGATATCAACTAGGTACAAGTACCAAGTGCAATGTTGAAAGCGTTCCCCATGAAAGCATGGTTCTACTAATTCCCAACAAATAAGTGCAAGCATATACAACATAGACGACACAATGGTTCAAGTTAATTAAGGGCAAGAAAAGTAAAGTGTGCCATCAAGTTCGTGAGATCTTTAATCACTAGTTTTCTCATAACAAATTTAATTTGGAAGGTAAACAAAAGCATGAATATACTTGGAATAGCATAAGCTAATAGGTAGGTATGGTGGACTCTTTGGAATAACTTGGTTTAGGGAGTTGGATGCATGAGTGGAACTCATACTTGGTTGTGGAGGCTAGCAAAAGACTGGGAGCGACAAACTAAGAGAGCAATAATGGCCATAATCATGCAGAGCGACAAAACATCATTGATCAAAGCATAAAGTGATACTACAAGTTGAAAACTAAAGGATCATAAAGGCTATGGTGACTTGAGATAGTCATAACATGGTGTGAGCATGCGCCAAGTCAACCCAAATAAAGCATCAGAGGAGAATACCACTATACTATGCTTTAATATGTTAAAACAACGCATGATTCATCCAAGGCACATTAAGCAATCTCAATTGTTTATAAAAAGTCATGCTACAACAAAGAATACTAAGCATAAAGCCAAAACAATATCAAGCATGGCATGACAAAGCATAGGCCACAGTCAAAAATGAGCTCTTTTACCACATAAGCATGAACTTTCCTACTCTTTTCCAAACCAAACCAAACTATTTGCAAACCAATGTATGAAAGAGGGGGTCCAACCAATTTATTCAGAAAACTAAGAAAAAAAAACCAAAACGAAAACGAAAACAAAAAAGAAGACGCTCCAAGAACAACACAACTGTGCATGAAACAATAAAAATGAAGCGTTTGGAAGAAACCTGGGATTTTTATTGATGAAGAAAGGGATGCCTTGGGCATCCCCAAGATTTGACGCTTGTACTCCTTGTATATTTCTTGGGGTGACACGCGTGGCATCCCCAATCTTGAGCTTTAGTCCATCCTTCATCTCATTACTCATTCCTTCCATACACCTAAATTTTTTCCTTCATACAAAACTTCACACAATCTTTATTAGCAACATTAGTGTACTCAAGATAAATAAGTCTTAAGGTTCAGTTATAACACCAAATAAACTTCCATTAGAACACTATGTACTGTAGCACTTCCCTCAAAAATCCCAATTCCCTAGAAGAACTCAAAAAGGAACCAACAAGAAGCAAATGCAGAAAATGGCAGAAATCTGTCAAAACAGACCAGCAGGTAAAGACAAATTTTTTCAAAGACCTTCTGTTGCTCAAATCAAAACGTGTTGAACTAAAGAAAGTTAGATAACAACCTGGGGCAGAAGCACAAAAATTCACGCCTCCAAAAGACGTTCAGAGATTTTACATTAATCTTTACGGTGAAGCACAGAAATCTGTTTCGAGACAGCAACTTTCCCAATCATTACTTCTTTCTCATTAGAGGTTACTCTTGGCACAAAAAGCAAATAAAAAGGATAAGTTGCGGTTATTACAGAGGTAATAACTTTCAAGACTCATCTAAAACTTTTGGGTTATCTCCCAATAAGTAACTTTTCTTTAACGCTTTTAAGTTAGGCATAAGAAGCAAGAAAGAATCAAGTGTTCTCAAATGAAGAAGCATTAAGACCAAATTTTGTTTTCATAGGAGAAGCAAAAGAAATATTCTCACTCTTCTTAGGGAAGTGTTCTTTTGAGTGGGAGTTGATATTTAATGGTGCCTTCTTTCATATCAATAATGGCACCGACAGTTCTAAGAAAAGGTCTTCCCAAAGTAATAGGACAAGAAGCATTGCATTCAACATCCCAAACATAGAAATCAACGGGGACATAGGCATTGTTAACCATAATAAGAACATCATTAAGACTCCCCATGAGTTTATTTTTAGCATTATCATCAAGTGGGACATTCAAATAACAATCTTCAAGAGGAGGCAAATCAAGCATATCATAAATCCTTCTAGGCATAATAGAAACACTACTATCAAGATCACATAAAGCTTTGAAATCAAAGTCATTCACTTTCATATTAATGATGGGTTCCCAACCATCTTCTTGTTTTATAGGAATAGAAGCTTTATGTTTCATCTTTTCTTCTTTAATCTTTATGAGAGCATCAATAATGTGTTTTGGAAAGGCCATGTTCATAGCACTAGCATTAGGACTTTTAGCAAGCTTTTGTAGGAACTTAATAACTTTAGAGATATTGCAACCATCAAGATCAAAATCAAATTTATCATCTAGAGTAGTAGAACTATTACTAGCCTCAACACTAGTGGTGGTAATAGTAGAAACACTAATGTTTCTAGCAATTTCATCTTCTCTTTCCCACTTAGCATGTAATTCAGCTAATAGCCTAACATTTTCATCAATTCTTACTTGTATGGCATTAGTAGCTGCAAAGGGATTATCATTAGTTTCAGGTTTAGCAGCTATTTTATTCAAAGAAGATTGAGCTTCAGCCAAAGATGATATATTTCTTTCAGCATTAGAGAGTTTTTCCTCAATAGTTTTATTGAAAGCAGTTTGTTTACTAATAAAGTCTTTAAGCATAACTTCAAGTTCAGAGGGATCACTCCTATTATTGTTGTAAGAATTTCCATAAGCATTACCATTGTTGGGAGGATATGGCTTATAATTGTTGTTACCAAAATTACTCCTATAAGCATTATTGCCAAAGTTGTTGTTTCTTATGAAGTTCACATCAACTTGCTCTTCTTGAGAAACCAAAGAGGCTAAAGGAACATTATTTGGATCAATATAGGCTTTCACATTAACAAGCATAGACATAATAATATCAATTTTATCACTCAAGGAGGAGGTTTCCTCAACAGAATTTACCTTCTTACCTTGTGGAGCTCTCTCAGTATGCCATTCAGAATAATTAACCATCATATTATCCAGAAATTTTGTTGCAGCACCCAAAGTGATGGTCATAAAGGTACCTCCAGCAGTAGAATCCAATAGGTTCCTCGAAGAATAGTTCAATCCTGCATAAAAAGATTGGATGATCATCCAAGCAGTCAGTCCATGAGTGGGACAATTCTTAACCAAAGATTTCATTCTTTCCCAAGCTTGAGCAACATGTTCATTATCAGATTGTTTAAACTTCATTATTTCACTTCTCATAGATATAATGTTAGCAGGAGGATAGTACTTTCCAATAAAAGCATCTTTGCACTTAGTCCAAGAATCAATACTATTCATAGTTAAGGAATTCAACCATCCTTTAGCTTTTCCTCTCAAAGAGAAAGGAAACAATTTCAGTTTAATAATATCACCATCTACATCCCTATGCTTTTGCATCTCACAAAGTTCAACAAAGTTATTTAGATGGGAAGCAGCATCTTCATTACCAATACCAGAAAATTGTTCTCTCATAACAAGATTGAGCAAAGCAGGTTTTATCTCAAAGAAAGTATCTTCAGGCACAGGTGGAGCAATAGGTGTGCTCATAAAATCATTGTTGTTGGTGCTAGTGAAGTCACAAAACTTAGTGTTTTCAAGAGTAGTAATTTTTTGTGTATTCAAATAAGAAAGCAAACTAGTAAAACTAATTTTTGTGTGTTTTTGAATAAAGAAACAAGCAAACAAAGCAAAAAGAGACTAACCAAAACAAAAATAACAAAGTAAAGAGATTGGTTATGAGGGACTCCCCTTATGAAGATGTCATTGACTCCCCGGCAACGGCGCCAGAAAAAAGCTTGATAGCTCAGTGTACGGCGTCAGAAAAGTGCTGGTGCAGTGTTGATGTAGAGCTCGTTGGGAACCCCAAGAGGAAGGTATGATGAGCACAGCAGGAAGTTTCCCTCAGTTATGAAACTAAGGTTTAATCGAACCAGTAGGAGCAAGGAAACACCCCAAAGGTGTTGCTAGCTGAGCCTTGGCAGGGCGCACTACCGGTGCTAGTAGCAACGTGGACACCTGCACAACACAACCATAGAACTTTGTCCCCAACTTGCGATGAGGTTGTCAATCTCACCGTGTTTTGTGGAAAACAAAGGATTAAACGTATCAAATGGAAAGAAGTAATGGTTTCAGAAAGTATACACAAAACAGTAAACAGTTTGTAGATTGTACGTAAAGGACAAGGACCGGGATCCATAGTTCACTAGAGGTGGCTCTCCTTAAGATAGATAACATGCTGGGTGAACAAATTACAACGGGGGAATTGACAAACATCAAGAAAGTAATACATGCATATACTAATCATCTTGACTCCTTTGAGACTTGATTGGGCATTACAATATTATACATAGACCTCCATCCAACTACATCTATGACTAATAATCCACCTTCAGGTTATCATCCGAACCCCCTCCAGTATTAAGTTGCTAGCAACAGATTATTGCTTTACGAATTGCGTGTAAAGTAAACAATACGATTGTTCTATGGACAAAGGATTGTTGTTTTCTCCCTTGTAGCAACAACACATCTAGTACCTTAGAGATTTCTGTCACTTCCCCAGATTACCAGAGGCATGATCCCACTATCAAGCATAAATACTAACTCTTGGAGTTGCTAGCATCTACTTGGCCAAGATAGCTACTAACAACGGAAAGCATGCAAGATCACAAATAACAAAGACATGATAGAATCAACAATCAATCTAAAATATCATCTCAATATCCATCGGATCCCCGCAAACTCAACATGCAGAATTACAAATAGATTATCTTGATCATGAATGGGGCTCACAAGATCTAAACATGAAAGCACAAAGGCGGAGAACCAGCCATCTAGCTACTACATGGATCCGTAGTCTAGGGATGAACTGCTCACGCATCACACCGGAGGCTTGCATGGTGATGAAGAAGGCCTCCAGGGTGAATTCCCCTCTCCGGCAGGGTGCCGGGAAGAGCTTCAGATCCCTCCCGATCTAGGGATGGAGATGCCGGCGGCTACAGACTCTTTCGTTGATTTTTGATCGGGCCCTTAGGGTTTTCGTCCCGTGGGCATCTTATAGGCGGAAGGGGAGGCCGAGGGGGTGCCTAGGCTGGCCACACCACCCCTGGCGCAGGCCAAGCCTGGCCGCACGGCTAGGTGGTGTGGCCGCCCTCTGGCCCCTCTGCGTCTCGTATTCTGGCAGCTGATGACTTCCGAAAAAATAGGCACTTTGGCTTTTGTCCCGTACAATTCCGAGAATATTCATTTTCTGACTTTCCTGGAAGAAAAAACAGCAGAAAACAGGCAGCTGGCACTGTGGCTCTTGTTAATAGGTTAGTCCAAGAAATCATATGAAAAGTACTCCAAAGTGTGGACAAAACACAAAAAAGTGGATAAAACCAAGCATGGAACATCAAAAATTATAGATACATTTGCAATGTATCAATTAGCCCCAAGCCCGCGATTGTAGATCGGTGCATGGCAGCTCGTGGGTCTCCGGCTGGCGGCTGGTTGGTGAGGAGGTACATGGTGGCCACCATTACTGCAGCTTGCGGCGTCTTCGGGAGCATGTTGCCCCGCGTGTCCACCATCATGGAGCTAAAGTCGAGGACTTGCGCTGCTTCTACGTGCTCCTGCTCGGCGAGGTGGGCTAGTCGAGATCTTCTTTTCTTGGCCAGGTACTCATTGCTTTTGGAGGAGGATCCTCCGTGGGAGGAGAGTCCAGCTCGCCATAGGATTGATTCGTCTGCCGCATTTTTACGTGCCTTGAGTTGCGCAATTGCATGTAGGTGCCAGATCCGGTGCCGGTGTTTTCGCGATTGGCGGTGGTATCACCCCCGTTGATGACGGCACACATGAAGTGGTTGGGGAAACTATTTCTCCCGCAACTTTCAGATCCGGAGCCGTAGGCTCCATCTTCTGTGGCTAGATCACCTAGATCAGATCTGCGACTGCTGTCGCTATCCGTGCTCCCAGCTGTTGCCGGGGCGTTGAGCTTGCTGAGGGTGCCGATTGGTGGAGGGAACCATGACGCTGGAGCAATCGCGGGTGCCGATGGCTGGTCAGGCATGCAAAGCGTGCCCAGTTGACCAACCTGGAAGCGGAAGCTCCCAATCGCCAAGCTGATCACATCGCCCAAAGACGGGCGAGTGGCCGACGTGTGGATGGTGAAGTCGAACACGCCGAAGAGCTGGCGAATCTCCGCTGTTGCAGATTTGCAGATCGCGGTTGATGGGGCCGAAGAAGCCGCAACATCAGCACTCCCAATTCCCACAGACGGCGCCAATTGACGAGGTTTAACTCATCAATGCCCACTGTTATGGACTTAGGTTCGAGGAATTGAGGAGCGCTGGAGGCATCAGTCGGCTAGCAAACAAGCACACAGGGACGCAAGATTTACCCAGGTTCAGGCCTTGTAGAGGTCCGTACTCCTGCTTGTCTGCTCTTGGAATTAACGGAGGAATCCAAGATTACAGGGGCGCGCAAATGTAATCTATCAAGAGTTGTGGAAACTAGGGTTGTGTTTGTACTCCTCGCCGCCCCCTCCTAGCCTTTATATAGATAGGCTAGGTTTCAGGTAGCAAGTCGAGTCGGTTATAGATTAGGGTTTTCCCTTTGAACTTTCTATCTTAAGCTTCTTCTTGTCTCGCAAGCAATCGAGAGTCCGTGGGCCACTCGAATTCTTCATTGAGCCTTGGCAACGCCGTGGGCTTCTGCCGTATCTAGACTGTGTATACCAAACTCGAGTACCTATAGGGTATACCCATGTCAGAAGGATATTCAAAAGATCACCATTCGCAAGAGTATTTAAGTGGTGGACAAGGGGTTATTATATATGTCTCATCGCATTGGATGCACACCATTTATGATCTGACCAGCTTTTCTACTATGTACTACACCTACTCCATTCGCATATCATTTCACACACTACGAAGAGGAAGCACCAAGCACACCCGTAGCACGCTGGTTCGAAAATGAGGAGCATTTTTTTCTTTCCTTTCTTTGTGAAGGAAGTACAGTAGTACAAATAGTGTGGCTCAGCTTCTCCGTGGAGAAGGATCCAGAATCTTGCTTAATTTAATGGCCCTTTTGTGCTAAATGTATGGATCTCTATGTAATTTTCTATGTTTTGAGGCCTTCGACGTAAAATGTACTTCCACCGACCGTGTTAATTTTTTTGCCGGCAACCATGTCAATTTTTAACTACAAGTAAACACGATAGATTACTCTTAAAATTTTCCAAATATCTTTTGAAGCTAACGAGGAATTTATTACACCAAAAACCGCCGAAGGTTCTTGAAAATTCAAGTTCTTGCTATGCATCCAAATCCTGATAAAATTGAAACCGTTTTGGAAACAATCAAATAAAGAATAAAAAGTATAAGGTTTTGTGTGGAATCCTGTTACGTGTATTGAGAAACATGTGTTTTGACAACTATTAAAAACTCCTTATTAGACGCTTCCAAATATTTTCTACTAAGTACCATGCATGAACATTATGAATTATTCTTTGGTTTCAACCCAAACGATGAAGGTCGTGCCCTTATTGACATTATATGTTTATTTATGATACAGTTCCCGCTTCTGGTAGATGGGTGCATATTGTTGTACTAACAGTTTTGCTAGGGGAAGTTTCCAACTATTAGGACAAAGTTTATGATAATTTTCCGTATGACATGGGTGTTTTTTCTCAAAATATTGTATGAAGAGTATGTCTCGAAATGTCACAACCCTAGTGTTTTAGATGGAGTAGACCATGTTATACTTACGATTCCCAAGTTATATGAGTTCTCAAGCTTTTTAGCCAAACTCCTCCCACTAAAATTACTTTATGTCAATTTAATTATCAAGATTAGGTCAAATTTGATATACAATCAACTAGCAGTGCTTTTAAAGTTTACCAAAAACTTTTGGAGGTACCCACTAGACCACCAAAATATTGAAAACCATCAATAGTTTGGGGAGATTCAACTTCGTGCTAAGATTTTTTGCATACAAACAAATTTTTGACCTTGTTTTAATGAATTCCTATGAAAAAGGATAAAAGCAGAAATACAAACGATTTAAGTAAGAAGTCCTTCTATGTGTTCTACTTGCAATGCTAGTAAGTTGCACTTGCCTTGCACGTGAGACTCAGATAATAGACGTATGTCATATTATCACTATATAAAATTATAATAAGTAAATCTCAAAAAAATATAAATTTGTTCGACATCTATAAAGTATGGGTGCATATTTGGTTGTTGTACTTTGTCTCATGTAGAAGTCAATATTTATTAGATCCCTAACATGGTCTAGAGAAACGACGGAGAAGATTCTAGAATGATGGAGAACTGGTTTTGAGGTTTGTGCATAGCATCTCTTGTGATAAAGACTATCAATAGAATCTTCTAGATGCTAGAATAGAAAATAATATCCAATGGTTTGAAATATTGGCATTCGCGATACTTGATCCAATGGTCAATATTCAAAGTTATTTGTACACTATATCTTATTAGTAAGTTACAGGTGCCCTGCACGTGAAACCTAGATAATATACGTATCACGTATCATCACTATATAAAATTATAATAGATAAACTTAACATATTATAAATTTGATCGATATCTGTAAAGTATGGGTGTATATTTGGTTCTTATATTTTGTATCATGTAGAATTCAACGTTTATTAGCTACCTAACACTTGAAAATTGTAGTAACATGTTCTAGAGAAATAACAGAGAAAATTATTGAATGATGGAGACGTGTGTTTTGAGGTTTGTGCATGGCGTTCATTGTGATAAAGACTATCAGCAATAGAATCTTCTAGATGCTAGAATGGAAAAAAAAGATCCAACGGCTGGAAATGTTGGGATTTGCGAGTCTTGATCCAATGGTCAATATTCAAAGTTATTCATACACTATATAGTGGTAAGTATATATATACACTAGTAAGTTCTATGTGCCCTTCACATGAGACTCATATAATAGACATATGATATTTTATCACTATATAAAATTATAATAGGTAAATCATAGAAAAATATAAATTTGATCAACATCTATTAACTATGGGTGTATATTTAGTTCTTGTACTTTGTATCCTGTAGAAGTCAACGATTATTAGCTACCTAACCCTTGAAAAATTTGATAACATGGTCTAGAGAAACAAGGCATAATATTCTAGAATGATGGAGAAGTGTGTTTTGTGGTTTGTGCATAGCATTCATTATGCTGAAGACTGTCAATAGAATCTTCTAGATGCTAGAATAGAAAAGAAGATCCAACTGCTAGAAATGTTGGGATTCGCGAGTCTTGATCTAATAGTCAATATTTAAAGTTATTCGTACACTATATAGTGGTAAATATATATACCACTATAATTGTGACCCTCGGACAATTCCTCCATGGAACCGCATGCACGACAATAGGGGCTTGCCATTGGTGCAACACTGTGTCTGTACAGAAATTTAGGATATGGACTAAATATCGAAGCACCAATGTGTGCACATTATCATAGACTATGATATGTTGATAAGTTTATGACATGATTTGTCATTTGGCTTGATTGTTCATGCATGTCAGTAGGCCCCATATCATGGAAAGTAGTTCATACAAACAAGATGCCATGCAAAACCTTTTCAATTTTTTATTTTTAAGTTGGTCAGAATTGCCATCACACAAATTATTATATATATTTCAGTCGTTCAGAACTCTCAGTCATTTTTGAGATACCGACGGACCTTGTGCACATTCAGAATAGTTTCACAGTGTATAACTTTAAGATCAATCTTTATGTGACATTCTTGAAGTTTGAAATTAACCTAACTTTGGATTAAGTGAGAAAAATGATCTAGGAGGCTTGAAAACTCATAAAACTAGGGAATTGTCCATAAATCATGTTGTACTTTGTCTGTAAAAGGATTCCTGCACAATTTTAGGAGGGGTATGTATACCAGACGCTTCCAGATCAAATTTGACATGATTTATGTAAATTCGCATAAAGTCTCTCAAGTGGGCGAAATTGTTAGCACATAGCAATAGAAGGACTATATAGGCCAAATTTAAGAGAAATCTACCACGCGCTTGTAGTTCAAAGCTGACCTAAGTTCCACAAGTTTGCATAGAGTCATTTAAGAAGGAAATGTTGTCCATGAAGATTGCAAAAAACATAGAAAGGTGAAATGTGCATAAAAAGTTGCCATGGACTTGTATGGCACTTAGATACATATTGTGTGTACTTTCTTCACATCAAGAAAACTATATATTTTACCATCTATCTCTCTCTCTATGTGTGTGTTTTTGATGAATGTGTGCGTCATGTGTTGTGTCGACGTGTGAAATGGAGCAATGAGTCCCTCGGATCACTTGGGACTTTCAAATTGGCACTAACCTTAGACATGGTATAACAGTTCTCGTATTGTAGTATATCTTAGCACTGTATTATCTTATCTTACCACAATATAGTACTAGATGGGTGGAACTTGGCATGGTGAACAATAATGCTACCAATAATGGGAGTTTCCAACTTCTAGGAACAAAAAACCATTTTGAATTTTCAAAGTGAAAATTATGGTTTCCTTTAAATTAAACAAAGAACGAAGAATATAGCTCAGAATACCACAAGTCCAGTTCCTATACAAAATTTAGACCATGCTTCATAATGTACAATAAAGGGGCCTTCTCTGTTATCGAAGAAAACCGGCCATCACTCTCTCTTTCTCTCTCTCCCTCTATATATATTATATGTGTGTGTGTTTCATGAATGCGTGCTTCCCGTGTCTTCTTGGGGTGTGAAACGGAGAAACCAGAGTCCCTCGGATCATTTGGGACTTTTGCATTGGAGCTAACCTCAACCATGGTACAACAATTATCGTAGTATATCGTAGCACTATATTATCTTACCTTAGCACTATATAGTATACGAATAACTCGGAACTTAATTTGACCATTGGACCAAGATTGGAAAATCTCAACATAGATAACTATTGGATCTTGTATCTATTCTAGCATCTGAAAGATTCTACTGATAGACTTTATCATAATGAACTATATGCACAAACCTCAAACCACACTT
Source organism: Avena eriantha (assembly GCA_910589775.1). Taxonomy (NCBI): domain Eukaryota; kingdom Viridiplantae; phylum Streptophyta; class Magnoliopsida; order Poales; family Poaceae; genus Avena; species Avena eriantha. The sequence goes on along the minus strand of OU342742.1, from coordinate 345,401,514 downwards.
CTCAATGTTTATAGAATCTTCTCCGTCGTTTTTCTAGAGCATGTAGATTATTAGATAGCTAATAGGTTGATTTCTACATGATAGAAAGTACAGGAACCAAATATACACCTGGTACTTTATGGACTTGGCTCAAAATTATAGTATTTTTAATTTTTTCTTACCACTATATACTGTATGAATAACTTTGAACGTTGACCTCTGGATCAAGACGGAAAATACCAACATATATAACCGTTGAAAGCGAGAGAGATCTCATTTTGGAGTTGTCATACTGTAAGTTTTTTATTTCCCTTCCATCTAGTACACGAAGGATGGGTTGATGCGCACATTATTCATTTTATTTGTTTTTTATTTCTTAGATTGGTTTCAACTTGGGGTCAAAGTTTTTGGCATGGCCATGCAGAGGGATCAATACTTTATGTTTTGCAGTACATGGGAACGATTTTGGAATTCCGTGTGACCAAACTATAGCATATGTGTCCTTCATATTTGACATGCCCCCTCTCGCCTAATAGATGTCTGGAAATTGTCCAAATTGGGAAGTATCTAGATACTAGTACTTAGTATAGTACCGAGATAGACCGAAATTTAAAAAAAATTAAGACATCTATTTTGGTATGGAGTTATGGAAAGGCGAAATAAACATGAAACATAATGGCGCCTAGTAGAAAGCAAGAAAAATCATCAAATCTGGGTATTGTGCATCCCATGGGGTCTACTTTGTGTGAAAATTAAATAGACTGGTGCTATTTATTTGATTGGTGTATACAAATTTCGTTACGGCTAGAAATGCAGCAGCAGGTGTAGGGCATGTTTGATTCAAAGGATTTACATGTGAAATTTATAGGATTAAATCTCGTATCAAATTTTCCTATAATGGCTATTTGATTTGTAAGATTGATTCCTATAGGAAATTTTCCTAGGGAATCCTTTGCACAAGATTGCATAGGAAATCTAACATCCACCAAACCTCTTTCTTAGAATCCTTTGCTTTTCATTTGATGGAATTAAACAAACAAACTTTCTTGCATATGGGTTCCTATAGGATTAAAGTGTGCATGACATTGTAATCCTATGTTTTTTCTATTCCTATGATTTTCCTCTCCTATGAATCAAACAGGCTTGTACTGTTTATGTGCGTGCATGGGTGTGGTGTTTGACCATTTGCACACTGGTACAAGTAAGGAAAATATACATGCATAGTAAAGTATGAAAAGATTCAACAGAAAGAAAATCATAGTGGAGTGAATTTTGAGTAGAGACTACACTCGTCATGTTATAGTGAACTCGTACTCAATGAATGCTACTGGACATGTGTCAGTTATTGCTCCTAGAGCATAATATAGGGTTCCAGATATTATCCTACTTCCCATGCTGGTTTGGGTTTCCCCATGCTGGTCTAGCTACGTTTTTGAAGTGTACTAGTGCTACTTCGAGTAGTAGATATCTACTAGATCTTAATTCACTAACGCTGGAGGTCCACCATATGGTGGGTCCACCGTGTCCTCGTCCCCTATCGCCTCCTGCTCTAACTAGTCTTCCACCCTACTACGGGTTGCTTTACTCTAGGCATCGGCCGAAAATTTCCAAACAAATTCAAACCCTCCCCTCCCCCTCAAAGGCTTTGCTACCCTCAAAGCCCCCACCCCCTTCCCACCACCACCACACGCAGCCCTAGCACGAACAAAAACCATCACTGGCTTGACGGTGAATCCATCATGGCCGGAGCCGGCCTAGGCAACACTGTCCGCAACTAGTCGAAGTTAGATGATGATGCTCTCCATGTAATCGCTAGTCAATCTAATCCTCTTAGATGATGATCCCGTTTCTCCAAGGCCATCCTAGATCTATACCTTTCCCTCGAACAGGTTGTGCTTCTAAAGCTGCACTTTTTCCCCTATTATAATCCTTGCCTTCTAAACTATTGTCCATCTTCTTCCCCAGATCCCACTAGTACTGAAAAGGGAGTGATTAAATCCAACATGATACCTCTAGACCACCCTTCTATGCTAGCCCCCATCATTATCCTCGAAACCGGCTGCGATTATTGCTATGATTGATCTCGCTGGTCGTCTTGGTTCTAGAAAATCATTAGTACTCTGGTGAATTTGTTACTAGCACTCATTCAGGTCCCATCACTCAAAACTGTCGGGTTTCGGGGTACATATGTAGGTTTCTTTTCGTATCGAATGGCCATTACTAGGCTACTTAAGATACATATTGCTAGTGAACCTCAAATGTACACCCACTGCAACAAGTGGTTGTACAAGCTTATCGCGGTGTTTGATACGTTCATTGCCATCCTAAACATGGACCAGTTTGTAGGGGATGATACATGGAGTTTCCTCAGGAACAATAATCTTGCCCTGGGAAGGTATGTGGATGTTGTGTAGGCAAATGAAATTATCTTCGTGGTATCAGATGATGGTTCTATTTTTACATGGAAACCCTTCGAATATGGTAAGTTCAGTACTAATGTGTACTTACTGCTCTCTTTTTTACTTGCTTTTGTTAATGTTTTTAGCGCAGCATGAGCTAATTACCATAGTACATATTTGTTGTCTGTTGTGTGGATTGAACAGGTGTTAATGCAGATCCTATGAAGGTGCAGGCCCCAATAATACACGAGGATGAGTATGTTATGCCGAACAACAAAGTTGACAACATAGATTGTGGATCCCTAGATTCTCGCATGCGCTGCTTCCTAGCTTATTTCAGGCCAATACTGATGTGGATACATATATGGGGCCAGCAAACCACTACAAAGGAGACGATTAGTCATGAAGGTGGGGCATTAAAAGTGTATCCATTGCTTCAGTGCCATATCTTCGAGAGGGTAGCAGCCCAACGCTACAACAGATTCTAAGGCGATCTTCCTCAACTAGAGTGGGTTCGGAGGCATCTCCGACATGTTTCTCTCTTCCTGGGTTTGAATCATCCCCTTATTGGGTCTGTGAATAATGGTGTGGTGCATGACCCTCACACCAAGCACCTGTCGTTCGGGAGGTTAGGCTGCGTGTGCATTGCTTCTGATCGCCTAAGTGTTGGAGACTATGTGCGGGTAGAATGGATTCACCTACCCATTTCTAAGCAGTCACCACTAGGAACCTGCAATCAGATGCTCCGGCAAGTTAACCACACTGGCGCCCATGTGGTTCATGCCTCGTCTTCTTGGCTCAAGATTGGCTAGATGATGGCTCTTGTTGCTCGAGAAGAGATGCAGTGACGCATTCGTTCTTGGTACTCATAACTTGTACGGTTGGGATGATATAATCTATTCTCCTGCTCACACTACTTTTGCAAAATGTTAGTTTCACCTGGCCTTTATAAAGCTCAATGCATCCCAGATTTCGTCAAAGCGAGAACTTTGTAATGTTTGAGCATGTTCTAGTATTTTTTTTAAATCATGTGCTAGTACTGGAGTAGTGTACATTGCTTCATCACGTATTTTTTGTCAAAGAGGTAAATACACTTTTAGTCCCACTATTTGCACCCGGGGTGCAAATTAGTCCCATATCTTGCAAAGTGGACAAAATTAGTCTCACAACTTGCATACCGGCGCAAATTAGTCCATTTCAAACAAATTTGAGCGTATTTGACCGTTTTTTACCAAATCCGTACACGTTTAGCTATCCTGAAGGCGCGTTTTTGCGATTGAGACCATAAAATAGTACAAACCTAACATGTGCCTTTCCATGTCTTCTATTGCTTTTGATAGTTGTAGAATTTTTGTGTAGATCGATGTCATTTTAGGTTGGATGAACAATGTCCGTACTGCACTTGTGTAGTTCACTCAATATTGCATTATCAGTTTTCAGTTAGCTGAAATCTGACCAAATTTGATTATTTTCTTATACTATGCATAATCCTTGTGCATTAAAAGGTATTTTTATATGTAACAATTCAACTTGAGAATTCAAAGTACACTAGATTAGCACATGGACATATGATGTTTGCATATCATGTCACATTCCCAAGATTTTAGCTTCAGTACATGGGATTTTCAACAAACAAGGTTTCCATTTTTGATAACCCAGCTGCCATGGCCATGGAATTGACAAAGCCAATATAGAGCTCGGATTTCCTAATTACTACCGTACCTTCTAGGCGTCTAGTAGGGAGTCGGACTGGTCACAGTATCCTCCAGAGAGTGGGAGCCCACATCCAAATTAACTACTACTCCAACCATCAAGACATGCCTACTACCAAGGAGTAGGGAGTCCGGTGGGTCACTGACTCACTAGCTCCTCGAAATGCAGCTAAGAACTGCACGCTCGTGTTGATTAATCTAGCCTTCCCCCTTGCCTCTTCCCCTGCCCCCTCCAGGGAGGTTAAACCCCCTCCCTCCTATCTTCCTAGCGGCATCCCCTTCCACACCATGCGCCGCTGCTTCCGCCATATGCCACTTTCGGATTCTCTTCCGCATCTCGGTCAGGCAGTTGCCGCCATTGATTCCCCCTCTCTTATGAAACTCCAACTAATAAAATCCAAACGCTGCCTTACGATGGCATCATCGAGCAAGCATAGTGAGCATGATCCTGACCTATTTCACAACGTGTTTACCGAAGGCCCTGTTGAAGAAATCATAACTAGATGTGACGTCGTGACTGCTGCCAGCCCCATCAGTTCATCCAAACTTTTTCTTGAATCTACGAAAGTTAGTGCAACTATAGATACTTCATTGCCATTTGGCCTCCTTTGTGTTCTTCATTCCCCCTGACAAAGGGACCGCTGGATTTCTTGGATTACTTCATAACTGATAGCCTCCCGTGCAAGCTGTCGCCGCTGGACAACTTCTCCTTCGATGCTATGGTATCGGGCAATACTTATGCATAGTAGGCATGCGCCAATGGAGATTGGATTGCCAAGGCTTGGTGTAGAGGTAAGGTTGATCTTCACAATTTGTACACTCATCGCAATATCGTTCCAAGCAACCGACCACCCAACCAAGTTCTTGTTGGATAATGATCTTGTAGCTGTACTACAGAAGATTGCTATTTTCCAAGTTCCCATAGCTACTGGGAGATATAAATATTTCTAGCTTATTATAGTCTTCGACGTCAGAATTGATGTCCTTCAGGGCGGTGATGATGGATGAACAGTTCTTCCACTTCCTCTTAACCACACCCTGATCCCAAACAATTACAATGATGGAATTACCCATGACGGACTGGTGTTCTCCACAGCTCTGTATGGCAACAGTCATGCTTGGGATCCTCTGCATCCTAGTAATTATTCCTCCATATGTAGTGTACTAGCTTAATTATATAGTAACGCAAAAGGAAGAAAACGATCCTGGCTAGAACTTCTGCCCGGTGCATCGGTACTTCCAACGGTAACGGTACTACCGCCTTTTACTTCCAACCAATGTTCCGTCAAACAGAACACACCAAACAGAGAGGTTACTGAACTAAAACCAGGCTGAGCAAAAGTTAGCCCGGTACATCACCTGGTACTACCGGAGGAAAACATGCCCTAATGGTACTACCGGTGGCGCGCCGGAACTTCCGCACATGGAAACTTCAAAACCAAAACTGCAATAACTTTCGCATCTGAACTCCAAACGAGATGAAACCAATTTTCTTGGAAATATACTGTTTTGGAAATATTGGGTATCGCCAAGGGAGAAAATACCATTAATATATATGTGAGATATCTCCTAAGCTGTGGAGCTGGAAAACCTGCAATATCAAAAAAGCAATAAGATATTCAAAGGAAATCCATTGTTTATGAACTAGAGCTTGTTATGGAGAACCACAAGCTCTAGATCCACACATGTACAAGATCCAAATAACAACCAAGAAAGATGATGCTATGTATGCAAAGGTTTGATCTCCCCCGAAGAGATCGAATGAGCTACTCACTTGAGAGCCCCCTCTTGATAGTACGGCTATCTATCCTAAACCCGGTCTCCCAACAACTACAAGAGACATGTAAAATATAAAACCTATCAAGATCATACCTTTGCCTTCAGCACTCCACTTGAGCTTGATGTAGACGATCTTGTCTACTTCAAGATGGACAATCTTGTGTCCTTCAAGATGGAACACATTTATTGATTGCTCTTGCTCGCGCTTTGCTTGATGAAGACTTGCGACTTTCTCCCCATACACCATGGGGAAAACTCTTCTTTGAACTTGTCTTCATCACTCCATGATCACTAAGGATGGCAAGCTTCAAGCATGATACCTTCTTGAGATGGCGCATCTTGATCTTGCTCATCATTTCTTGATGATGTCTTGAAGATAACCATGAGGAGATCCATCTTCTTCTTCAAGACACTCTTGATATTCTTCTTGTTTCAACCTTGAATCCAACACATGGCACAAGCGATGCTGAGAGCAAATCCTACATGTGAAACTCAATTCAAACATTAGTCCATAGAGATTGTCATTAATTACCAAAACCACGCGTGGGAGCACACATGCACTTTCACATGTCATATCACATATAGATTGCATGTGATTTTAATTCTTTGTGTGCATCTTATTGTTTGCTAGTATTAGATACACAACGGCGGCATTAAAAAAGATGATCCCTAATTAATACCAATTGTAGTGTTCTCCCATTAGTGTGCACCACCAAGAAAGTCCATCCTTATCAAGCAGTTGTGGCAATCGGGTGCTAGACATATAGGCGTTCGCATATGGTGGGTGCAAGCCATGTATGCACTACGAATACACTAAGGTTGAGTTGGCAAACCTAGCATGTACAGACATAGACTTGGAACACAAGTAGATCGAAATATCAAGCACAAGTCACATGAATGATGTGAACGACGGGTTTTTAGTCCAGCCTGGAAGTTGTATTAAAGGTTGTGAAGATTAGGGATGATACAGTGTAAAGGGATCATGTAAACACTAAACTATTTTAGGGATGATAGTTCTAGTGGGAGCTCATTTGTTAATATTATTACAAATTTGAACTCATATTATGAACTTAGTATCAGTCTTTCCAAATGTCTTGTAGATCATGGACATTCCCTGAGTTCAGGACACCTTTTTTCCATTGATGAAGGGGAGAAACTTAAGCTAGATGGGTCGAATTTCATCGACTGATACCAATGCCTCAGGGAGTTCCCCATAGAAAACCATCTTCTATGTGACCTATGTGAACCATTGGAAGACTTCCCCGATAACTCTCATGGTGGAGAAGATGAAATTCTTCATGGTCGCCGTGACACCTTCATGGCTTTTAAGTACATCATTATCCATGCCATGGAATCTGGCTTGAGGGTGCACTTCCATGAACTCTACACAATTGATATACTCGATAGATTGAATTGCATATTCCCAACTCAAGTCAGGCGCATGTGATATAACTATATGGAAGAGTTTACTTCCGCCAAAATGGAAGAAAACTCCTGCTTGAAAGCACCTGGATGTCATGGAAGAGATCCATGAACGCATTGTGGATGCTATGGGAAACTGGGTGACTGATGACTTTGCGATAGATTAGGTGTTGTGTTTGCTGCCTCCTAGCTACAAGGACGTCGTCACGGACAATATCGTGAAGGGGATATTGTATACCTTTCGCGAGTTCATAGACAAGCTGAGGACTACGAAGGTCGAGCCCAAGGTTGGGGTCATTGTCAACGGAGAAGGTATATGTTGATATACAAGTAATAAATTTTTCCATGAAACACTTATGTAGTTTTCTAAGTACTAGATACTTACTCTTGTTTTATTTGGAAAACAGGACCTTCTGCATAAGAGCTGCTGGATGGAACGGGGCGCTGATGGCGTGATGATAGTAACAATCTGGTTGATGGACGACGACACTCCTTCCATCGATGTTTATCATTAGGATTTGAGGATTTGAATAAAGCTTTGTAATCTAGATTGTGAGCCTTCTCAGTGTGTCTTGCTTACTACAAGACGATTATCGTATAAATAAGCTACAGATCAGTTGTTATTTTTCTATGAATAATTTCTTTTATGAATCACATTGTGGTTATAAACAAGTTCTTTTGGACTTTGTCTATATGATAATATTTAAGAATTTTCGAAAAACATGAAACTTCCAAAAGATATTCAGACTTAACAATGACATAACACTAAAAGTTTAAGTCAAATGGTTGTTTCATTCTGATGAAATACTAAGTCTAGTGGATACTTGATCTAATAAATTATGTGAACCATGCCTCATTGGGTGAGATGACTAAGACTCCGCGTTCTGTAAAACAGATTGTGGATTAAATTGTTGAATGTCATGCATAATGATCACAATTCAACATCTGGTGGATATCATTATTTTGTAAGCTTTATTATGTACTTAAGCGAATATGTGTATTTTCTTAATGAAACATGAACCTAAAAAAAATTGACTTGTTCAAATACCCTTTCAGAATAAGGGTGGATATAAAATTAACAAGAATTAACTTTGCCATAAGGACATGTTGAAAACTATTTTCACAAATTATGATGATTGGACAAATCAAATCATATTGATATATTTAAAACATCATAGTCATAGTGTATGCGATACATATGGTCTGCAATGATCTTCTACTAGGTTAATGTTACAATTAAGAGTGAAATATGGAAATGGTAAACACTCATTTAGGTATAACATATAAAGATTTGTAGAAACAACACCATATGAGATATGACATGTTCGATTTTCTAGAGATTTTGGTATTTTGAGATCGTGACGAACAATAAATCTTTGTAGTGTATTCTTAGGAAACTAGGAATACAAATTCCAAACTAAAAACAAATAAGGCAAAACTTGTATTGCCAAGGAGGGTACTTCCTTGAGAAAGTGTTATTTATGGAAGATTTTAGTGGGAAATAGTATAAGTGTAAACAAGGTTTGACCTAACTTCTAGATTGTTGATTATGTGAAACATAAAGTGTTCCAGGAGGCAAACTCTACAAATAGAGGGGAACGTATTGATAAAGTGATCATGACGTTTCAGCTAATGCTTTACTAAAGATGGTAGGATTTAGGAATCTTTTCTACCACTTGCATAATTTTATTATTGATTCACTTGTCATGTTATTAGAACAAGACATACCTACGAACTAAAAATAAAGAATGATGAAACTAAAGTACAAGGAATGACTAAGAGTCATGAAATCCCTTATTAAGTTACATTTGAGATTATGAAGTAAAAGGTTACTTGATCCCATTAAGTAATGGTATTTACTTAATCCTTCCTTGTAAACTACAAAGTTAAAAGGAAGAAATGAAACTTAAAAGGAAGACATAAAAGCTCATTTTGTCACGAAGGATGTTTTTGACAAATTCAAAATTGATTACAACATATAGTGATGCCTGAAGTCTATTGGATTTACATCGGCAATTAGTCCAATTTGGAAATTGGTAAAGGACTGTTCAAAACTACAAGTCTTCTATATTTGGAATAAAAGGTTATAACTAGTACAATAGGCAGAGTTTGGGCAATCGTCATATTTGTGGTATCTTGTTATAGAAAATTCTCGGTTTCCTGAAAGATCAAAGGATTTTGGATATACCAAGATTATCGAGAGAGTCTGCAATTACAATAAATTGAGTGGGAGCTAAGTAGTTTTCCAAGTTGAATATGTGGATGACATATTTGAGTGGGAGCTGAGTGATGCCCTAGTCTGTCAAATATGGGTGATATATTTGAGTGGGAGCGTAACAAATATCTTGTATATGTAATTGACATATTAAGAATAAAATGGTTATTATTTGAAATGATTAAATCATTATATGGATGAAATAGCACATCTATTAAACATAAAGGATCTATGAAGATATATCAATGTTTTTAATAAACATTAAATGTCGAAATGCTACAAGGATTCTGAAAGAAGTTCAGTGGGTCTAGTTTTCATTCTAAAGAAAGTTCAGAATAGATTCAAGTAAAGAATTAATTCTTGTGGAACTAGGAGAAGCATTGAGTAGGAACTTGGTATTTATGACAATGGAGGAAAGAGAGATGCATTGCATCACCTATGCCTTGGTCATAGGTTTTCCACATAAACCCTGTTATATACTTGATATAATGTGACCAAAGTACTTAGTTGTAAGAATAGGTTCATGAGTGATCATATTTAATCACTATACCAGAGTTAAGTTTAGCGCAATGGAAGCATGGTTAGGCATCAAAGGTGCAAGTATTGCACTTTGATCAAATCTACATAGATATAGAAATACTAGAATATTTCAGTATTGAAAAAGTATAATTTTGGTTTAAGAAGTCTTACTTCTGACTAAGTGTGTTTATAGGTATAAATGACAACATTGAACGTTCGGTTGACTAATACACCGTCATTGTATATACTAGAAAACAAAGTCGCACTTTGTCACCAAAACAAATGCCTCAACACATTATATGATAATGTGTCAACGATAAATATGTGACATTATTGATTTGCAAAATACTAAATGGATCTGGTAATATAGATTTAGGACAGGAAATTTTCCATGAGAAAGCATGATCAATAAATACATATATGATATGGTTTATGATTAGTAACAATGCAACTAGGTTATTTGTACTCTAGTGCAAGTGGGAGACTGGATAAGATATGCCCTAGAGGCAAATAATAAAGATCGTTATTATCATATCTCATTGCTTCATAATAGGTTTATGTCATGCTATAACTATATAAATCGGAAACACTGATACAGGTGTGATATATAAACAACCAAAGGTCCCTAGTAGCCTCTATTCAACTAGTTTACTGGGCAGCTGATGGTCAAGATTTTCTGATCATGGTGCAAATATGCCAATTGACAATGAAGTCATGTCATCTAGAAAATTATGTGATGGACATTTCCCACCTATGATTGTTGCAACTTGATCAAGTCACAAAGTTCATAGTTGTAATAGTTAGAAACTAAGTATCCTAATCCTTAAACCGTGAGATCATATTTAATCACTGCCACCCGAGGTTGCTTTGATTGCATAAACTGTCAAGACTGTAACTGGGTGACTACAAAGGTGTATGTTGGTATTATAGAGGGGCGGGTTGAGGCGTATGTATCAAGATCATGATCTATTCTCCTGTGTGACGGGAAGGTACACTGGGCCCGCTCGGTGAATTACATCCATAAGCTACGCAGCATATGACTATGTCATGGGGATGGAATATCACAAGAACAAGTAACGCAGAACTTGTTGGAAATGAGACTGAACAAGGTATCATGATACCAATGATTAGATCTTTGAAAAGTCAGGTACTGAAGTAACAAGGGAATTGGATTCGATGTTTATGGTTCTAAATGACTTTGATATCGTGGAATGCATAGGGGTCATTATAGGCATCCTGGTCCCGGTATTGATCATTGATTCAAGTTCATCTCAATCATGTCTGTGTCATTATCGAACCATAGCGTAACACACTTAAGGGCATTATGATGCCTGGAGATCATTCTGGAATTAATGGAATGTGAGATCCAGGAAGATGGCTTAATAGGTTTGATAGGATACTCATACATACAAGTTGCAACTTATTTTCCAGAATCTCATTTGAAAAGAACTCTAAGGTTAAGTGTTCTTGGCCTAGAGAAATTCTAGGATCCGTGACCGACCGGGAAGTGGCTATCGGGTGCGCACGTGTGCGAACAAAGTGCACATAAAAGACTATTGTTGGTCTATGGGGCCAGTCTAGATATCCTATTAAGCTGCCACGAGTTACACCCTCGAGGCCTAGTAGACGGGGTTTTACAAGTAGTATCAGAGTCGATCCTTGCGGTTACACGGGTGTGTGCGGGTCAGTGGCGGGACATGTGTAGCATGACGCGTGTGGCCTAGAGTGGACACGACATGGAACATGTGCCGGCACTGGATGCACAGACGCGTGCCAAGAGGGGACATTCCTGGCCTGTGCTTGATCGATAAGGACATCGATCTTCTAAGGGTAGGTGTATGTGACATCCATGCACATGGCTTAATAGGATTGATAGGATACTCATACCAACATGTTGCAACTTCTTTTCTGGAAGCTCATTCGAAAAGAACTCTAAAGTTAAGCTTTCTAAATTCTAGGATGGGTGACCAACTGGGAAGTGGGTACCAGGTGTGCAGGAGTGAGGACAAAGTGCGTAGAAAAGACTAGTGTTGGTCTATGGGACCAGTCTAGATATCATCTTAAGGAGCTAGGAGTGAGACCCTCGGGGCCTAGTGGATGAGGTGTTACAAGTGTTAACAGAGCATATCCTTGCGGTTACACGGGCATGTGTGGGTGAGTAGCGGGACATGTGGATCATGGCGCGTGTGGCCCGGAGTGGACATAACATGGCACATGTGCCGGCGGTGGACGTGCAGACGCGTGCCAAGAGGGGATGTTCCTGCCCTATGCTTGATCGATGAGGACATCAATCTTCTAAGGGTAGGTGTATGTGGGATCCAGGAACATCGCTTAATAGGATTGATAGGATACTCATACCAACAAGTTGCAACTTCTTTTCCGGAGGAAGCTCATTCGAAAAGAACTCTAAGGTTAAGCATGCTTGGCCTAGGGAAATTCTAGGATGGTTGACCGACCGGGACGTGGGTACCGGGTGCGCATGAGTGAGGACAAAGTGCGCATAAAAGACTAGTGTTGGTCTGTGGAGCCAGTCTTCAGATCCTATTAAGCAGCCAGGAGTGACACTCCCAGGGCCCAGTGGACAGGTTGTTACATGGAATCACAGGAAGAAAGAGAAGAGAGAAATCGGAAGTGTTCTGTGAGAGAACCGGAATCGTTCTAGGAGGATCTGAAGTTGTTCGGAATGAACCTAAAGGTGTTTCGGGTAAAAAGTGAGTTTAATAATATGTATTTCATATTAATTATTGGGATTAATATTAAATAAATACTTAAATTAAATTTATTTGGGAAAGTTTCCTTTAATGGGCCAAGTCCCTAGAGGGGACAAGGCCCAAGAGGGCAAACCGCCCAAGGAGGGGGGCTGCCGCCACCCTAATGGAGGACCGGCGGGTGGGACTTGGTCGCGTGATGGCCATGGCCACCACGGCCGGTTGGCCATCTCCCTCTCCCCTACTCCCTTGTTTAGTACCACATGGGAGATCCCTTGGGAAAGGCACACCCCTTCCCCAATATAAGAAGGTGCCTATGGGTGGGAATAAACACAACAATTTAGATATTTCTATACGGCATATTCCTGATGGAATTCTCCATCTCCCTCACTCTCTATCTCGTTGCCTTTTGCGATGGCGTTGTCCCAGGAAGGATTGTACACGCAAGAGACTACATCGCTGTGGTACGCCGTTGTGCTGCGGTGATTTCGGCTAGGAGCTCTACTTCTGCAATCTCGGCAGGGATCAGAGATCCGGGAGTCGTAGTCTTGCATCGTACGTGTGCGATACCTCAGGGGTGCTGTCATGTGTGGCACTGGACCTTCGTACGAGGACCTGGACAAGGGGTGACTTGCGAGGAGCTTCATGACCTTGAGGTCAGACGAGTACGACTACATCATCCACGATCTGCATTAGTGTTAAATGCTTATGGTCTACAAGGGTATGTTACTAATGTATCTCTCCGTTACTTCATTACTACTAGATAGATCCTAGCTAGGTATGTTTTGTCTGTAGGAATTTTTTGTTTTCCACCATAGAACCCCTACAGTTGATCGAGCACTGTCTGGCAGTGTGCCCGAGAGCTCACCCGGTAAAGAAGAAGGTTTGGTGCCAGGAAAGGAAAAGCAAGACTTCATTGTCTAGGAGGTTCATAAGTTGAAGGCCGCTCGGGTCATCCGTGAAGTATTGCATCCGACTTGGGTTGTGAACCCCATCATGGTGCCCAAGCCACATGGCAGCAACAAGAGGTTGTGCGACTTCACAGACCTGATCAAGGCATGCCTGAAGGATCCGTTCCCACTACCTCGAATCGACCAGATAGTTGATTTTGTGGCAGGATGCGATCTCCTCTACTTCCTCGATGCTTTATCCGACTATCGACAGATAAAGATGTCCACAAAAGAAAAATAAAAGGTGACATTCATCACCCTAGAGGGATGCTTTTGCTACACTTGCATGCCTTTCGGTCTGAAGAATGTTGGAGCCACTTTCCAGCATGCCATGCAGGTGTGTCTAGGAACACTGATCGTCCACAACATGGAGGCTTACATAAACAACATCGTGGTTAAGACCAAGCATCACAATACATTTCTCATGGACTTGGCCAAAACACTCAGCAACTTGCAGAAGGTGAAACTCAAGCTAAACCCCGACAAGTGCATGCTTAGTGTTTCTTCGGGGAAGCTACTTAGTTTCCTGGTTTCTACCTAAGGCATCAAGGTGAACCCCGACAAGATCAAGGCTATCAAACTGATGGAATTTCCTAGCAGGCTCAAGTACGTGCAGCGTCTCAATGGGTGCATCATGGCCCTAGGACGCTTCATATCCCAGCTGGGAGAGCAGGCCCTACCTTTCTTCAACCTCTTGAAGAAGTTGGGTCCAATAGAATGGACCCCGGAGGAGGAGGATGTGTTCTAAGATTTGAAATGCTACCTCCCCTCCCCTCCAGTATTAGCGTCTCCCAAACCTAGGAAGCCTCTACTTTTGTACATCGCTGCCACCACACAGGTGGTCAGTGCAATTCTTGTCATGGAAAGGGAAGGAGATGACACGAGGGTAATCTCCAATGGCCCCGGTCAATGGACCAAGCCAGACACACCTCTTGAATTCGTTCATCTAGGAAGCGATCCTGGATGCTTGAAAGTGACCCTGGATGCTCGAAAGTGCCTGTTCTCGATCCCGACGAGGTGGACCCATGGAGGGAGATGACCGGAGCATCACCGTTGAAGGCCCATGTCCAAGGACTGAGCCAGGCACACCTCCTGAACTCTGGGAGTCAGGAAACGACCCTAGATGCCCGAAAGCTCCTCCTCCCGGGCCTCGCAACTCTCCCTTGGCTGGTGATACGCACCTTCTACGTAGGTTTGAATGATAATAATACAAATGAACTCGATTCCCTTAATAATGGGTCGTTCACCAAATTCAGTGTTGAAAGGGCATGGAATTTGCTAGACACGGTGAATAGGATAGAGAAATCCTATTGTGAGGCAGAATTTAATAAAGATAATCCCATAGAGTACAATTGTTTAAAAATATTTCTATCTTCGAGAAAGGTAGAAAAACTACTTGTGAATTTTAATCTTGACCATCGCATGATTATTCAAATTATTAGATCTTATGCTGACTACATGTAGATTCCAAAAGATTAGGAATGATATACACCACTTGTGGAAGAATAACCCTCTTAAACTGGCCATATTGATAAATATTCAAAAATGCAAAAGAAAATGTTAGCCGAGGAACAAACTATTCTAACTAAAGAAATGGATAGCAAGGGTGAGGAAATAAAAGAATAGGAAGGCTAACTAGGGACCTCGGAGCCATTAAATAAAATATTGGGATAGTAAAAGAACTTTTGGAACCCGAATTGTTCAAGGAAGAAGTGATAATGGTAAGTAAAGAATCCTCCGAAATGATAGGAGGCAAGTTTGATGGTAAGAATAAAAGTCAATAGAAAATTCCTTTTTGTTTAGGAGGGATTAGTTATGCAAGATTCCTTTTTGTTTAGGAGGGATTAGTTGTGCAAGATTCTGTGACTTAAGCTCTTCCATAAATATCATGCCTTATAAAATTTATGAAGAATTGCGTGATCACCTTGATGAATCTTACCTTGAGCCATCAAAAGCTACTTTTGTGTTTTCTAATCGAACTTTGCATCTACTCGTGGGATACTTTGCAATGTTTGCATTTCTGTTGGGGCTTTTGTGTACCCAGTTGATTTTCATATTATCAAAATACCTTTGAAGCCCAGTTGCCCAGTTATATTTGGTAATCGTTTTTACAACGCTATGAACATTGATATTGACAACAAAAAGAAGGCTTTATCTTTGCAGCTTGGTGAAGAAACTGTAGAAATAAACTACAGCCAATTCACGAGATTACTTTATGAGAATAAAGTTGAGATAGAGGAAAAAAGGAGTATTGAAGAATTGGCAGCAATCTATTTTTGCACTCCACAATCTGAGTTGGAGAGAAGTTTGACAAGCAATAATTCGCTTGCCAATGACTCTGCAAAAGAATATTTGGATAAGATCCTCAACACCACACCGGAGGTCGAGTCAGGACTCAGGGTTAAATATGAATAACTTGAAAGAAAAGGGGATGAGGATCCACCACCCATTGCTTTAAAATCTCTCTCTCTAGGTCTCAAGTATAAATTCTTAGATAAGGAAGGTAAATGCCCAGTGATTTTAGATGATAAGCTCTCTCTAGAGGAAAACACGAAATTGTAAGGGTACTTGTAAATCAGCAAGAAACTTTTGGATACACTCTTAATGACATAAAAGGTATAGATACCACCATAGTAACTCTCAAAATATCTATGGTTGAAAATGCTAAACCATTTGTTGATAATCATAAAAGGTTGAATCCTAAAATCAAAGAGCTAGTAAGAAAGGAAGTTATATGTATGTTGGACAGTGGTATTATATACCCAATTTCAGATAGTAAATGGGTGAGCTGAACTCATGGCATACCTAGGGAAGGATGCATAACAATAATTAATAATGATAAGGATGAATTAATCCTAGCTAGAATGATAGCAGGATATAGAATGTGTATTGACTTTAGGAAGTTGAATAAACAAACTATAAAAATACATAAGCAGCTTCCCCTCGTTAATGATATTATGGAAAGGATGTCTGCTAATTCTCACTTTTGTTTTCTTGACGGATATTATGGATAGTATCAAATAGCTATCCAGCCCAAAGATCAAGGAAAAACTACTTTCACATGTCCTTATGAAACCTATGCTTATCGGTTGATGCCTTTTGGTTTGTGTAACGTAGCTACTACTTTTCAAGAGTGTGTTCTAAAAATTTTTGACAGTTTTGTGGAAAGTTCCATGGCAGTCCTTATGGATAATTTTGTTGTTTATGGAACTACTTTTCAACAATTTCTTTATGATCTTAATAGAGTTTTGTAGCGGTGTAAACAAACCAAGATGGTTCTAAATTGGGAGTGTTGCCGCTTCATGGTAAGGGAAGGTATAGTTTTCGGGCATAAGGGTTCTAAAAAGAATATTAAGATTGATAGTTCGAGTCTAGCCACCTTAGAAACACTTCCAACTCCGCAAGATATAAAAGGGGTAAAGAATTTCCTTGGACATGCTGGTTTCTATAGATAAAGATTTTGCTAAAAAAGCCACCCCTTTAACTCGTCTTCTAGATAAAGATGCTCTTTTTAATTTGATAGAGATTACCATGATTCCCTTGAAAAGTTAAAAAGGCACTAATTTCTACACCAGTTATTCAACCACCCAATTGGGATGAACCATTTGAAATTATGTGTGATGCTAGTGACTATGCTATTGGGGTTGCTTTAGGACAAAGAGGTGGACCTAATCTCAATATTATTCAATATGCTAGTCGAGTTTTTAATGATGATCAAAGGAACTATGTGACAACCGAGAACGAATTCCTTGCTATTGTTTTTGCTTGTAATAAGTTTAGGCACTACATCATCAACTCAAAAGTAATAGTTCATACTGATCATCAAGCTTTGACATACCTTCTAACTAAGAAAGATGCTAAACCCCGTCTAATTAAAGCCGATGACCGACACTTTTTCTCCCTTTTTCTTCCTTTTTCTTCAAAATTCATTAGAATTCTTTTCTTGTCCGACACTTTTTCCCCTAGAACGAGTGTTTTCCCTATTTTTAACCCTTCTTAAGCCTCTCTGAAGGTTCTTCTTCTCTCTTTTATCAACATATCCAATCCCCTTGATGCGCTACCCAGTTTTAGGCAAAGGAAAACCTCTAGGCTTCATGGCTCATTCGTGGGATAGCTTCCATACTTCCTCCATTGAAGCCGAGGACCATGAAGCACATGGCTTAAGCCCAAAGAAGAAGAGGTATGCCTATGAATCTAATGGTGATGAGGAGGAGGAATTCGAGACCTTCATGGAGCAAACGGCTAGAGGATGGAAGCAGCCGGATTATCTTGCGATAGTGAGGCCTGACAATGAGGAGGAGGCAAAGAAACCCCATGGGAAGGGGTGGACGGAGTCGCTCAATTGCATCGCCACCAACTACTCTTCACCCAAGCATAAGAAAGCTAACCGAGCTGATGGAGGAACTTATCTAGAGACTATGGCACAAACTTCTACAAGCAAGAAGATCACCATGAATGCAGACATGAGCGTTAAGCGAGAAGATTGGGAGCTTAGCCTCTTGGACGTGCCTATTTTAGCGCAAGTCCCAGAACCAGAACAACGTCTTCGCAAGATAGAGAAGGATCAGAAGGAACAAATCCATCGGGAGATCATGCGCAAATACCTCCTGAATCTCAAAAGCAAGAAGGAACTCAATGACGTAATAAGCAGGGTTGCTGAGGGGGTGTTATGCTTGCGTTCTAACCTATAGAAGTGCTAGAGTCGCATATCTACCTTGGAGGAGACAAACAAGAAACTTAGTGCAGTTGTCTCCAATGCCGCGCCTCCGAACTAAAAAGTGCCACAGTATCAAATAATCACTAGGGTTATTTGGTCCCACCGGCTTGATCCCAAGCTCGGGGAGATCTATAACACCTTGTAATCTATCTTTCAATTTTAGCATGTTTACTTTCTTACATGCATGTTAGGTCTTTAATTCCAGAATTTGCATTAGCCGCATCATCTTCGAATTCCTTCGATTCAAGAAAAAAGTTATATCTATTGAGTTTCTAGACTTTATAATATTTTGAAGTAATTTTTATCCATGATTATTATGTTAGATGTATGATTTAGGATGACAGTTATGATACTTGTACCACTATTATGATTTTAGGGCCTTTCGCACCAACGAAGTATTGATTGGTTATGAGAAGAAAATCTTGATTGCATGTTATGGTCACAAGTATAAGTTTATAAGAGCCCTAAAGAGTATTAAAATTGATAAAATGACTTGGCTCAATGGAAAAGAAAAAAGACTCAGCTATCAAATAAATTCAAGCCAAAAGAAAGTACAAGAGTAAAAAAAATAGAGAGTAACTCAAGCACGATCATTCGTTACTCGAGATAAGTGCTCAACTGATTAAATTTGATGATTCTATAATATGCTTACTCCATAAAAACTATATTGATACAAAAGGTGTGGAAGCCTCTAAATCATGTGATGTGTAAGGATGTGATAGTACTCACGATACAATTCTATATCCGATGTGGTACTCTTTGTTTCAATTTTTGTCTCATTTATTGTAATGAATCGTGCCTCATGAAAATGATGACCTTGTCCATAAGCCACCACCTTGCTCGGAGACGAGCAAGAGTCTACCTTGGGGAAGTTGATGAATCCAAAATTGTAGCATATTTACCGTTTGTTTTGCATAAGTAGAGTAGGATTTTTAGTATTTTACCGCACATTCACACAATTTTTGTCCTTGTTTTAATAGGATCCTGAATTTCTAAGTTTCTTATGAACATATCAATTGGAACGGTCATATTATGTAGTAATATGGTATTTCTAAATGATAAAAGTCATTTAATTGATTTATTCTCGCACTTGGGAGATTGGTAAACACAGAGGGAAGCTCCAGAGCATGCAACAAACACTAGTGCGCGCGGAGCTTGCTTGTACCGCCCGCCTATACAGTGTGGCAGCACGTCCGCCTCGTCAAATACTCTCCCCTTGCAAAGACGGATCTTAGATCCAGCATTGACAGAAACTTCCAGCCTCGAAACACCACACCAGAGAGGGATATGGAGGAGGAACTTGGAGAAGGGAAAATCCTTGCCGCTTCATGGATCATTGGAGGACATCGCATCATCCCCTTCAACACCAACCGTTGTATCTCCACCACCATTGCTATTCCCATCTTTCATATATTATATCTTGTTCTAATTCTAGATTCATTTGCAGTTTGCACTAGATTAATCTATGTACTTTTATCCATCCATTTTATTATGATGGTCTTGTTGATTGCTTCCATGTGTGAGTAGTTACCTTCGTTCTTGGGGAGATGGAGAAACCCTAGCACTACTACGAAATGAAATAAAGATCTATTACTTGTGTCCATGATCTATTGATTTATTATATTGTGTTTGAACTCTCTATTTAGATGGTATGTGTAGTCGGCCACATATCATTTGCCTTCGGGACTAAAGAGAGGGTGAAATCCTAAGGATGTGTATGGCAGTATGTCCAGTGTTACTCGTGACTACAAGCATTGGCTTACAACCTACACAGTCTAAGGAGGAATAAAGAGAGATTCACTAATCTAATTACCATATCCATGAGGAAACCCTTAATTGTGGTGGTAGTGACTGCTCTAAGGCATCGTAGTGGTTATTTGTAGATTACCTCATCACTTGGCTCAAGAAAGCGGTTGCCTAAGAGTCTTGTGGTGAACATCTTATTATGGAACTCTCTCCGCACATGTCATGACATAAGAAATAGATTGTCCTAATTATGATTAATTACAACATGCTAGTGGTGTACCCTACATACCCGACAACGCTTTAGCCCTATTGAGTTGAAACACCATTCTCAACGCATTCGTTACATGCTTTCTTTTACTTGTTTTATTTACTTTGTTGCATTCAATTAAAAAAAATTTAAACACCCTTTACTCAAAATAAAAGGCAGCTTACAAGTATCCTTTGGTAGACAGTGACTAGGGGCATAAATACCTTAACCAAATAGCTCTTCGTGGGTTCTAAACTCTTATTTTGAAACTAGCTACAATCGATCTGTGCACTTGCAATCATTAGTATTCTACGCCATGAAGAAGAAGAAAGTACTATACTATATAACTGAATTATGAGTTATCTATGATGTGTTTATCTGTTTCTCCTTACTTGCGCTTAGTTGTTTATAAGTTGCTTCCTCACTAGAATATCAAGTTGTTAGTGTCCTTCCTAGTGTGACTCCGTCAAACCCTACTTGTCATATCAGGGTGCGCTAGTTCACTTAGGTACGCACGATTTGTCATGTTTGCGATGGATTTGAATTAGATATTCGAGTGGATATATCACTAGGTTGTCTTGATGTTCATTCATGATAGTCATGATCTTGCAACACACCGATCGAAATATGAACAAGAGTTGCATGAATGATGTAATTGGCAAGGTCGCCTACTATGTGAAGAGCATGTCATCAATGATGTCCACATTAATGGTGTATTTTCTCCTCAGATCTCAAATCACTTAGTTGCATTAATTGAGGAATAATAAACTTAGTGGGAGTAATCACTTAGAGAATTCAAAATATTTAGTTCACACCTAGTGAAATAATATTTTGAATAGTCGTCTCATAAACCTGTCTTTGACATTGTAGAGAAGATGGATCATAAATTCTATAACCATAATGTTAACCTGATGATCGACTCTGAAAATTTAGATGATGAAGGGATGTGTTTTGTGGACTGGGTCTGCACATCAAGGATGGTTCTTAGAAACATCGGGAAGGATTACATTCTAGTTACTCCTTCACCAACACCACCACTAGTCGGCATGAATAACAAGTTCACCAATGAATTATGAGATCATGGTTAAAACCCTCATGCTCACATGTCTGACTGCTAAGCTGAAAGGAAGGTTCCACGATTCTATCACCATTGAAATGATGAATGAATTGGTTTCCCTCTTTTGCGATCAGTGTCTATTCAAGCAATACAAGCTAACCAAAGCAATCAAGGATTGCACATTAGGCGAGGGGGAATCACTATGTGTTCTTGAGATCAGGCTGGCAAGGATGTTACGAGACCTTAAGAGTCATGGGGATAGAATATCTAATGAGTACAAGGCCAACATAGTGCTGGCTACACTTCCACTAGCATACCATGGTTTTAATGGTGTGCCACCTTCTGCTGAAGACAGTAAACCAATGCATTAGCTATTTTCCTGGATGAGGTTGGTGGAAGAAGGAATTATGACTTGCAGAATGATACGTCCAAAATGTATCTACTTTCCCGAACACTTTTGCTATTGTTTCTCCTCTATACTTGTGTGATTTGGATGCAACTAATGCAAACTGACGCTGTTTTCAGCAGAATTGCCTTGGTGTCTACTTTTGGTGCAGAAAACCAACTATCAAGAAAAATCCCGGAAAATATGCCAAAAATCCTATTTCACCCGAAGACTCCAGGAGCCAGAATATGAGACGGAGAAGAGCCCTGGGGTGTCCACACCACCTGGTGGCGCGGGCCAGGCCGCGCCGGGGGGTGGTGTGGGCCCCCCAGGCACCCCCTCGGCCTCTCTCTTCGCCTATAAGGAGCCTTCTGACCTAAAAACTTCAGGGGGTTTCGACGTTTTTCCAAAAGGAGCTCCGCTCCGCCGCCACCACCATATTCCACGAAACAGCACCAGATACTCCATTATGGCACCCTGCCGGGACGGGGAATTGGAGGAGATCATCGCCATCATCATCACCATCGCTTCTCCATCGACCATCCATGTTTCCCCCATCTATGAGTGAGTAATCCCCCGCTGTAGGCTATGGGGATGGTAGGGATCGGATGAGATCGTTCATGTAATGGCATCAGATTGTTAGGGCATGGTGCCTAGTATCTTTAATTAGTGCTTTATGACTTTGTTACGACTTGTTGTGCTTAATGCTTGTCACTAGGGCCCGAGTGCCATGATTTCAGATCTGAACTTATTATTGATTCATTATGATAGTATTGTTTCTGGTCTTATCTACAAGTTGTATACACGCGTTGTTGTCCGGAACCTATGGCCCCGAAGTGACAGAAATCGGGATAACCGGAAGGGAAAGGCTTTGATGTGAGGATCACATGTGTTCACAGAGTGTTAATGCTTTGCTCCGGTGCTCTATTAAAAGGAGCACCTTAATTGCCAGTAGTTCCTTAGAGGCCCCACTGCAAACGGGCTGGCAGGACAAAAGATGTTGTGCAAGTTCTCATTGCGAGCACGTATGACTATATATAGAACACATGCCTAGGATTGTCTAGTACTTGGGTGCTTTATCTTATTTATCTGCAATTGCCCTATGTTCTGATTGCTATGTGAATTGTCTTGTCCATGCAACGCCCGTCCATCCATCCCTATGCCTACCGCACTCGAATCCCATTGTTTACTGCTTTCGTTACTACTGTCTTTGCTTTGCTACTGCTGTTACTTTGCTATTCCTACTACAAAACCGTTGCTACTGATAAACTGCTATGAGCAAGATTGTTTCCAGGTGCAGCTGAATTGACAACTCAGTTGTTAAGGCTGATAAATATTCTTTGGCTCCCCTTGTGTCGAATCAATAAATTGGGTTTAACTTCCCTCGAAAATACTGCGATACACCCCTATACTTGTGGGTCATCAAGACTATTTTCTGGTGCCGTTGCCGGGGAGCATAGCTTTATTTATCAAGTTCACTTGGATTCTCTATTGTTCGCTGCATTCCATCCATCATGGGTAAGTCTCGTGATGGCAAGGTTCCTATTTTACCATCCACT
Source organism: Avena eriantha (assembly GCA_910589775.1). NCBI lineage: Eukaryota > Viridiplantae > Streptophyta > Magnoliopsida > Poales > Poaceae > Avena > Avena eriantha. Next base: position 345,378,120 of record OU342742.1, on the reverse strand, counting down.
ACAAGAAGAGGTACGGTTCTAAACACCTCTGCTGCTCTTGATTCACCGTATGTTATAAGTAAGCTCGTTACACCACCACATACACATGCTACACACACTGCTACTACTGCTGAATCTGAAACTTCTGATGCTTATGATGCTGCTTCTACTGTGCTTGATAAGAGTGGTTCATTAGGTCCTTTCCTAGATGCTACGATTGCTAGAACTATAGCTGGAAATACCGAAACTCCTAATGAAGACACTACCACACCTGTTAGCTCACCTGAGTCTAGTGAGAGTTATGATACTGAAGAAGATTATGTTGAGATGACCGATGAGTTTATTGAAGAATGTAAGAACACCCATGATAGGAGCACTGCTAAGAGTCTCCTTGAGAGGCGTATTATTAGATCCAAATTATCTCTTGATGCTAAGTTTGCTGCTTCTCCCATAAACATTATAGATGAAGATTATGATTTCTCTCTCGATCTATCTTACATAGCTATTGTCGAGAAAGAACCTTTTTGTGGGACTAAGAATGAAAGTGCGGTAGCACATATGAATGAACTTTCTACCATGAGTGGCTTGTTTTCTGATGATAGTAAGATGCGTACTTACTTTATTGCTAAGATTTTTCCCTTTTCACTGAAAGGAGAAGCTAAAACTTGGTTTAGTAATTTACCTCATGGATCTATTGATAGCCCTGAGTGCTTGATTAGTACTTTCCTGCAGAAATATTTTCCTCCTAGTGCTAGACATGTTATTTTGCAGGAACTTTTTGATTTTAAACAGGGAGAAAAAGAGGTATTGCCTGAATCTTGGGCAAGGTTTTGTGCTTTGATTCATGCACAGGCTGGAAGTCCATTACCTAAGAATGAACTACTTGATATATTTTATAATGGACTAACCGAGGAATCTAGGACATACCTAGATAGTTGTGCTGATTGTGTTTTCAGGATTAGGACTCCTAAGGAAGCTGAGGAATTAATGGCTAAAATAAGCAAGAATTATAAAGATTGGACTCCTCCTAAACAAGTTACACCTGAAGTAATTGTACCTGAACCATCTGTTCCTGTGCCTATTCCAACATCAAAGAAGAGGGGAGTTATTGAATTAAATGATGAAGTGATGAAGGATGCTAAGAAATGTCTTAAGGAGAAGGGAATTAAAGCTACATATGTCAAGAATTTACCTCCTATAGAAGAATTATGTAAGCCTATTCCCTACTCACCCACTATTGAGGTACACTCTCTCCAACACTTTGATGAAGGTGATATCCCTTACTTGAAACCTCCTGCTCAATGCTTAGAAGAATTTGATATCTTTATTGTTAAGCAAGATAACTTTAATAAAAGGGTGCAAAATCATCTAATGGAAAACACTAGAGCTATTGTTGAGTTGAAAGATATTGTGGAAAGAACCTCTAATGATGTTAAAATGATTGTTAAACACTTTCAAATGGTTCAAACTCAAATAGATCAACTCGTTAAAGTGCAAAACGACTTGCTAGTTAATGCTGCTAAAGAAAAACATGCTTATGAAATTAGAACTAGAAGTGGAGCTGCTACCCAGGATCCTCTATATCTTGAGGGGCATCCCGAAAGAATTGAGCAGGATTCTCAACAAGCTGAAAATAGTGGTTCTACTCGTAAGAAAAGGAAAAACAAACATAAAACTGTTGTAGAACCCTCTGAACCTGCTTTAGATCCTAATAGTATATCCATCTCTAATGCTGAAACTGAAAGTGGTAAGGAAGAAAATGAAGCTCCTAATGAAGAAAAAGTTGAAGAAGAACCTGAAAAGCACACTAAGACTATTAAATACACTAAAGAAGATTTTCTTGCTAAGAAACATGGTAGTGAAAGAGAACCTTGGGTCCAAAAACCTATGCCTTTCCCTGATAAGAAACACAAGTCAAAGGAAGATGAACACTATAATAAGTTTTGTGAGTGGATGAAGCCTTTATTCTTGCAAATTCCTTTGACTGATGCTATTAATTTGCCTCCTTACTCAAAGTATATGAAGGATATTGTCTAGAATAAAAGTAAGATCCCTAATGAAGAAATTTCTACTTTGCTTGCTAATTATTCCTTTAATGGTAAGGTTCTAAGAAACTTGGAGACCCAGGGATTCCAACTATTCCTTGCTCTATTAAGAACAGTTATGTTAGAACTGCTTTGTGTGAATTGGGAGCTGGGGTTAGTGTTATGACTTTCTCTCTCTATAAGAGGCTTCAGCTTGAAAAATTGATACCAGCTGATATATCTTTGCAAATGGCTGATAAATCCACCACTATTCCTGTGGGTATATGTGAGGATGTACCTGTTCAGGTGGCTCACAATTGCTTGATATTAACCGATTTTGTTGTGCTTGAAATGCCTGAAGATGATAATATGTCTATTATTCTTGGGAGACCTTTTCTTAATACTGCAGGAGCTGTTATTAATTGTAATCAAGGAAAGGTGACCTTCAATGTTAATGACAAGGAACATACTGTCTATTTCCCCAAGAAGATTGAAAGGACTTATGGTTTGAATTCAATTGAACATGTTGAAGGCATTCAAGTTGGAGAAATATATTGTCCCATACCAAGAGAAAAATTTGAAACTATTATGATTGGGACAATTGCTATCAAGGTTGAGGTAACATAATCATTAGTGGAGTACAAAGTTTTTTCTCATATCAATTGTTTTGGTAGCAAGACTTGATCAACCTTGCTAACAAAAGGATTCCATTGAACAAAACAATGTTTTCATTATGATTATCTCCGTTTATTTCTATCCTTTGCATTTTAGTTTTTGCTTTCTTTTAGTTTTCTTTTTGTTGTTAGTTGCTTGCATGCTAGAACTTCTGTAGTTCTAGCCTTGTTTTGTCCTTGCATCATGTTTCCAAAAAAATCTGTCTGTCAGAAAAATCATTCTTCTATTTCTGAAAATGCCCAAAAATAAAGTGTCTCGAAAAATTCCAGAAAATTCATATTAAATTTTTACGTGAAAAAGGGGCAGAGGAGTACCTGGTAGGTACCAGGGGGGCCCACCAGGCAGGCACACCATGTGGTGGCGTGGCCAGCCCTGGGTGGCGCCATGCCCTAGTGTGGGCACCCCTAGCCCTCCACTAACTCTCTCCCCTGCCACTTTCTTCTCTCTCTCGAGTAAGCTCTAGTTCATAGCTCAAAATCGCGTTCCTTCTGTGCTTGCTCTCGATTTCTTCGATCTCCTTGCTCAGCCCATCTTTCTTGCTGAAATTTGGAGCATTTGTTCCCTGGTATGTGACTCCTCCCCTTGTCCAAGTAGATTTGTGTTTAGTGAATTATATGTTGAGTATTTTGCTGCTGTAGGTGACTGGTTTTGAGAGCTTGTAAGCTTGTTTGATGCTTAGAGATATAGTTTGGATGCATGTTTAGGCCTCTTGCAAGTCCCTATGAGTAGAATCCTTCATTTTATTTACTTTGCAATCACTTGTTTAATAGGTGTTTAAATTTCAGAATACCAAGCATGAACAACCGTACTTTTGGAGAGATACTTGAGAGTGATGCACCTAGGAGGTCGAGGCCCTCAAGAAAAACCTCTCAAGCTAGGCCATCGTCTAATGAAGACCTCATTGCAACACACATTGGCAGTGAAAGGGATGATGGAGATGCTCACCCATCCTCTTTTCCTTGTTTTACTTTCTTGCAAGCTGCAGGTATTCTTGATGATTTCTTGCTACTGATTGAGAGGGTTGGTTTGACCTCTTGTATGCAATATGAGAGTGCAGAATACGCTATGCTCACCAAAACTTTTGTTGAGAGCTTCTCATTTACTAACACACCCTATCAATCTACTGTCTCTTTTAAAATCTATGATATGCCCTTCACCATGCCTTTGGAGAGATTTTGCAGTATTGTAGGTGTGCGTATGACAGGGACCGTGAAGAAAATTCAAGGGCGACCCGCTGATTTATTGGAGCTTTACCGAGGGGTGACCAATGATGATGACCGCGTGGTGTAGCGCGGAAAGATAAGAAATATCCAACTCCCTGCTCTTAGATACTTTACATATTATCTTGCCACTAGTGTATTGGGTAGGGAGAACACTAGTAATATCTCCAACTATCATTTAGATTTCCTTGCTGCTGCGCTTAAAAATGATACTCGGTACAATCTTGGCTCGCTTATTGCTCGCCGCCTAGCTGCTAGGGGGCCTATCTATGGGGGCATCATTGCATCGCGCATGGTCAATGCATTAGGTCTTTCAGTGGATCCCGATGATGCTATACTGGCACCACAGAGGCTTGACCTTGTTGCCATGAAAACTCATCACTTTGTCACTGCTACCTCTGATTTGAACAATCTAGTATATAGGATGCTTTTCACTGACGAGGATGAAAGGGAGATCCTCTTGCCACAGCCTGCTTTGTTTAGTGTTCACAGGAGACCGTGGTCGCGCTCCAAGGAGGAGGTGGACGAGCAGCTTCGCTTGTTGGGTTTCCACGAGCAGCACCAGGAGGATGTGCCCTCCTGTGATTACTCCGCACACTACGGAGGGACGTACTCAAGTTCACACCAGGACGAGGGTACTTCCTCGTCGTACCACGGTGATACTTCATACTGGCCAGCTTGGGATTGATACCCACTTAGGACAAAAGCCTAAGCTTGGGGGGAGGTACGCCAACACCGCACTCATCTCCATATCATGTTGCGTCGGTACTTTCTATATTCATGTTTTTGTTCTCTTTTTAGTTTTCGTTCTTCTTTTCTTTTGCTTTCCAAAAACACAAAAAGACCAAAAATATTTTTGTTGTTTCTCTTTGGTTTGCTTCTTATTTTTTTCCTTGGTTTGTTTTTCCCCTTTTTTTGCTATGTTTGAACTATTCGAAAACCCAAAAATATTTTGCTTTGCTTGTTTTGCTCTTTTTGGTTCTTGTTTAAAAATCGAAAACACCAAAAATATTTGTCGTTCTTCTTTGGTTTTTGTGAGTTTGCTACAGGGTTTGGCAGTCCTCAGTGGATTATTGGGTTTCATATTATTATTCAAGCCACACAAGTGAAGAGCAATAATGAGGATTAATGACAACTTGAGGCATGGTAAGAGGCTGGTAATGAACTCTATTTGTTTTCATTTTTTTACATATACTCATCACTGTGGGCATGCTTAGTCCGTTCATGTAGAGTGTATGTTTTCTTTGGATGCTTAGTAGTTCTTGCTTTCTTATGATTAGCTCCAGCTTGCTAATAGTTGGTAGCATGTTTTATGAATGTTTGCTTGCATTGCTCTATTCATAAATTGGTATGACACCGCGGTATCCTCCTCTGAATGTTTCATTTGATTGACTTGGCACATGCTCATGCATGCACATGACTGTAATAATCAGTTAAGCCTCGATGAATTATTTTGCCTTGAGGATCTTGAATCACTTTCATGCCATGAGTAGTCCTGTTTTGTTGCAAGCATGATAATGATAGATATTGCTCCCTCGTTTGTCGCTCCCTTACTAATGCTAGCCTTCACTTTCACTGAGTATGTTTTACTCAAGTTCCCAACTCCCTAAACCAAATATTTCCAAAGTGTCCACCATACCTACCCATTAGCATCATTTGCTACCTCCGTGCATATTCAATATGCCTTGTTTTCTTCCGAATAAAATGTTTGCTTGTTATGAGAAAGTTAGTTAGTAAAGCTCTCACGAACTTGATGGCACACTTTATTTTCTTGCACTTAATAAACCTGAACCATTGCGTCCTTCTTTGTTGTGCATATGCTTGTGCTTTATGAGTTGAAGTTAGCAGAACCATGTATCATGGGGACCGCTTTCAACACTTCATAGGTACTTTGTACCTAGTTGATATCATGTTCTTTTGCTTATGGATCCCGGCGGTGTGAAATAAAAGTGGAACTTGTAAGATCATGGAGTTTGTATGTATGTTAGAGAAACGCCTGGGCCGCTAGCCTAAGACATGCCTAATCATGGTGGAAACTTGCAGCATAACCATAATGAGCATTCTATGAAGCATCCTCAATAAAAATCTATGCACATAGTAAATAAAAAGATCGCCGAGATGCTCATTGTCTGCTTGCCTTGTATTTTGTTTATGGGATAGCTCCCGTGTCATGTGCAAGGGGTACCCCGTTGGCGGTTCTCTGTGATACGTATATACTTACAATGACAAGAGCTTGCTTGTGACTGAAGTTGAGTAGCATGAGGATCGGTCTTCATAAGTAAGGGGCATGAGACTTCAATTTATAACTTGTCAAGCATATCCTTAACCACATTATAGTTGTGTCACTTTCACCTTAACCACATTAAAGATGCTTATGATAGGGGCAATGAGAGCTCAAAGCTAACGAGTACCATACTTTCAGCATTTGGAAGCCTTTCAAATTATTCAAAACCTTTTTCTTCTACTTGTTGAGTCTCCACATATTCTTTGAGCACATTCTTGAGAGCATAGTTGTCATTCTTTGTGTTTGTTCCATTACTTGATTACTTGTGTTATGACTTTGATGCTTGTATTCTTGATATCTTTACTTCTAGTCATCACTTGAACTTCAGAGGTGCCTTGACATTCATAATCAAAGGCAAGCGAGATACCACTCTATCATACCTTTTTATGAGCATTGTAATGTTGCTTATGTTCGTGCTTCATGCTACTTATTATTCTTGAGTTGGAATCTCTTCATAGCTTGCAATGACTATTAAGTAGACTTTGTTGCACACTCTTTATTATGAATTGTCTAGGTAGTTGATCACATTGCTGAGAATATTTGCATCATATGAAGCAAATGTGTTCGTGAAAGTTCTTTTATTGCACTCAGTTTTCAACTGAATTGCTTGAGGACAAGCAATAAGCTAAGCTTGGGGGAGTTGATACGTCCAAAACGTATCTACTTTCCCGAACACTTTTGCTATTGTTTCTCCTCTATACTTGTGTGATTTGGATGCAACTAATGCGAATTGATGATGTTTTCAGCAGAATTGCCTTGGTGCTACTTTTTGTGCAGAAAACCAACTATCAGGAAAAATCCCGGAAAATATGCCAAAAATCCTATTTCACCCGAAGACTCCAGGAGCCAGAATACGAGACGGAGAAGAGCCCTAGGGTGGCCACACCACCTGGTGGCATGGGGAGGCCAGGCCACGCCAGGGGGTGGTGTGGGCCCCCCAGGCACCCCCTCGGCCTCTCTCTTTGCCTATAAGGAGCCTTCTGACCTAAAAACTTTGGGGGGTTTCGACGTTTTTCCAGAAGGCGTTCCGCTCTGCCGCCACCACCAGATTCCACGAAACAGCACTAGAAACTCCGTTCTGGCACCCTGCCGGGACGGGGAATTGGAGAGATCATCGCCATCATCATCACCATCGCTTCTCCATCGACCATCCATGTTTCCCCCATCTATGAGTGAGTAATCCCCCGCTGTAGGCTATGGGGATGGTAGGGATTGGATGAGATCGTTCATGTAATGGCATCAGATTGTTAGGGCATGGTGCCTAGTATCTTTTATTAGTGCTTTATGACTTTGTTGCGACTTGTTGTGCTTAATGCTTGTCACTAGGGCCCGAGTGCCATGATTTCAGATCTGAACTTATTATTGATTCATTATGATAGTATTGTTTCTGGTCTTATCTACAAGTTGTATACACACGTTGTTGTCCGGAACCTATGGCCCCGAAGTGACAGAAATCGGGATAAATGGAAGGGAAAGGCTTTGATGTGAGGATCACATGTGTTCACGGAGTGTTAATGCTTTGCTCCGGTGCTCTATTAAAAGGAGCACCTTAATTGCTAGTAGTTCCCTAGAGGCCCCGCTGCAAACGGGCTGGTAGGACAAAAGATGTTGTGCAAGTTATCATTGCGAGCACGTATGACTATATATGGAACACATGCCTAGGATTGTGTAGTACTTGGGTGTTTTATCTTATTTATCTGTAATTGCCCTATGTTCTGATTGCTATGTGAATTGTCTTGTCCATGCAACGCCCGTCCATCCATCCCTATGCCTACCGCACTCGAATCCCACTGTTTACTGCTTTCGCTACTACTGTCTTTGCTTTGCTACTTCTGTTACTTTGCTATTCCTACTACAAAACTGTTGCTACTGATAAACTGTTGTGAGCAAGATTGTTTATAGGTGCAGCTGAATTGAAAACTTAGTTGTTAAGGCTGATAAATATTCTTTGGCTCCCCTTGTGTCGAATCAATAAATTGGGTTTAACTTCCCTCAAAAATACTGTGATACACCCCCTATATTTGTGGGTCATCACAGAACCATATTGATCTTCTAGACTACTCTTCGGAAAGTTCAGGAAAAGAGGTGTAAGCGTTACACGAGATTATTGACAATTCTATTCATGATTCTCTTTTGAAATATTTAGTATGCGATACGAATAATTTTGCATATGATGCAGGATGAGGTTAAATCCAAGAAGAGGAAGACTAGAGAGAAGTGATACACTCAGAAGGTATCTCGATGGTGATGTCTTTGCCGATCCTGGCGCCCGGAGATGAAGCGCTCAAGGTTAAGCCCGAATATGACACTTGAGAGAAATAAAAGTTATTTGTGCTTGTAGTTTTAGAAACGAGTTTTCTTAAAGTTTTGAACAATGGTTTCTTAATTATTGGAGAAAGTGCGTAATGGATTAGTGCCTCTTCGAAGGTCATTATCTTAATTATCTTGGTGCTTGAATGAATGTATTTAATTTCAATTATTGCTATGCTTGAAATTTCATGAGCTTAACACCTATGGTGTAGGCCCCATATAACTTGGGTTACATTCATGTGTAAATTGTATGCACTGGTTCTATTTAAGATAGATTTATGAAATTTAAATTCCTTTGTGCATATTGGAATTGTTGATGTCTACGCACTTCTATTCTTGTAGACAGTTGCTGGGCCTCCAAAGTGCAGAGGTTTGTAGAACAACAGCAAGTTTTCCCTTAAGTGGATCACCCCAGGTTTATCGAACTCAGGGAGAAAGTGGTTGTGGCATCCCGCTAAAATCACTACTAGAAAATCGAGGTGTTTTTGCGCATTGCATCATCATGACCACATGGTCATGTCATCATGCCACCTTGCATTTGAGCATCGTCATCATCATGCATGGTTTTGCATCAAACTATTTTGGTAAACCTATTTCTGTTTTCTAAATACCCCGACTTTAATTTCAAATCAAAAAGCCCGTTCGTCCGGATATTTTGTTTTGTCTACAAACTATTTATAAAAAGGCTTTTAAAAAATCAAATAAACATAAAAACATATTTTGGGGGAGGCAGCCGGCCAGGCCCAAAGGCCCGACCAGCCAGCCTACTACCCCAAAAACCTAAGCTAAAACCTAACCCTAGCTACTCCCTCTTTTTCTCTCCCCTAGCCGCCAAATTCCCGCTCACCCCGCCACATGGCCCACCTCCTGCCTTTATTTTCCCGCCCACCTGGTCGCCCCGACCCACCAGTCCCGCCTCTCCCCGCGTGGCCCAGCCCACGTCGCACCCCTACAGCGAGCGCAGCACGCGCACCACACGCGCAGGCCACCCCGCTCCGCCTCACGCGCTGCTCGCTCCTGCCCCGCACCTGCACGCACTCCCGCACCCCGGTCCCACCCCACATCGCGTCCCGCGCCTGCCCTCGCTCTCCGTGCGCGACGGACACGCGACCCACCGCTCCCGCTCGATCCCCATCGCCTCCACCTACCCTGCTTTCCCCTACCTCTCTCTCCCTCGTTTCCTCCTCCCCTCCGCGCCTGCCGCCGCCTTCCTCGCCACGCAGTGTACGCCCCGTGGCCGTCCTTCTCCGACTGCCACCGCCTCCGAGGCTGCCCTCTATGCTCCGCCGTCCGCCATCCGCGGACCGCTCGACCACCACCGGCCCGAGCTCCTCCCGGCCGGCTGGCCTCCGCAACCACCCGCCAGATCCCCGGCCCGACCTCACGCCCCTCGTCGCCTCCTCCGTCGAGCCACCCTCAACCGCCCCGCCACCGGGCCCCATCACTGACTTCCTCTGCGCCGGCCGCCCGAAGCCGCCCGTCTCCTTCCTGGCGCGCTTCGTCCCATCGCCGCGACCTACCAGGCGCCCTCCCTCGCCACGTAGCGCCTCCAGCCGCCACCTCCGGCCCACGCCGCCGTCGCCGAGCCTCCTCATTGGCCTCGGTCCCGCGCCTCCTAACCATCCTCGTCGAGCCTCTCCGTCGGCCACCGCGGCTCCTCCACGGCCCGATCTCGCCAGCGCCGCACCCGGCCCACAGAGCTCCGCCGCCCTGCAAGCCCAGCGCCGTCAGTCTGACGTTGCCCGAGCTCACCCCCTTCCTGCAGAGTCGTCACCGTCACGGCCCTGAGCCCTGCTGTTGCGTCCCTTCTCCACCTCGAGCCCGGCTGTCGCCGTGCCGGCCAGGGCCTCCACACGCGTGCTCGCCCAGACGCCCGGGTTCTGCCGCATCGCGCCATGCAGTACTATACTAAGGAATGAGGGGCTCGAGCCTGTTTCATTTTTTTAGTGGTGTTTTGTCCCTGTTGATGCCGTAGTGCTTTGGAGTTGGGTGTTGTAGAGGTGGTGTTGATGCTGTTACGCGATGGTGATGATACCTAGTACACTCTGGGCGAACAAAAGTTGCAAGTCAGATGGGCGCCTCGAGAAGCCACCTGAAGTCCACCACAACCGAACTTGGTTCACCCTCGGCCACCGATGCCGAATCAAGTTCTCCATGGACCCGAGAACGCCAACATCTCCTTCCTAAACCCGAAGACCGGACCCGGCGCTCTTCTCCCTCTTGGATCCGAAGACCGATCCTGGAGTCTGAGTCCGAACCCCGTCGGGCCATCAAGATCTTCATCATGGATCCGAATGCCATGCCCTGATCCCGGGGATCTAAAGACCGATCCCGGCGCGCCCGAACCCCAAGACCCTCATCACCCAAGATCTTCGAACCCCGATGTGTGACCCCTTTCTGAGACCCCTATTTTTATAATATATAACATACAAATTGTTGCATATCAATTGTACATGCTTGCATACATATTTTGCGGGTCCGGGTTGTATAGTCGATTCACCTCATAATTAAATATGGAGACTATATGCGGGCTATATTTGTCTCATATCACCCCCATTTAAATTTGCATATCGAACCGATGACATGCTTTGCATTGATAAATCAACATTTAAATTTGCGGGGTAGCTAAACAACATGAATCATTTAATTAATTGTCGGGACCCCGGTTCCGCTTAATACGGCCTAATTGCAGCGCATATGCATCATATCATAATCATGCCGGATCTTCTCCCGTAATATTAAATAGTGCATCCGGTTGTCTTCTAGTGTTTGCTTCTTCGCGGATTAGGCCGATGAGTTGATGCGAGTATCGACAAGTTCTCCGGATATGAACCTTCGGCAGTGTTTCCCAGGCGAGCATCTCTCCTCCTTCTACCTATTTTGCATTTGTAGTCTTTACTTCCTCCTGCTGATCTATTGCTATCCGTGTCGTGATGCTTTAGTTTCCGTGCACCAGTTATATCCCGTGCAGCCTCTATATTGCCTTGGACACCTCCTATTACCCGTGTTTGGTAGATAGCTGGCCTTGTGAGTCGTAGTTGCTTGCTCAGGTGCGATCTCGTGTTGTCAAGTACCACAGTTGTTGAAATGCTGGCAGATGTTAATGGTGGAGATGCTTACTGGTGGAGATGATCATGTCTTTAAATACAACTAATAAAATGCTAGATATAACTAATGCAGAGGCATCGGTGGGCAATAGATGTTATTTGGTTCTTCCACGCTCACTTGTGTCCCGTAGGACCCCGAGTACTTGATACCTGTTCCTTGATTTTTCGCACTATCCACATCTGGGAGGTCGTGGACCCCCCCTGAGCCAGAGCTTGATTCATTTCTATTTCTTGGGGCCACAAAGTAGTTTGGGGCTTTATTACTATCCTGTACTTATGCCATGTTTACTGCTTTATTTAAGATTGTGCGAGGAGCACCTGTACTGTTTAGGATTGCGGAGTGTTTTCGCGGTATCGACAAGCCCAGTCACACTTTCGGGTTCCCAGTCATTTACAGCCATTGGCGCAAACCTTGAGTCCGTCTCGGAGCCGGCCAACTTCGTTGCGGGTAGCTTAATGGGGTGGCCCCCTGAAATATTTATGAATCTTGTGATCGCTTTGTCGTGAATGCCTCGTTGGGTTTTGAGTTGGTTTTTCCGAGGTTGATCGAGTGTGTGTTGCTATTTGTGCACCCCTGTAGGGTAAAACTTTCTGAAAGCCATGTCAGCGGTTATGGACGACTTGGAGCACAATATCTCGATCATAGACAAGCATAACTAAAGTAGTGCTATAAATTTGACTTAATATATCTGACTAGTAATCAGATTCAACTATAACGGAATGGATATTAAAAATGCCAACAACTGCTGGATCTGGGTTGTTTTGTTATACCTGCCTAGTAAGTATTGCAACTCCAATGGAATGTGATAAAAGTGCCAACAACTGCTGGGTTTCGGGGTTCCTCAGGACAATTATATCTGACTAGTAAATGTTCCAACTACAACGGAATGTTAACCAAAACTGCCCACTACTTATGCTATCAGGATGACTCGTGCTATCTATATCTGATTAGTAATTGCTGCAACTATAATGGAATGAGTAAAATTGCCAGCTGCATGAGTTCCTTGGTCCGACTTCCTCGTTTGGTCTCGAGGGGGAAATACCAGGATGGGTTTGTTTGGTGTTAGCTTCAGGTTGGATCCGAATAGGTCTTTCTTATCCCTCTCTGATAAACGCCAGTTGTATCGAGTCCCTATAGGTTGTTTAGTGCCATTGTGCTGCCGCTTCAGCCCACCATACCTATGTAGGCGAGAGCCGCCGAATTCTAGCCTCGCCATGTACTGGCCTCAGTACTGACGCTCCTCTTTTTCCTTTGCCCTTTGTCGGCACCCCTTTGCTTTAGCAGGGTTACCCTTCCGGCTTGGCCTGGGCAGGGTTATGGACGCCATTGGTTATTCTTCAGGGCTCTTAGCCCCATTTGCATCTTGTCCGTAGTCGGACGCTTTATCGTTTTCAAGGTGATTTGGATCCTTGTATATTATATCTGTATTCTTGACTCATGGAGTCGCTGATGTATATATATGTTCTGTGGGTCCCATCGAGGACTGTTGTGTAATGGTATTACTTCGTTTTCCACCCACACGAAAATGCCTGGTGGGCGTCCTTGAATCGTTTCTATGCGGGTTTGGCGGAAAGGGCTAAAACTTGCATAGGGCCGATTTGAGGGTGTTACAGTGGTCAAAGGTATCCCTCTCAAGCAACCCTGCAATCAAGATAAAAGAAGTCTCTTGTGTCCCCAACACATCCAATACACTTGTCAGATGTATAGGTGCACTAGTTCGGTGAAGAGATAGTGAAATACAAGTGGTATGGATAATTGTAAGTGGTAACGGTGCCAGAAAAGAGCTTTGATGGCGCGTGGTTGACGTGGGAAGAGACTAAAGGCAATCTGAATTAAAGATGGAAGCAAGCAAACATGTAACAGATCTAGTTGCAAACAGTGTTTCAGTGCTTAGAAACAAGGCCTAGGGATCATACTTTCATTAGTGAACACTCTCATATAAATATCTTCTCTTTATGATACTACTCTGAACTACTCTCTGGTTGGACACTCTAATCCATGGTAGGGCTATAACAACACTCCTCAAAGTTCGCTTTCCCCATCTAGATAACCCCACACTGTCACCTTGAGCGCTAGATGGTTCCAACAAACACCACAATTTCATAGAGACATCCAACTCCAAATATAACTCCTGACAAGTATTTGTAATCTCTAGCCTAAGTGCCACCATGGTGTGCATGCTGTCACTTTCAGACACATGGGGAGAGCAGAGATCAATTAAAGCACTTGAGTAGCAAGGTAGATCTACTTGATTACAAAGCTGATGATCACAATATGATCATGCATAGAGAGAGAGGTGAACACATAGCTACCGGTAGAACCCTTAGCCTTGAGGAAGAACTACTACCTCATCATCATGGGAACCAGCAACGGTGATGGAGATGGCGGTGGAGTTGATGGAGATGGATCCGGGGGCACTTCCCCCGTCCCGGCAGGGTGCCGGAACAGAGAGTTTCTGTCCCCCGAATTTCCCCTTTGGTGGCGGCGGCGCTGTGGAACTTTTCGTGGCTGGAGGCTGGATTCTTTAGGGTTTCTGCATCGAAGGCTTCTTATAGGCGAAAGGGCGATGTCAGAGGGTGGACCAGGGGCCCACACCACCTGGTGGCATGGCTAGGGGGACCCGCGCCACCACATGGTGGCTAGCCCCTAGCCGCTCTCTGTCTCGTCTTTTGGCTCCGTGAGTCTTCCGGTAAAATATCGACTTTGGCTTTTGTCCGGTCCAATTCCGAGAATATTCATTTTCTGGCTTTTCTGGAACCAAAAACAGAAGAAAATAGGCAACTGGCACTATCACATCTTGTTAGCAGGTTAGTTCCAGAAAATGTGTAAAATTACTCCAAAGTGTGGACAAAACATAAGAAAGTATATATAGAACAAGCATGGAACATCAAAAATTATAGATACGTTTGCAACGTATCAACATCCCCAAGCTTAACTCCTGCTCGTCCTCGAGTAGGTAAGTGATAAAAAGAAAGAATAATTTTTGAGGTGACATGCACCATCACAATCTTGATCAAGGCATTTATAAAACATTGATAGCTAGGACCATAGTACTTTAACATAGCATGAAAGATATAACTCTAACAGTAAGACATAGCAACTATGATGTAGCATGAAAAGGTACAAAAAAGATCATGAATAACAGAGCATTGAAAGACGTTTTTTTGTTTCATATATAGAAAACATAATAAGAGTGGTATTCAGATTGTCCCTCATGGTATAGCAAACATAAATGCATAGGACACCTTCAAAGTTCATAAGGGTGACTAGATACAAATAATATAAAACAAGCAATATCACAGTTATGAATCAATCAACAAATTTTGGGACAATGCACATTAAACTAAGAATGATCACTATGCTCTCTCAATTAGTGCATAAAGATAGAAGATGGAGACTCAACATAAAAAGTAAAAAAGAAAGGCCCTTCATAGAAGGAAGCAGGGATTCAAGTCTCATAAAGAGCTTCCAAAAATTATGGTACTCACTAGCTTTCACCTCTCATTGCCCCTATCATAAGCATCTTGAAGTGATTAAGGTTAAAGTGATGCCATATTCTAATTGGAGAATATTAAATCTTAATTAAATTCAATGAGTAGAAATTACTTTTCTCAAATAAAATAATGAAACTAGTTCTTTAAATCTTGTGATGTTTGTGATAATACTAGATCATCAAGTGTGTGCCTTAGGGTGTTAAATAGACTAGTTAAATATTGTTTGGTGATTGTGTACCCCGTATTCATTTATAGACCATAGTACCAACCAAGTCTATGAGGAGGAGGAGTTCTACCCCGAAGAAGACGAGGAGAATTTCAACCACTTCACCAACCAAGGGAAGCTATTATTGGCAAGCTAATACTTGGAAGCCATCATTAACAATGCAAGCTAGAACTAAGCAAGTTAACACTTTCCACCTTGTTAACTTAAGCAAATGTCTTAAGCATGCTTTGGTTATACCATTTTGATTTATGCCCATCCCAAGTTTTACTTGCAAGCTTTAGTTTCTTACTTTACCAAAGTTCTTTACTTTTCTTAAGATATCATAAAGAGTATAAAACTTGGCTTATCTAGTTATACTTAGATGTCATTCTATGGCATGATATTGAAGATTAGCACCCCTCATTAGTGAACACTCTTAACCTTAGTGGCTAGTGCTAAGCATAAAACGTGATCACTAGATGGGAATACTTGGTGAAAATGATTATGAAAACCTTGGAATGATGATTCATTCTATTGAGATGTTTTGACATGTGTTGAGAAACACAAATAGTTTATGATGATGAAAATGTTGAGGCCTGAGCCTTAGCCCTTTATAAAAATGATGGTTGGGTTCGGATGCGATACCATTCCAAATTTACCGTACAACCACAATACTCGAATTGGGCAAGGCTTAGCCGGAAGTTTATATGCATTAGTATGGGTTCCCTCGTGGGAGAGGTTTGAGCTGAGGCTACCTCTCGATGTTGTCCACCTATGTAGTGCCCAGGATGGCAGATGGCCATGGCTGGGAGGCCAAGCTCATAGGAGAGGTGCATATACTAGAGTGTGTAATTGAAAGGTTATGATTGATTATCCGCATACTAAGTATGATTGATTTAGGGTTATCCTGGACAGATGTATCGAATTTTGTGGTGAAAGTGTACCACCTCTACAGAGTGTCAAACTATTCGAATAGCCGTGTCCACGGTCATGGACAGTTGGAGTGGCCATACTGTTCCATCGTCAGATGTTTTCAAAATGACTTATGAAAGGATTTGTGACTTTGACTTGACCACAACAGGGTTGTGAACATAAAAACTAGTTTCCCACTTAAGTGATTTAGAACATTAAATTAGCTTTCTTTACTTCTGAACTTAGCTTAGGTTTCAAATTAGCCTTTGCAAATAAACTTAGAGCTTAGCATTTTCCTAATAGAATTACCATATTTGTTAGTGATAGTTTGCGAGTACGTAAAGAGTACTCATGACTTTGTCCCTGGCCACTCCTGTGGCCAAACAATGAGGAGGACTATCAGGAAGATGGACAGCGGGACAGCTACGACAATTAGGATCATCTCCCATCGTCAGCATTGCCTGTGACACTGAAGATGGAGGACACCGCTACGCTTATTATTCCGCTGCTTGTTTGTATTAAGACTAGATCATGAGATCCTTTAATTGTGTAAGACCTTATTATGGTTTGTAATGCATGATGTACTGTGATATCCAATCTGTTATGTCTCGCAAAAATGATAATCCTGGGGTTGCGATGTATGGCATAACAGGCATCTGGGATGAAAAATCCGGGTGTTGACACGCGGGGTGCTCGGGGTCGACGAATTGGACCTCCACCCGAGCTTCAATGGCGGCGGCGGTGCAGAGACTCCGGCGAGAAATTACGTCAGCCTGACGGCGTCCTTTAGGGATTGCGGAGAGCGGGAAAATGGCGGCGGCTAGGGTTATATAGGAGGTGCAGAGGGAGCACGAGGGGGAAACAAAATCAGGCGTATTCCGCGGAAATCGGCGGTGGTAGTTCGTGTCGATGACGAACTCGTCGAGGGAGATGACAGGTGGGCCAGGGCTATCAGCGGCTCAGGAGGCAGGGGAAAAAGGTGCGGAGAGGGCTCTGTCCCGCGTGGGTCGCGACACTGCTGCTGGGCCGCTTGCTGGGGCTGCTGCGCTGCTATGCATCGCTCGCGCGCGCGGTAGGCTAGGAAAGAGGCGAGGTGGGCTGGGCCGCGCGGCTGGGTAGGTTAGCTAGGTTTTTTTATTCTTTTGTTTTTCTTTTTTTTCTATTTTACTGTTGTCTTTTCAAGAATTTCTATTTGAGTTCAGATTTGATTGAAACAAATTTATTTGAGTATATAAAATTCAGTACATTGTTTTAAAATGTTGATGAACATTATTCATGTCCAAATAAAATAGAGGATTCATAAATCCTTGTAAAATCTATATCGTTTATAACTTTTGCTTGTTTGTATTTATTCCATAACTTTTTCATAATAGCTCCAAATGAGCTCAATTTTGTTTCTAAAATTTTCTATTATTCAGTAGGTCATTGTAGGATTAATTTGTAGTATTTTGCATTGATAGAGAATATTGGATTTATAAAATCCTTAGTTGATCTCTTGTAGGAGCCTTCCAACAAATCAAATTTGGGTTTTAAAAGTAGGGTTTTGGAGATCATTTTTTGCATGAATGCCAATGCCATGCCAATGCAATGCAAATGCAATTTTTCTAGTTCCAATTTCTAAAAACTTGGGATGTGACAGACTAACCCCCTTAAGATGAATCTCGTCCCAATATTTGAAATGGCTAGCAAGGTGTGGGTGATATACTCGAGGCTAACCCCTTAAGATAAGTAAACTTGGCATCTCCAATGTTTAGTGTTGAACTAAATCTGATTCCTCTTCTCTCCGAGTCTTGTGCAATACCCATCTATCAAAACTTGATTCTTAATCTCCCAATCCATGCTAGAGTTGCATCTATGCCATGTAAATCCAATGTAAATAAGCTAGTGGAAAATTTGTGTGCTACCAATCTCCAGGATTTAATTGTGGCATCTTGTACTATCTACCAATTCTTCTCCAGTGAGTTCACTTTAACAGATTCTCTAAGTAACTCCATATGTGGTTGTTCTTATCCATGAATGCCTGGATATGAATGAATACGGTGCACCAATATTTAGAGTTATGAGTGCGATGCATGAAATAGCCAGGAACTTACTAGTCATGAAGCCTTGCTTGTTGAATACTTTTTTTGATGTTCACATGGTACCTTGAAGCTCCTTTTCTGGGCATTTGTTGGCATAATGTCCCAACTCATTGCACTTGTAGCAGGTGACAGTGCTGAGATCCCTTATAGGCTTCATATTGTCAGCATATTCGCTTTTCCTATTTCCTTTGTCCTTCTTCTTTTCTAGACAATGTGACGCATAATGCCTGACTCTTTACAATTGTAGCACAACTGCTGGCTAATATCCCTCACATCGGAGGTGTGGCAGTTCTTCCTCTTTCTAGGTATCTCTAAGGCTAGGAGATTCCTTAGTTATTCTTCTTCATATTTCACCACAATTCAGGAAACCTTTCTCATTTCTTGGAGCAGTCAGTAGAGATATGACCTTCTTCTCCACATGAGTAACAGCACTTTGTGGTCACATTGGATGCGGCCTTATGAGGCACTACTCTGACATTGGCCTCCACCATATAGCTTGATTCTTCGTGGGTCTTCTTGAGGTCTTGATACATTTCATCCTTCGCTCCTTTACACACTTGTTGTACCATGGGGTAATGGTGACAACAAACATGAACATGATTGTTCCCTTCACATAGAAAGCAAGTGACTTGGGATGTGGGGCACTCCCCAGCTGGATGACTTCCCTCACAATAGGGGCACTGATCTTGATGCTCCTTGTATGTGTGTCCCAAGTCTCCACATACTTTTCAAGCTCGAAGTTCCTTCAGAACATACTCTTCAGTCATTGATGCTTGGGGGATAGGACAAGGTTGCAATATAACTTCATTGAACTCCTCCCAAGTTATTTTTTTATTGTAGATGGCTCCATGCATCCTCCCCCAAGTTGTATGATCCAAATTCATATCATCTATCGCACGGCGGGATGCCTTGCTAAAAGCTTCAATGTACTCCGCAATAGTATGATTTCCTTGGTGTAGATTGTAGAATCTCTGGTGTGAATTCATTACTACAGATGAAACATGTGCATCTCGAAATGTTTTCTGAAACATGTTCCATGTTACATGTACTATGGGGTGAGTGACTTGATAGTTGTACCACCACTTTGCTACAGGTCCTTCCAGTAAGTGAGTGGCAAAACTCACCTTCTCTACATCTGGGCAACCAACAGTCACAAGGCTCTTGTTCACTCTTTGCAACCAATTATCCGCCATAGTAGGCTTGGAGAAGCTTGAGTATGCTGGTGGTCCGAGCATCAGAAAATTGCTGAGTAGGTCCTGCTGAGGCGGTGGATTGTTGTTATTGTTCCGGGTGGCCATGAACTGCATCATCACTTGTGCTAGCTGTGCTTGTGCTTCCATGTGCTGCTCCATCTCAGTGGATTGATGACGAGATGGCATCTATTGGGACAGCAAAGACGAGCTATAGATAGAAAGAATAGAGAAGTATTACTACCCATAACTGTATGAAACAATCAATTGACACACAAGCAAGCAATCATTATAAACAACACTCAAACCAAAATAGTTTTGTTTATGTTCCAGAAGTTTTGTTTTAGTGGCATACCATCCACAAAATAGTTTACATTTGATTAAAATTCGTTTGGGGGTGAACCTACAATCTTTAAACAAATAGACAAAATCTGTCCTGAAACTACACCAATATTCACGAATTTTTCTGGGCATATTATACTGATCAGGAATTTTTCCTGATTTTTGTTCTTATACTAAAGCAAATTACGAACCAGATCCTAAAATTTGAGCTCAAACCGAGTTACCCGTAAGACATGAAAAATCACGCAGTACAACAGGTCAGGCAGAAAACTATAGCGAAATTATCACAAATTTCCAATCAAAACTTTCATTAACATGTTACGAAATCTATCAAAAATATTCTAAAACTTTGGTGTATCAATTAGAACAAGCTAAGCATAATAAACCAACTATCACACAAGTTCTTGCAATGATCGATTGCTAGATCTAAACGAACTCCTATCAAAACTATATGGTGGACATCATCTAGCTATTGTTCATCTTGCGCTTCCTCGCACAAGTGTTCATCCTCAAGTTTGAACAAGATGAGATTAAAAAAGACGTCAAGAATTACAAGAATCTAATAAGTACAAAATTATGTCCTTCATCTATGTTTTAAAAGAGAAGAGTATGAGAATTGAAGTGACAAGAAGATACTAGAAAGAAGTGTAAGATGAGAATAGATAGAATGAAATAGTCTTTATAATTAATATGGTTTTCCTATTCCAATCCTAGGTCACGATCCTATAGTGAACACACTACTTTGATACCATCCTGTAACACCCTCGCCTGATAAGGCTGAGTTCCTGTGTATAGTGCCACCTAGATCGGTTCACTGGCACACACAGTACAGATGAATATAACAATGCATCATTATTACATCGAATGATCCAGAATTTGCAATTATTACATAATGCTTAGCTCAAAGCTAGCTCAAAACATCAAATAGCATATGGAAGCATAAATATATAATAGGCTCCATCTTCAATTGTGCCACAGGCGAACAACTTTTGAGTGGAGGCTCGCAACCTATAAGATCACTCAGAACAATCGGAACAATAACCTGCAACATGAAAGGTTGCAGCCTACGAGTGGTCAATACTTTGAATGTATTGGCAAGTGGAACTATGAGAGAAACAACAAGACTAATGTCTACATGCATATTTAGCTTGTGGGGTTCAGGCTTAGTTACAACAGCAAAATAACTTTATCCTATCATTTATAAATCATTTGTAAAGCATTTGATCTTCATCACACAACCCAGTTATGTTTCAATCACAAGTTTTAGCACTTACAAGTTAGAATGAACGAGAACATGTCATGGCACCCATAATTCAGCAACTCAAACGTCCGTTACCGGGGACACTGTTAAGTACTCAGTTTTACACCCTGTAGGGGTTGTACACTTTACCCACATGACCTGGTCGACCCACTCGTACCATGACACGCATATTGAGTCATGGTAGGGAGATGTCCAAGAAGAGACAATTCGGGAAGTAGCACCCCAAGCCCATCAACGCACTGTACCAACCTATCACATTCACTACATCTCTGGATACGAAGAGCTCGGATCACCACGACCTACTAAGTCCATCCAGCCACCTATGACTCACTGGCACATGGTTGCACACAGAAACTACCAAATCAAGGCACTAATCATTTCTCTGAAATCTAGGTGGCCATCCACAAGTGAGATACTCGAGTAAACCATAGACATGGGCCCGACATTCATGAACCAAGCAATTACCAATTTCACCCAAAGAGTTCATTAATTAAGTTGTTTTCAAATTTTCCAAACACATACTTTCAAAAAAAAATCATGGTGTTTCCCACCCTCGTCTACATAAGCACAACTAAGCACATCTACTTACGGTGACTCACCTAACAAGGAAGGCTATGACCATAATAGGATATATCATAGCAATAGATATAACTTATAAAAACAAAACAAAGTTACAATGCATATATAAAGTAAATAGGACCTTTATGAAGCTCCACTTGCCTTGGTAGTTGTAGGAGTCAAACACACAATCCGGGCAATCACACGGGTTGTAATCCTCACAATCTACACAAAAGCAATTCAACCAAATAAACAATCCACACATAGAAATCAATAAATGCAACACAATGCATACATGATACTTTAATAAAAGTTTCGGTAGTTTATTTATGTTCTCTTATTAATATTACTACTGAAATAATGCATGGAAAAACCTTTAAAGCATTGAAAACAATTTATGCAATTTAGAGCACTAGTTATTAGGCTTTTAATCAAAATATTGATCCTCTGATGTTATGTGTGTTGTAAAATCTTGGAAAAACTCTACTGGATAGAAAATACGATTTAGAGCATGGGGCAACAAGAATCATGGCAAAAGGACTTACAGATCTTTTTAAATAATTAAAATACTATAGAATGCATTTTAATATACTTAAAATCAAATCTTTGGTAAACGTACAATTTTAATTCATAATAATGTTCTACTCCGCTTTGTGATTCCAGGGATAGGTCATTTGCAATTTTCTGATAAGTAGATTATTTACTATGAATTTATTGCTCCAAAAATGGTATTAAACCAATTAAGTAATCACGATAAATACTTACAGTAAATGTCATATCCAATTACAGATTAATATTATAAACAAAATTGTGAATCCAACGGTATATTACTTGCTATTTTTGGATATGTAGATCGTTTTATATGAATTTTCTAAGGTTTAGATAATTTCTGCAATTTTAAAACAATTTCCAATTAAAAGGGAATATACCCTGGGTATATTCTGCTGACGCAGCTGCTGACTCAGCGTGCAGCGCTGACGGTGCGCGATGTGGTGCCACGCGGTGGAACGGGAGTGGGTGGTACCCCTTCGTGGGTTCCTTCTAATCTGGTGCGTTCAACGATGATCGGACGGCTCACCTTGTCTGTGGTGAGCTTGCTGGCGCTGAGGGCGGTGCGGCGGCGGTTGGCGACGGCGCAGCTCAGACTATGCCGGTGAAGTGTCCTCCGGTGGTCTCTGGTGCTGGAGAACCCGACGACGATGTGCGAAGGAGTGCGGTGGTCTCTGGTGTGGTCACGGAAGGGTCTTTATCCTCCTCAGGCAATGGCAAAGGCCGGCTGGTCTCCTCGGCCTCCAGCTGAGCTCCGGCCGTCCTCTCCCGGGCTACTTAGCGCTCTGCGAGAAAGTGAAAAGGGTCAAGGGGGAAGCAGTGAGGGAGTAGCGAGTAAAAGAGGGAGCGGGGTGCTCGGGGTCGACGAATTGGACCTCCACCCGAGCTTCAATGGCGGTGGCGGTGCAGAGACTCCGGTGAGAAATTACGTCGGCCTGACAGCGTGCTTTAGGGATTGCGGAGAGGGGGAAAACGGCGGCGGTGAGGGTTATATAGGAGGGGAAGAGGGAGCACGAGGGGGAAATAGAATCGGGCGTATTCCACAGAAATCGGCGGCGGTAGTTCGTGTCGATGACGAACTCATCGAGGGAGATGACAGGTGGGCCAGGCTGTCAGCGGCTCAGGGGGAGGGGAAAAAGGTGGGGAGAGGGCTCTGTCCCGCGTGGGCCACGACGCTACTGCTGGGCCGCTTGCTTGGGCTGCTGCGGTGCTATGAATCGCTCTCGCGCGCGGTAGGCTAGGACAGAGGCGAAGTGGGCTGGGCCACGTGGCTGGGTAGGTTAGCTATGTTTTTTTATTCTTTTTTTTCTATTTTACTGATTTCTTTTCAAGAATTTCTTTTTGAGTTCAGATTTGATTCAAACGAATTTATTTGAGTATATAAAATTCAGTACATTGTTTTAGAATGTTGATGAACATTATTCATGTCCAAATAAAATAGAGGATTCATAAATCCTTGTAAAATTTATATCTTTTATGACTTTTGCATGTTTGTATTTATTCCATAACTTTTTCATAATAGCTCCAAATGAGCTCAATTTTGTTTCTAAAATTTTCAATTATTCAGTAGGTCATTGTAGGATTAATTTGTAGTATTTTGTATTGATAGAGAATATTGAATTTATAAAATCCTTAGTTGATCTCTTGTAGGAGCCTTCCAACAAATCAAATTTGGGTTTTCAAAGTAGGGTTTTGGAGATCAATTTTTGCATGAATGCAAATAATGCCATGCCAATGCAAATGCAATTTTTTCTAGTCCCAATTTCTAAAAACTTGGGATGTGACACTGTGGTAGTAAGAGGGCTCCAAGAGAGGTTGTTTTCTCAAATAGTCTCTCTTGTAGATATAGGATCTACATATCTTTGTTGAAAACTTTTGTAAAACATTTTGGAAATACTTTTTGAAAAGTGTTGGAAAACACTAGGATTGGGTCACCCATTAGTTCCTCCTTCCGGTCATCCCATGAACAAATCCTTTCCTTTCTTTCCGACCATTCCATGGTCCAAACATTTAACCTTTCCGACCATCCCATGGTCAAAACATTTCCAAAGCCATTGCTTTTCCGAATTCCTTTTTCAAAACAAAACCAGCACCACTCTACAGTAGCTTGTCCAACCCATCCTTAACCGCGGACACGGTTATTCGAATATATTTACACTCTACAAAGGTTGTGCACTTTACCCACACCATCCGAGTACCCTACCCGGTCTACACCGATCGTGGGTCGAGTAACCGATCAAGACTCTCTGAATGCTCACTCCAATATAAGTGCCTACCCTATGAGAGTTGTTCCCCTCAACACCGCGATGTCCTATATAGTTCACAAGCCAACCAGAGCGCTTTTTGTACTTCAGAAAGTGTGCGCTTTCAAAGAGGGGCTCATAGTAACGCGTGGAGGCCCGTAGACCCTTAGTTCCTTCTCTAGGTCAATGTCTCACATGGACCTTTACAGGAGAAGGCCCACCCTCTAGGATTTTTAATTCCCCAGTAGTAGTTGTAGGCAGCTTATACCAAAGTAAACAAACATCAAATCCAGCCTTGTCCCATTCCAGAGTAGTGTGGTTGCACGAATTAAGTTGTTATAGCTAAAGCTGCAAAGAACCGGGTGCGTTTTTGTAAACATGTTTCCTCCATATTTCTTTCAGCATTTATTAAAACAAAACCCTTTTGTTTCTCAAACTTCTCTTGGTAGATCAAACCTCATCAAGGTTTTATCATAAAACATTTTGTAAACTTTTCTGTGGTCTTCCCATCCTATAGCTTTGCTTTGGCTAAATCGGGATCTCCCAAAAGGGGTATGGTGTAATACACCATCTACCATACCAGGGATAAGTAGGTGTCGTCAAGGGGGTTGTACTTAGTACTGCAAATGTGTAATGGTTTGGAGGAGCCAAGACACTACCCAAAATAGATCTTCATAATATAAAAGAATGCAGTTTACATAAATAGTAGATAAAACATGCATAAATAAAATATTAGGACAAGGCTTATGAGCAAGAAGGTGGCTTGCCTGATATCAGCGAACTGGCAATATATGTCCTTGGACTTCTTCTTAGAATACCATAATAACCAATAATAATAACCATCTTCTTGTCTTTGGTTTAACCGTATCTATCGTCGATATGGATCCCATGAAAGCAAACAAAAGGGCACAATCAATACAAGGCATACAATCACCAATACCATACAGCAAACCAACAAACAATACCTTATTCACTTCAGTAAGTTTTGATAGATTGAGTTCATAGCATTTGGAAATACTTTACTTGCCTTTGTGGTTTTGCCTTTGTGATTTATTTGTCAAATACCACCTAATGAAGGGGTTTTGACTAAGGCTTGGGTTTGGGTGATATCAATATACAAAAATGATATCAACAGATAGGTATTGAAATAAGAAGGCCAACAGAAGTGGTTTCACGATTTTATCAATTTTCTATATTTAGTTATGAGTTTTCTAGTGAGATAACCTCTAGTTTTGGTGAAAAAATCACAACAAAAGATTGGGGGCTCAAATAAAGGTTTCCCCAGAGGTTCTGGTAGATTTTGGTGTTTATGATTTTTGAGAGTTTGATTCATCTCAATATATTTACGAGAATGCCCTTGGGAAATTCCCAAAGTCTGTTCTATAAGTACTTTGTCTTTTTCACCAGATTACATTAACAGGGGATATTGATACGAAACCAAGGACACATGTTGGGTATTTCTAATACCCTTCTGTAAAAATTGGATTCACCTATTTTGGGGTGGTAGAAATCCTATAGTGATTTTTCTACTAAAATGTAGCTTAACATGGAATGAGATGAATTCTCACTAATCTGTGAATCAAATACCGTTCAGGGGGATTTGGGTTTACTCCAGTTGGTGATGTGAATCTCCCTGAGGGATTTATTGATTGAGATAGATACTTTTTAGTCGATAAATTTCTAGTAAATAATAAAGATTATTTTTAGAAGAGGGACAGATGTGCATGTTTAACAAAACATTCCTGCACCATGATAAATTTAGATCTAGGCATTTCAAGTTGTTTTCCATTTTCATTCTAATTAAACCAACAAGTATATTAAACATATCTAGAAATTTAGAATAAAAAGGAAAGGACTCAGGTTAACTGGGCTAGATCTGAGCGGCAGTGGGCCGAACGGCGCCGAATCGGCCCACCCGGATGGAGTAGCGCACAGGAAGGCATTTTCAAAACACGGTGGCGGGGCTCGGGCGTCAGCGGGTTAGGGGGCGAAGGGGTACCAGCCATTTTGGGCCACAGGATTAGGAGGGGAGCGACGGTGGGCGACCGTCGTCCTCCTCTCGACGCGCGTCGGCGCAGCGGAAACCCTAGGGCGCCACAGTGAAGGTTAGAGGGAGTACCTGGGGGGTTCTCCGGCCAGGGGAAGGCCGTAGGGCGACGCGGCGCTTGGAGGGAAGCAGATCGAGGGCGGTACTGCCTGGTTTGCTCTTGGCAAGGGGCTCGCGCGAGGTGGCTAAGAGGAGCCTCGCCGAAGCTTGGTGGCAGTGCCAGAGCAGCAGTTCCTGGACATCAATAAGAGGTGGGTTACACTCGGGAGTGCAGGGGGATTACAGTATGCTGACATGCAGAGGGAGAGGAGTTGAGAGGAAGGAGGCTTGCTCTATTCTTGAAGAAGGCCGAAGCTTCTCTCTCCTTCTCTTGGGCACTACATAGCAGGAAAGAGGGAGAGGGTGCTCGGGGGAGGTAAGTGGAGGGGAGAGGGGCAAATGAGGGGAAAAGGGGTGTTTTGGCGGGCTCTGGCCATATAAACCGAAGGGGTGGTGTTTGATGGACTAGGTCCATTTTGACCATCGAGGAGGGGTGCTGCTCGAGGGTTGGGCCTCAGGGACAGTGGGGAGAGGTGGAGGTGTTCTCTGAGCTTGTGCTTAGGCTAGAGGGACAGTGGGGCTACTGTCCTTGACTTATATTTCCAAGGTAGGCAATAATGTTTTGATCCTCTCTCTCTCCTTCCAAACACTAATGACAAGAGAGGGGTGGGCTACAGTGGTTTCGACCAGGGGTGAATACTGGTTCCTGTGCAGATCAATCAAGGGATGTGATGGTGGTTTGGTGTGGGTTTGCATAGTGCTTTTGAATTAATTCAAATCATGGCCTTATTGATGGTCATGAAGGAATTATAGAGGAGTACCTTGGCAAGATGAGGAAATCGTTCTGGTGGAAGGGTATAGCCCAGATATACCTCCTCTATTTATATGGGATTTTGTAGATGATTCTTAGTTCACTTAAAATCATTTATTGAAAAGGTGCTGAAATGGTTTCTGGAAGCTATTTTGATATTCTTCCATTGGGTAAGGTTGGTTTTTGATGTGAGATGATCCTAAATACTATATCAGACATTGGAGAATTTTCTTGGGATTTATTATAGTAGAAAAGTATTTTTAAACTATTATTTCTTATTTCTGCCAATTAAGAAAAAGGGCAAGAAGAAATAATAAAGGATCTCAAGAATATTTATTTTTGAGCTGGAAAGGTAGGATATGATATATATAGGCATCAAATGTTCCTTGAGTTGGCCAAGTGGTTTAGTTAAAAGCAAACTTGCCTTCATAGACAAAGTTTTGAAGAGTTTGCAAAGGGTATAATTTAAATAGTTTTAGGATCCAAATGATTATGGAATTTATTGGGCAAATGATTATATCCAAGGTGTATGATGTCAACAAGGATTATCTATCCTAATCAACCTTGGGCTTTGGAAATCCAACTTGTTCTAGAAGAGAGAAAAGGGATTAAAGATCTTAGGCACTATTACTTTTATACCATCAAAACATGGTTGGATCTTGGAGCTCAAGGATCCCCTTGGAACATGGGATATATGGATAGATAGGCCGAGTTAAGTAGATCACCATGGTACAAGAAGTTGAGCTTGATCATGCTTGAGTGCTCTAAGAATTGATTTCAAACATTGAATAAAATAAGCCTACCAAGGCAGATTATCAAATAGCCTTCAAAACCATGTGGGTTTTAGAGGCACAAGGATCCAGTTGGAACAAGTGAAGTAGGTATTGATACACTTTTATGAGTAGAATGCAATCATACAAGGAGTTGGTCCAAAGAAGATAGTATGGTGATGTGAGCTTCTTCCAAAGTAGGCTAGTTGATAAGATTTGCACGAATTATTATTTTTTTTGCCTGCAAAACTATCAAGAACAAGGGGGTTAAAAGATGATCTAGACAAAGGCAAGAGTGGGCCTTGGTATTCCTTAAGATGGTCTACAAGATGGTTCAAGTGTATTACCAAAAATTCAGAAGGATTAGAAATGAGGGAGTCAAAGATGTGATATTGATATCAGATTTCCAGACTTGGTCATTTTTGGCAGGGTGGGAGATTTTGACTAGGATGAAAGATGGGATGATTTGACAGGATGCAAGGTTCCAAATCATCATCAAATGGATGTTGTTGAAGTGTAGATAGAGTAGGAACGATCCATGCTTGATATGGGTCTCCATAGACTTGGAAGCTTCTAGATTGAATAATGTTCAGAGGGGTCTGGTTAAGGATTTTAGTTGATCATCTAGTGGCTATAGCTTAGATTCCATCTTGGTTATATTGCTTAGAGTTCATACTCTTGGATTAGTTAAAGGCTAGATGATGAGCTCCTAGGGTAGCTCATACTACTCCTAAGCAAACAAGTCAAATAGAAGAACAAGGGAAATCAGACAGCAGACCAAGGCAATTCATCTTACAAGAAATTCAACTACCACTAGGCTTACCATCAATCTTAGCTTGAGGTAAGGATGGGCATTTTGAAAGGTTGGAGTTTGAATAAGGTAAGAGTCCTTGGTATCTCTACCAAGAGTAGAATTCAAAAGCTTTATAATATGTTTTGGAAATCCTAGAGGTAAGAGTAGTTGAAGGTTCTGTCTTGGAAACATAAGGAGATCGTAGCTCTCCATAGTTTTGTCAATAGAAGCTACTAAAATAGTTTTGGTTATGCATGCATCTTGGCTCATGTTTTGAAATGCTAGAACATTTGAGAATATGTAAAATGAGCTAGGATAGTTTTGTTAAATAGCTTTTGACAACTGATGTTGAGGTAAGGAGTATATCATAAGCTATACAAACATAACCATAAGCATAGACAACAACAAGTAAGCACTGCACAATTAAGTAAGAATTTTTTTTGTTCCCCCTAATTTTTGCATTCTGGACAACTAATCTGGGTTGCTAAAATTGGGATGTTACAGACCTTTCCCGCTTAAAAGAATCTCGTCTCGAGATTCATGAGAGTATGGGTAGTGGATTTTGTTTTAGGGTTAGTGTTATGTGTTTCCAGCGTACTAACTTGTCAGCTTTGTCTTTGAACATGGTCACTACATTGGTGATGTTGAACTTCAATCGTCTTGGAAGCACAGAGCATTGAGCAGACTTTAGTCCTGATGGCGATGAGTGATCTTTCTTCTGTAGGGATTTGCAGCATTTCTCTTAAGGGCTTATCGTATCCTAGTTCATAACTTCAGGTCTAACTCATGCGGTTGCTTATGATATGAGGTTAGTCTTTTTTGTGGGAAAGATGCAGGTAATTTCGCCCTTAGGGTTAAACTAGGGTAGCTTGGGAATACGCCAGTCCTTCTTTCTTAGAGTCGTCGAATGATGATTGTAAGACTATCACCAACCTTCTATCCGGAGTTGAAATCTTCAAATGACGCCAACTAGCAGGGTCCTACGAGGCTCATGTACTACTTTATTCGTACTTGGCCTATTTAAATAGTTGAGGTTCAAGTCCTCTAAACGGTTTAGATCTGAGGGGTTAATGATTTGGTGATCCTTCAGGTGGGTCTTCAACTGAAGTAGCCGGGGAGGATCTTCATGGAATCTTCTTAGGTATTGACTCCTTAGTTTTCTTCGAACCCTTGGGAGGATAGTTTTGTCAGCTTCTGTAGTCTGGTTGACTTCAGGTATTCAGGTTGTCTTGATTCGAGGCTTCTTTGGTACTAGGATATTTAGTAGACTTCTGACGGCTATTGACAAGGTCTATCCTCTAAGGTTTTGATGACTCTGGAGTTGATTCCTGGAGAAGGATGTCGGATTTGGAACTCTTCCTGAAGTATCTTCTGGTAAGCAGTCTTCAGGATTTGACTAGAAAGACGCAGCCTTTCCACCTTAGAGATTCGCTAAGGTTCTTCGAGAAGGGCACAGATTTTTTGTCTTAAAGTGACGACGTGATGCTAAAGAAGGTTGTATCTCCTTGGGTCTGGAGTTGATGTCTTCCGGTGATGTTCTATCGTGTAAACCTTGTCAAGGTGGTTTCCTAACGAAGCCTTATGGAGTTAATGCTAGGAAGGTTAGCGGTTAACAAGTCTTCTTGCTAGATCTTGAGTCAGGTTAGAGGCATCCAACTTTAGATGAGTTGTCTTCCTTTGAATTATTGGCATTGCTTCAAGTCGATGACGGAGTGGACTCGTTGTCTTCATGCATCCTAATCTTCAAGATTTTTGGGATAATGGCCTTCTGGTGAGGAACTTCCCTTCGGTTTGGGTAGGGTCAACTAGAATTGTTAGTCTCTTGAGGGGGGCGGAAGCTTTAATATACCGAAGGTTGGTGGAGTTAGCTCCTTACTTCCTGTCTGAGTTAGCAAATCTTGTGGTTTATTATGAGTAGTGGGGAGCCTTCGGTGTTAGTCTTCCGGTTTCAGCGGGACTCTTGATCTTGTCGATAGGGGATTGACGGCGTCCAGTGTTGGTGACGAGTCTTGAGAGGTGAGTTTTAAGACGTAAGCCATCCTTTTGGGGAGGAGTCTGAGAGTTATATCAACTTGATGATGTTGAACCATGGGTTCTTGCGATGCTTTTCCTCTTATCACTCCCAAAGTTCATATGGTTCCTGTTAGGGACCACTCACGTGGGGTGCTTGATTAACTAGGCGGGTTCTCGATCCTTGGGTCACATTTTACTAAGGTCAAAACAGGCCAGAACACATATACACAGTGAACAGAGCGAGGGGGTCGCATTGTCCTTGGCAAACAACACACACATCAAGCAACACATGATGCACTTAGGCAAGCAAACACAGCCAACTAGGGGGACCAAGGAGTTAACTACTCGCGATGTAGGGGAATCTTATCTTAGGACTATTAATCCTAAACGTCATTGTTCTTAAGGTGTAAGTCACTATCTTGCGTATGAAGCCTTCACCGAGTCATTGATGCTTCTCGATAGTGTAGCACTTGATTTATTCTGATTATGAGGATTCCGCTGGTAGGGCGATCTTGTAGTCTCCTTGTGTTTGCTGGCAGTTTCTTATCTTCGTCTCGTTAGCAATGTATTCATCGGGTTCTAGTTCCTTATTGTTTTGAAAACCATAGTTTTGAATTTTGGATGAGCGATAGAGGAAACCCTTTCTAAAATCATTTAATTTAGGAGAGGATAAGAAGTAGAACCTTTCAAAAAAAATTGATAAAATAGTCTTTTGAAAGCCGGTGTTTTAAAAATAGTTTTCATGTCTAACGACCATGCTAACTAAGGTTCTCTTACAGTCAGGATGGCTCTGATACCAAGTCTGTGGGCCCCCCCGGATTAATCCTCTGAGAATCCCTGTTATGCATACACCACGATCCCATGATCACTTAGTCATGGCACATAACCGACAAGTATCAAAGTAAACATCCATGACTTAAGTGGATACATGCCATACCTTACATGCCATTATGGCTACATCAATACTCATCAGCGGAACTTCATCAAGCGTAGAGCCCTAGCCATGCCTTAACCTATAAGCAACTGATTGGGAGAACGTCCTAGCTCGCATAGATGTCAATCATCACCTTCTTCTTGATATCTGACCAAGATAATAGCCAAGGATAATGCCAGTGAGTACTTTGAATGTACTTGCAAACCACCTTAAGATAATAATAATAACAAGAGGATATGCAATATGGTTGTGGTAGTAGGAGGGCTCCAAGAGAGGTTCTTTTCTCAAATAGTCTCTCTTGTAGATATAGCATCTACATATCTTTGTTGAAAACTTCTGTAAAACATTTTTGAAACCCTTTTTGAAAAGTGTTGGAAAACACTAGGATTGGGTCACCATTAGTTCCTCCTTCCGGTCATCCATTGACCAAATCCTTTCCTTTCTTTCCAACCATCCCATTGTCCAAACATTTATCCTTTCCGACCATCCCATGGTCAAAACATTTCCAAAGCCATTGCTTTTCCGAAATCCTTTTTCAAAACAAAACTAGCAGTACTCTATAGTAGTTTGTCCAACCCGTCCTTCACCGCGGACACGGCTATTCGAATAGATTTACACTCTGCAGAGGTTGTACACTTTACCCACACCATCCGAGTACCCTAGTCTGATCTACACCGATCGTGGGTCGAGTAACCAATGAAGACTCTCTAGATGCTCACTCCAATATAAGTGCCTACCCTATGAGAGTTGTTCCCCTCAACACCAGGATGCCCTATATAGTTCACAAGCCAACCGGAGCCCTTTTTGCACTGCACAAAGTGTGCGCTTTCAAAGAGGAGCTCATTGTAACGCGTGGAGGCCCGTAGACCCTTAGTTCCTTCTCTAGGTCGATGTCTCACATGGACCTTTACAGGAGAAGGCCTACCTTTCCAGGATTTTTAATTCCCCTATAGTAGTTGTAGGCAGCTTATACCAGAGTAAACAAACATCAAATCCAGCCCTGTCCCATTCTAGAGTAGTGTGGTTGCACGGGTTAAGTTGTTATAGCCAAAGCTGCAAAGAACCGGGTGCGTTTTCGTAAACATGTTTCCTCCATATTTCTTTCAGCATTTTGTAAAACAAAACCCTTTTTCCTCAAACTTCTCTTGGTAGGTCAAACCTCACCAAGGTTTTATCATAAAACATTTTTTAAACTTTTCCGAGGTCTTCCCATCCTATAGCTTTGCTTTGGCTAAATCGGGGTCTCCAAAAAGGGGTATGGTGTATTACACCATCTACCATACTAGGTACAAGTAGGTGTCATCAAGGGGGTTGTACTTAGTAGTACAAATGTGTAATGGTTTGGAGGATCTAAGCCACTACCCAAAATAGATCTTCATAATATAAAACAATGCAGTTTACATAAATAGTAGATAAAACATGCATAAATAAAATATTAGGACAAGGCTTATGAGCAAGAAGGTGGCTTGCCTGAGATCAGTGAACTGGCAATATATGTCCTTGGACTTCTTCTTAGAATACCATAATAACCGATAATAACAATAACCATCTTCTTATCTTTGATTTAATCGCATGTATCGTCGGTATGGATCACATGCAAGCAAACAAAAGGGCACAATCAATACAAGGCATAAAATCACCAATACCATAGAGCAAACCAACAAACAATACATTATTCACTTCAGTAAGTTTGCATAGATTGAGTCCATAGCATTTGGAAATACTTTACTTGCCTTTGTGGTTTTGCCTTTGTGATTTATTTGTCAAATACCACCTAATGAAGAGGTTTTGACTAAGGCTTGGGTTTGGGTGATATCAATATACAAAAATTATATCAACAGATAGGTATTGAAATAAGAAGGCCAACAGAAGTGGTTTCATGATTTTATTAAATTTCTATATTTAGTTATGAGTTTTCTAGTGAAATAACCTCTAGTTTAGGTGAAAAAATCACCGGAAAAGAGTGGGGGCTCAAATAAAGGTTTCCCCATAGGTTTTGGTAGATTTTGGTGTTTAAGATTTTTGAGAGTTAGATTCATCTCAAGATATTAACCAGAATGCCCTCGGGAAATTCCCAAAGTCCGTTCTGTAAGTACTTTGTCTTTTTCACTAGATTAAATTAACATGGGATATTTATACGAAACCAAGGACACATGTTGGGTATTTCTAATACCCTTCTGTAGAAATTTGATTCACCTATTTTGGAGTGGTAGAACTCCTATAGTGATTTTTCTACTAAAACAGCCCTAGACAGGTATATTTAAATCACCATATATCATTAATTGTTCAATAAATATTGATATTCTAGGTTTTGTCAGATATTTATGGACCACTTCACTTGGAATTGGAATCAGGTCAGTACCCATTTTGGATTGACCTCTAGAATTTCCTAAGGGCAGATTAGAGTTGTTTTTGTTATTTTTTTCTACAGGCAAAATGTAGCTTAAGATGGAATGAGATGAATACTCTGTGAATCAAATACTTTTCAGGGGGATTTGGGTTTACTCCAGTTGGTGATGTGAAACTCCCTGAGGGATTTATTGATTGAGATAGAAACTTTTTAGTAGATAAATTCCTAGTAAATAATAAAGATTATTTTTAGAAGAGGGACAAATCTACATGTTGTACAAAACATTCCTGCACCATGATAAATTTAGATCTAGGCATTTAAAGATGTTTTCCATTTTCATTCGAATTAAACCAACAAGTATATTAAATAGATCTGGAAATTTAGAATAAAAAGAAAAGGACTCAGTTCAACTAGGCTAGATTTGAGCGGCAGTGGGCCGACAGCGCCGAATCGGCCCACCCGGGCAGAGCAATGCGCAGGAAGGCATTTTCAATACGCGGTGGCGATGCCCGGGTGTCAGCGGGTCAGGGGGCGAAGGGGCACCAGCCATCTTGGGCCGCAGGATTAGGAGGGGATCAATGGTGGACGACCGTCGTCCTCCCCTTGACGTGCGCCGGCGCGGCAGAAACCCTAGGGCGGCACAGGGAAGGTCAGAGGGAGTACCTAGGGGCTTCTCGGGCCAGGGGAAGACCGTAGGGCGATGTGGCGCTCGGAGGGAAGCAGATCGAGGGGCGGCACTACCTGCTTTGCTCTCAGCAAGGGGCTCGCGCGAACTGGCTGAGAGGAGCCTCGCTAGAGCTTGGTGGCGGTGCTAGAGCAGTAGTTCCTACACATCAATAAGAGGTGGGTTAGACTCAGGAGTGCAGGCAGATTTCAGTATGCCGACATGCACAGGGAGAGGAGTGGAGAGGAAGGAGGCTTGCTCTATTCTTGAAGAAGGTCGAATCTTCTCTCTCTCCTTCTCTCGGGCACTATAGAGCAGGGAAGAGGGAGAGGGTGCTCAGGGGAGGTAAGTGGAGGGGAGAGGGGCAAATGAGGGGCAGAGGGGTGTTTTGGCAGCCTCTGGCCATATAAACCGAAGGCGGTGGTGTTTGATGGACTAGGTCCATTTTGAGCATGGAGGAGGGGTGATGCTCGAGGTTTGGGCCTCATGGGCGGTGGGGAGAGCGTGGACGTGTTCTCTGAGGTCGTGCTTAGGGCAGAGGGATAGTGGGGCTGCTATCCTAGACTTATATTTCCAAGGTAGGCAATAATGTTTGGATCCTCTCTCTCTCCTTCCAAGCACTAATGACAAGAGAGGGGTGGGCTATAGTGGTTTCGACCAGGGGTGAGTACTAGTTCCTGTGCATATCAGTCAAGTGTTGTGGTGGTGGTTTGGTGAGGGTTTGCTTAGTGCTTTTGAATTAATTCAAATCTTGGCCTTATTGATGGTCTGAAGGAATTATAGAGGAGTACCTTGGCAAGATGAGGAAATTGTTCTGGTGGAAGGGTATAGCCCAGATATACCTCCTCTATTTATACGGGATTTTGCAGATGATTTTTAGTTCACTTAAAATCATGTATTCAGAAAGGGCTGAAATGGTTTCTAGAAGCTATTTTGATATTTTTCCATTGGGTAAGGTTGGTTTTTGATCTGAGAAGATCCTAAATACTATATCAGACATTGGAGAATTTTCTTGGGATTTATTATGGTGGAAAAGTATTTTTAAACTATTAATTCTTGTTTTTGCCAATTAAGAAAAAGGGCAAGAAGAAATAATAAAGGATCTCAAGATTTTTTTTGAGCTGGAAAGGTAGGATAGGATATATAGGCATAAAATGTGCCTTAATTTGGCCAAGTGGTTTAGGGAAAAGCAAACTTGTCTTCATAGACAAAGTTTTGAAGAGTTTGCAAAGGGTATAATTTAAATAGTTTTAGGATCTAAATGATTATGGAATTTATTGGGCAAATGATTATATCCAAGGTGGATGATGTCAAAAAGGAGTATCTATCCTAATCAACCTTGGGCTTTGGAAATCCAACTTGTTCTAGAAGATAGACAAGGGATAAAGGACCTTGGAACATGGGATATATGGATGGATAGGCCGAGTTAAGTAGATCACCATGGTACAAGAAGTTGAACTTGATCATGCTTGAGTGCTCTAAGAATTGATTTCAAACATTGAATAAAATAAGTCTGCCAAGGCAGATTATCAAATAGCCTTCAAAACCATGTGGGTTTTAGAGGCACAAGGATCCAATTGGAACAAGTGAAGTAGGTATTGATAGACTTTTATGAGTAGAACGCAATCATGCAAGGATTTGGTCCAAATAAGATAGTATGGTGATGTGAGCTTCTTCCAAAGTAGGCTAGTTGATAAGATTTGCAGGAATTATTTTTTTTTGCCTGCAAAACTATCAAGAACAAGGGTTTAAAAGATGATCTAGACAAAGGCAAGAGTGGGCCTTGGTATTCCTTAAGATGGTCTACAAGATGGTTCAAGTGTATTGCCAATAATTCAGAACGATTAGAAATGAGGAAGAGTCAAATATGTGATATTGATATCAGATTTCTAGACTTAGTCATTTTTGGCAGGGTGGGAGATTTTGACTAGGATGAAAGATGGGATGATTTGACAGGATGCAAGGTTCCAAATCATCATCAAATGGATGTTGTTGAAGTGTAGATGGAGTAGGAAGGATCCATGCTTGATATGGGTCTCCATAGACTTGGAAGCTTCTAGAATGAATAATCTTCAGAGGGATCTGGTTAAGGATTTTAGTTGATTATCTAGTGGCTATAGCTTAGATTCCATATTGGTTATATTGCTTAGGGTTCATACTCTTGGATTAGTTAAAGTCTAGATGATGAGCTCCTAGGGTAGCTCATACTACTCTTAAGCAAACAAGTCAAACAGCAAAACAAGGCAAATCAGATAGCAGACCAAGGCAATTCATCTTACAGCAATTAAACTACCACTAGGGTAACCATGAAGCTTAGCTTGAGGTAAGGATGGGCATTTTGAAAGGTTGGAGTTTGAATACGGTAGAGTCCTTGGTATCTCTACCAAGAGTAGAATTCAAAAGCTTTATAAAAGGTTTTGGAAATCCTAGAGGTAAGAGTAGTTGAAGGTTCTGCCTTGGAAACATAAGGAGATCGTAGCTCTCCATAGTTTTTTCAATAGAAGCTACTAAAAATTTTTGGGTACGCAAGCATCTTGGCTCATGTTTTGGAATGCTATAGCATTTGAGAATATGTAAAATGAGCCAGGATAGTTTTGTTAAATATCTTTTGACAACTGATGTTGAGGTAAGGAGTATATCATAAGCTATACAAACATAAGCATAAGCACAGACATGAACAAGTAAGAACTGCACAATTAAGTAAGAAAAAGTTTTTGTACCCCCTGATTTTTTCATTCTGGACAACTAATCAGGGTTCCTGAAATTGGGATGTTACAAACTATATGGCAGGGATAAAAATCCTGGTCATTTAGTTCTGGCCGTATAATTGCGCCGCCAGGTGAAAGCCCTAAATTTTTGTCATCAGACCAACTATACAGCAGGAACAAATTGTTCCGGCCATATAGTCTGGCTGCATAGTTGAGTCCAACCACAAAATCACCACGGGAAGGTACGCCAACACCAAAACTTCAATCTTTTGTCTCTGTTCTACCTCCAATCTCTCTCAAAACGTCAAGAGATCTTCATCTCTACTTAATTTCATTTGATTTCCTCCACACAAGTGATCTACGGTATGTTTCTCCTCCGATCCTCCAATTACTTTTCTCAAATTCATTTTTGATCTGTTATTATTATCAATCTAGGGTGAGACCTACTATGAACTAATTGCCATGATTCTCTTGACTAGATTAGTATTTTGAGGGGACTCTTTAGTGTGCTAAGATGAGGAATATGTTATGCTTATTATTGTTGGATCAAAAAGTTTTATTTTTGTGTCTTTCCTTATTATTTTAGATGATGAACACAAGGAGCCAAACTCCTGCTCGTGCCACCACTAGTTCTTCTCGGGGAGCCGCTCAGGAATGCATGGGGATACGAATCAGGGATGAGCTCCAACGTGATCGCTTCAACATGATCAAGAACCAAGAAGTGAAGACAACCAAGTGGGCTTGACCCATTATATTGAATCAACTCGGTATTTCTAATGACTTCAATTTACTTTGCAATAGTGTTGGCCTGCAAAAATTTGTATTCAATGATGTGCCTACTTATTGCCGGTTAACTCTTGAATTTCTAAGTCCTTTGCAAAGCATCGTTAAAGCATGGCATGGAGAGGACATGATTTCTTTCCGACTTATGAAACACAATTATGCTTTATCACTAGATGAATGGTGTGCATGTTTTAATTTTCCAAACAATAATGCTAATGCATTACGCGCATCCTTTACTGGCATAGACCCTTCCCCGGAACTTTATTATAATGGAATGAGTTTCACTTCTAGAGTAAGCAAGGGGAAGAATATTCAACATCCTGCAATTCGCTATTTGTTCTATGTTATTGCTAACACCTTGCAGGCACGAAATGAGTTCACGAGACTCAGTGAGGTGGACATCTTAGTCCTTGCAAAAGCTGCTTTCAACAACATCGACTTGTCACTCAACTTGGGCGCAATTCTTGAGCGCTACCTGGAGTACCAATACTCCCAAAGCCAAGGGACCAATCACAGGTGGACGCGTCATCACCGTGCTTGCCATTGCCCTGGGCATCGACCTAGGTGAGTTGCAACCAGTGCTAGGTGAGCGACGTGTTGGTTGCTCTACTTTAAAAGCTTGTGGAATTCTCACTAGGAGAGGTGGTGTTTATTAATTGCATATTGCTGGAGCTAGGCGTCTCTACCCGCTCCTTTGCCTAATGGTCTTTTCTCTATCGAGGAAGGACGTTTACTATATGACTTGTAGGTTGAGAAACACTAACCCGAGGAGGAGATTTATGAGGTTGAGGACCAAGAAGAGGAGCAAGAAGTTCCTTATCAATAGGAGCAGACACCAACCCGGTTCGCTACATACCAAGACTTCCAAGAACTTGGAGGAACTGTGGAGAGGATGCATAACCTCTCCTTGAACCTCCAAGAAATAACTAGTAATCTATCAACTCAATTTGCGAACTAGAGTTACGACTTTTCCCGCCACCACAATGATTTGAAGGGCTTGCAAAAGCCTACGCTTGGGTAAGTTTCCTCATTATCTTTATATGGCGTTCATTTTCTTTTAATTCGAGGTTATGTTTTTAATTTGAGTTTATAAGCACTCGTGTTTGTTTCCCCAACACTTTATCTTTAGTTATTTCTATTTGTTTTTGATACTTTCTAGCCGAGCTTTGCTGCCAATTTTCTATTCTTTAATTCCCTCTCCTAGAAACAACAAAAAGATTTTTCCATTTATCTTTATTTTCCCTCTTCATTCCTTTCTATTCTCCTTGTTGCTTTCACATATTTGCAGGAGAGTGACCGACTTCGAGTTTCCAAGAAGCAAATCAAAAGGGAAGAGAGAAGTGGAACCAATCATGACAAGTATCCCTTAAGACTCCCCACTTTTGAAGTTTGAGAAACGCATGCTAGTTAGTAGTAAATGTTACTCCCTTCGTTCCTTAATATAAGGTATATAGTTTTCTTGCATGGATATTAGCACACAAGCTGGGAGGGTAAGTTTTTTTTGCTTTAGGATGTGAACACCCTAGGTGATTGACGTGACATAGAGAGAACATATGAAATCTGGGTATCCTTTCTCTCCTGATCGGATTAAGTGCCTCCTAAATAAGAGAAACTAATCTCAAAATTGTCTATACACCTTATATTATGGAATTTTTTACAAAAAACTATACACCTTGTATTAAGGAACAGAGGGAGTAATATATTATATTGGTGGAGTGAGTCTTTACATTGTAGTAAAATTTTGTTTGCATGGGTATTTAGTTGGGTACGTTTTGTTCTAGCTCTTGTAGTTAACCAAGTCTTGTCTAAAAATTTGCTAAACCATTGTAATAAGAAAAAGTCTCACAATTGAAGGCTTGGGTGTTGTAGTGTTTAGTATTGAAGGCTTATTTCTAGAGACACTCAACACCACAGAAAATAATGATTGACTTGATAGCTCTCTTTAAAAGGATTTATTCAATTGAATTAATATTTAGTGGTTTTTGTGAGCATGCCAAAGTTTGACTTGTGAATCATAAGAATGATATAGCTTTATGCGTGTCAAACTTCATGAGATGCCAACAACTCCGCTAGCCTATGAATGATCTGCATGGAGGAAACGCCTAGATTTCAGCTATGAGTTGATTAAACATATGTAGCAACAATGCTACAATGGGTATGATTCTTGGCATTCTCGGGTAGCTATGTTCATGATGGAATCACTCCTCTGGCTAATATGAGTAATCATTGTGCAAAAGGAACAAAAACCTTGGTGATGCCACGAGTGTCCATCACAGCCCGATAAACTAAATTTTTTTTGGCATGCTCTCAATTACTTGAGAACTGAAATTCTTGAAGAACAATGAACAAAAAACTAGTGCTTGAAAAGTCTTGACTTATTAATGTGGGAGAATTGAGATAATCTAGTGTATATGTTTTTCATGACAAACTCTCACACTCTCAATTTTACATAATTATACTTTATTGTTCAAAGGCAATCCTACGATCGAGTTGTTTACATGACATGGAATAAGGTTTACTCATTTGAATCATCCATGTTAACAATAATTTTGCTGCACTATAAGGATGCATAAAAACCCATATGATATGCTTGCCATTACTCTATCTATGCTGAAGTTTTTCAGATTAATAAAGTGGAGAAAACATGAGACTACCAATCATGAGTAAGATCATCATCTTGTTATTTCAGTTTAAATGTTGAGTTCCTTTTTGATTTTGGTTTTCTTTCTCAAGGACGATCAAGTTTAAGCTTGGGGACGTTGATGGCTTTGAAATATAGCCATCTACATCCAAATTTAAACTGGATATTATTCATATTTTTGATGAAATATCTCTCTAAATCCTTCCACTAATGCCTAATGATCAAAGGGGTATGCAATCCTTTCTTTCTATTTTTCCCTACGCAAATAATGACGTTTGATGATGGGAATGACAACATTAAAGTCGAAGATACGAGATTTCCAACAACCCAAAGAAACCAAGGGCCATGAAGTGGATCATGAAGCTTTAACGACCAACTATATGGCCAGAATTGTATTCCCGCTGTATAGTTCCAGCCGTATAGTTGCCATCAGCGCTGCTAGGTCAAACAGAACAAATTTCGTGAAGGGACCCCTACATAAAGAAGCTTCGGGCGACGAGAAACGAGGCCACTGAGAACTCCAAAAACCTGCATCCACAACACCGAAGAGCCGCCGGAGGAATAGACTTAGATCTAATCTCCAAACTCTGCTCCACCACCATAGCCATATTCCACCACTTGTAATAGTAGATCTCATCTTCGATTGGCGACATTGTAAGACTATTTTCTATTAATGTCATCATTTCCATTGCAATGTTTATGATTGTTGATTTCATCTCAATGCATGAGTAATTCTCTTTGGGCTAAGGGCTTTGGCCTAGCCATGTAGCTTTGTGCATGTTATTTATCATAGATGGGATCATGTATTAGTTTGTATGACATGATGATTATTGTATCCTATCTTGCCTCAATCCAAGGACTTATCAAGTACCCAAGACCCTGAGGATTGAGCCAGGTATAGGGAGTATGAGTAATGAGTAATCTACAGGTTGGGAACCCCAATGACAGAAGGGGTAGTACGGTTGTATGTGAGTGATTGACTTGGGATTAACGGTGACATCACTATGCATATCATTAGTTCTCTTTCTTCTATGGATGAGACTAGTAGGTTATTGCTATAAGAGGTTGCGGAGGCAATAGCAATTATGGATGCACTTCTCACATATAATTTATCTTGCTCTAACAATTACATGCATACTTTATTATCTTTTATTCCCATCAGATATTTTGCACAGCTACAGGTGAAACCGAAAGCCGTAGGCCCTCTCTCTCCATCATCGACGACAACAAAAGACAGCAAACTCTTGGTCCGGTGGAACACAAAAAGAATTATATAACTCCCGAACGTCCGTTAAAGTAACTTCGCTATGCTTTCTGCTTCCCGAGGATTCGATAACCTAGGTCTACTAGTCAAAAAGAGCTATACTACATCCTTAATCCGGATCAAAGGTATCAGCACCCCCACCGTATGGGCCCAGAAAACCTCAGTGAGGATACTGGTTGCTACCCTCCCTCATGTTACTCAGTACGTTAGGTGGTCGGAGAGTCCAATTACTTGGGACAGGAAAGATCCTCCAAACCTTATCCCAAGAAAGAACCAGTATGCGCATGGTCATCAACCCATTGTTTTACGGCACAGAGTTCACCAAGTGCCTCGTGGATAGCGGAAGCAGCATCAACATCATGTACCTGAATACACTATACAAGATGAACTTGACGGAGACCCAGCTAAGGAAGAGCAACACCGTGTTCCATGGCATTGTTCCTAGCGGGCAAGCAAACATCCTTGGCTGCATCACCCTTCTGGTCGCCTTTGGTGATGTCAACAATTATTGCTAAGAGCGCATGACCTTTGAAGTGGTGCCCTTCAAGAGCGTGTACCACATCATATTTGGACGCGACATATTCCACTCCTTCCTCGATAGGCCATGCTTCGTCTACAACAAGCTCAAGATACCCGGACCAAACAACATCATCAACATTGATGAAAGCTTCACCAAGGCAAGGGAGTGCAAGCTGAGCAAAGCCGCCTTCACTGAAGCCATCCTCTACGGTGAAAAATTCAAGGAGATCTAGAACCAGG
Source organism: Avena eriantha (assembly GCA_910589775.1). Taxonomy (NCBI): domain Eukaryota; kingdom Viridiplantae; phylum Streptophyta; class Magnoliopsida; order Poales; family Poaceae; genus Avena; species Avena eriantha. Next base: position 345,335,109 of record OU342742.1, on the reverse strand, counting down.
TCGATGCCTCGGAGATGCCAGCTTCGAAGAAGCAAATCATTGCTGCCAAACCCACATTCAAGGCCGCCATCAAGATCAAGAAGGTGGAGCTTGTTGAAGGAGATTCCTCCAAGACCATTGCCATTGGCACGGACCTGGATCTCAAATAGGAAAGCATGCTCGTCGAGTTCCTCTATGAGAACAAGGAAATCTTTGCCTAGCAACCTGCCGACATGAAAGGTGTACCTAGGGAACTTGCTGAGCATAGCTTGAATATTGAACCTAAGGCCAAACCGGTGAAGCAACCTCTACGACGTTTCGGTGATGAAAGACGACGGGTTATAGGCAAAGAGATAGCTAGGTTACTTAAGGCTAGTTTTATCCGAGAAGTCATTCACACCCATTGGGTGGCAAATCCTATACTCGCCCCCAAAAAGGGAACCAAAGAATTAAGAATGTGTGTTGATTACACCGGCTTGAACAAAGCGTGTCCGAAGGATCCGTTTGCTTTGTCTTGCAATGACCAAGTCATTGACTCGACGGCTGGCTCAGAACTTTTATTTTTTCTCGATGCATACTTAGGATACCACCAAATTAAGATACGAAAGTCGGACCAATTGGCCACTTCGTTCACCACACCTTATGGCACATACTGCTATGTCACCATGCCCTTTGCATTGAAAAACACTGGTGCTACTTTCCAGCGGACAATGCAACATTGCCTGCATGACTAGATAGGCCGCAACATACATGCTTACGTGGACGACATCACGGTGATGTCAAAGAAATCAAACAATCTTATCACCGACTTGCAGGAAACCTTTGACAATCTTCGGAAGTACAACATGATGCTTAACCCTAAGAAGTGCGTCTTCAGGGTGCCATCCAGCAAATTGTTGGGCTTCAGCATTTTGCATCGTGGAATTGAAGTTGACCCGGAGAAAATCAAGGCCACCCTTGACATCAAACGCCCGACATGCTTGAAGGACATACAAAGGCTCACAGGCTGCATTGCAGTAGTAAGCCGGTTCATCAGCCGACTTGGAGATAAGTCCATGCCGCTCTACAAGTTGCTCAAAAAGGCGGACAAATTTATATAGATGGACGAAGCAGATGCAACACTTCAGGAGTTGAAGAGAATACTCTCCTCTGCACAAATACTTCCAACATCGGTATCAATGGAGCCTCTATTAGTTTACATGGCGGAAACCAACAGGGTTATCAGCATCGACATCGTGGTGGAGCGCAAGGAGCCAACGCATGAATATGAAGTTTAATGGCTAGTTTACTATGTAAGCGAGGTCTTGACAGAATCCAAGCAGCGTTACCCGCACTACTAGAAGTTAGATTATGGAGTTTTCCTTGCGTCACGGAAGCTAAGGCACTATTTCCAGGAGAACCCTATCACAGTAGTGAGCAAAGCTCAGCTGTCCGACATCATCAACAATAGCGACACTATAGGGAGAGTGGCAGAGTGGGGCATTGAACTTGCCGTCTTTGAAATCACCTATAAGAGACACGACACTACAGGGAGAGTGGCAAAGTGGGGCCTTACTTGCCGCCTTTGAAATCACCTATAAGAGACGCAACGCTATCAAATCACAAGCATTAGCGGATCTTATCGTAGATTGGACATAACTGCCATAAGACACTCCCGTACCAGAGCCAGAGTATTGGATCATGCATTTTGACGGATCTAAACTACTCAGTGGCTTAGGGGCTGGTGTATTATTACAATCACCAACAGGGGAAAAGTTACAGTACGTCCCGCAGATCCACTTCAATGCTACCAACAACATGGCAGAGTATGATGCCCTCATTCACGGACTTCGTGTGGCCAAGGATATTTGCATCAAGCACATAGTTTGCTATGGAGATTCCAACTTGATTTCCCAATAGGTAGCTGGCACCTGGAACCCGCAGAACCCTATGATGGCGGCATATCGAGACGAAGTAGACGAGATAGCCAAGTGCTTCAACGGCTCCAAAGTAAAATGCGTCAAAAGGGAGGACAATGAAGCGGCAGCGCTGCTCTCAAAGCTTAGATCAGCTCGCCAACTGTAACATCCCAAATCTTTAATCAATGTTATCAAGATCCAAATCACCCAAGTTAGGGTTAACAAAAACTTTTTATTATTAAAAATAAATATGAATGCATGTGTGTTTGCATTAAGATAGAATTGTATGCAATTACCATGTTTGTTTGTTCTAATGGTTGTAAAATGATTGAAAGGTGAATGTCACATCATCTAGATCATTCCAAAACCAAATCCAAAGAGAAAGAAATGAAATGGAATTAATAAATGCAAATGGTCACTTTTGCCATTTTAATCCACTAGGCCACTTCAGGTGTTCCTAGAAGTCAAAATTCAAACAGAAACAATTCTAACTCTTTGCACCCCTTGCTAGTACAAGTAAAGATCTACCAAGGCCCACTTTGAATTCTTACAAAACATTTAAACACTAATTTTAAATGGCAATTGAAAATGGAATCAAGTGTATGTGCCTAGATCCCACTTTTTCAAAAACCACTCAAATGAGTTCACCTTGACAATCCCAAGCAACCACAGATGCTCAAGCATATGACTAACACACCCACCAAAAATCTTTTCAAAATTCAAAAGTTTTCTTCATGCGGCCATTCTGTTGAACACCTTGTGATCACAAATAAACCCTCCTAACTAACACGATTTTGATCAATGCATTGTCGAGCCATTTGGCTAAACCTTTGTCCCCTGGTCACCCTAGCACCAACCAAAGCCATTAATCCTAGCCCTCTTCACTGTACGCACCAGTGCTGAGCCACCCCGATGCCATGATCGCCGGCCGACCATGCCCACGTCGCAGGAGACCGACACGCCCTCTTCCGTCGCCCCAGGGAGATAGGCGTGATCACACCGCCTCACACGGTCCCTTCCCCGAGCACTGCCAGCCCCTAGACCATCTCAGAGCAACCGCGCACCGAGCCTCTGCGCCATGCACACGCCGACAGGCCACCACACGCCGCGCCTCGACCCCAGCTTGCACGCACAGCTCCGCCTTGACCCAGCACACTCCCAGACATGCCCATTTCCCGTTGTGCGATTGGCAGCCACCGCACGGCGCGTCGAACACCACCTCTGCCACGCAGAGCGTCGACCCTTCTAGACCAAACACCACCGCCCCTAGCAGCACCATTACCCTGTAGCTGACCGCCAGGAGGCAGCACATCGTCCGCCTACCTCGCCCATGCCTTTAGCCCCCTGTACCACCATCATCGACGAGCTCACCGTCGCACCTCACGGTCCCCTTGCCGACCTATAAAAGGAACCCTCCCCCAGCCTCCATTGCCACACTACCTCACTCCCCTCTCTCTCAGAACCACCCTACACCACCCTGGAGCCACTCGAGCCACCGTTCGCCAGAATTCCCACCGGAGTCGCCACAGTAGAGAAGAAAGGGGCCCATCGATTTCGACCACCCCAGGAGCCGCCGCGACCACGCCTGAGTCCGCCATCGTCCACACATTCGATCGCCCCACTCGACATGTTAGCTGGAGCCCTGGTAAGCCCCCAATTGACCCCCACCGAGCCGCTAGGGTTCATTCTCGCTCGCGACCAGTTTGTCGTCGACGAGGAGCCACGACCGTTGATCTAGGTTCTAATCGCACAGTCCACATCGCCCCGTACCGCTTCGCGTTTAGTTGTGTTGCTGACATGCGGGACCCCCCTGTCAGCTGCCCTCCGCGCCGCGGAGTGTCACTAGGCCGGCCCATTTACTTTCCCGCGCTGGCCCTAGAATTCAAATAAGTGTTTTTCTTTTTAGATTTAAACTAGATTCTGTCCACTAGTTTAAAAATCAATTCAGAGATTTCTACTTCACCAAAATGAATGATTCAAATTTTGTTGGGATGATAATTAAAACATCTATCCAAGACCTTTGGATTTAAATCAATTGGAGTTAGAGATCTCACCTACCAAAAATAACAAGACAGAGACTTTTCTACATTCAAACATTTTTCAAAAATCAACCATAATAGGTTTTGAGTTTATTCCAACTCTCAAAAATCACATTTGATAATATCTATCTGAATATGAAATAATATTTAGGTTTGCATGCAGTCATTTTGGACTAGTACCAAAATAATGCTATATAGGCATTTCTAGTCACTTTAAATCATTTAAATAATAAACCTAAACTATGTTAAATGTGAGCAAACATTTAAATCACTTTCCCATGCATTAGAATATGTGGTGATGACATGTGTCCACATGATCCCATATTTTAGTTGGAGAATATTAAATCTTAGTTATTTTCAATGAGTAGAAATTACTTTTCTCAAATAAAATAAATAAAACTAGTTCATTAAATCTTGTGATGAATGTGATGATGCTAAATCATCAAGTGTGTGAATTAGTGTACTAAATAGACTAGTTAAGTATTGTTTGGTGATTGTGTATTCCGTATGTATTTATAGACGATAGTACCGACCAAGTCTACGAAGAGGAGGAATTCTACCCCGAGGAAGAAGAGGAGAATTTCAACCACTGCACCAACCAAGGCAAGCCATCATTAACAATGCAAGATAACACTTGCAAGCTTGATAACCTAAGCAAATGCCTTAAGCATGCATTGGTTATACCCTTTGGAGTTATACCCATCTCAAGTTTTACTTACAAGTCTTACCTTTTATTTTTTCTAAAGTTCTTTACCTTGTTTATAGATAGCATAAAGAGTATAAAACTTGGCCTATCTAGTTAGACTTAGGTGTCATTCTGTGGCATGAGATTGAGATTAGCATCCCACCTTAGTGAACACTCTTAACTTAGTAGTTAGAGCTAAACCAAAAACTTGATCACTTTAGATAGGAATACTTGGTGAAAATGATTATGAAAACCTTGGAATGATGAGTCATTCTATTGAGATGTTTTGACATGTGTTGAGAAACACAAATGGTTTATGATGATGAAAATGTTAAGGCATGAGCCTTAGCCCTTTTATAAAAACTGATGGTTGGGTTCGGATGCGATACCATTCCAATTTTACCGTACAACCACAATACCTGAATTGGGTAAGGCTTAGCCGTAATTTTATATGCATTAGTATGGGTTCCCTCGCGGGATAGGTATGAGCTGAGGCTACCTCTCAATGTTGTCCACCTATGTAGTGCCCAGGATGGCAGATGGCCATGGCTGGGAGGCCAAGCTCATAGGAGAGGTGCTTGTACTAGGATGTGTAATTGAAAGGTTATGATTGATTATCCGCATACTAAGTATGATGATTCAGGGTTATCCCTGACGAATGTATCAAATTTTGTGGTGAAAGTGTACCACCTCTGCAGAGTGTCAAACTATTCGAATAGCCGTGTTCGCGGTTATGGACAGTTGGAGTGGCCATACTGTTCCGTTGTCAGATATTTTCAAAATAGCTTATGAAATGAATTGTGACATGACTTGACCACAATAGGGTTGCGACTATGACAACTAAGTTCCCACTTAGGTGATTTTAGAACTTTATTTTATCTTTCTTTGTTTCTGAACTCAGCTTAGGTTTCAAACTTAAATTTACAAATAAACTTAGAACTTAGCATTCCTACTAGAACTATCTCACTTGTTAGTGATAGTTTGCGAGTACTTAAAGAGTACTCATGGCTTTGTCCCTGGCTATTCCCGTGGCCAGACTATGAAGAGGACTATCCAGAAGAAGGACAGCAGGACGGCTACAACAACTAGGACTATCTCCCCTCGTCGGCATTGCTTGTGACACTGAAGATGGAGCCCACTGCTACGCTATTTATTCTGCTACTTGTGTGTATTAAGACTAGATCATGAGATCCTTTATTTGTGTAAGACCTTATTATGGTTTGTAATGGATGAGGTACTATGATATCCAATATGTTATGTATCGCAAAAATGGTAATCCTGGGATTGCGATGTATGGCATAACAGGCATTTGGGATTAAAAATCCGGGTGTTGACACCAACCAATTCCGCCAGGCATTTTCCTAGAGCATTTGCGGACCCCATCTGTGAAAGAAGCGGACCACAACAACTCAGATAGAGTGGATTCATTTGTCAATGCAGTAACACTGACCTCTTCGGCTTGGACGAAACCGTTCATGGACTATCTTCAAGATGGAACTTTTCTCGCCGCCGAAGTCAAAAGCCGGCAGATAGTACGCAGAGCAAAGGCTACATCAGTATTCATGGCCAGCTATACAAAAGAAGTACCACAGGAGTTATCCTACGATGTGTCTCCCAGCAGGAAGGTATAGATATCCTCAGATAAATACATCTCGGAGATTACGGGCACCACGCCGCTCCCCAATCGTTGGTGGCAAAAGCCTCCTGGCAAGGATTCTACTGGTTAACTGCTAAGGAGGACGCCGACAAGTTGGTACGAACCTGTCTTGGGTGTCAGTTTTATGCAATACAACCAAGTGTTCTAGCTGAAGAATTGTGAACCATACCAATCACTTGGCCGTTTGCAGTCTATGGGCTTGACATGGTTGGACCTTTGCAAACATCACCTTGTGGATTTACACATCTGCTAGTAGCAGTTTACAAGTTCACAAAATGGATGGAAGCTAAACCCATTAGAAAGCTTGATGGGGCAACAACCCTAAAATGTGTCCAGGATTTGTTGGTGAGATTTGGTCTCCCACATAGCATCATCACTGACAAAGGCAGAAACTTGTCTCTCAGAGAAGTTGAGGAGTATTGTCATGAAAAAGGCATCCGCCTTGACCTAGCATCTATGGCACATCCATAATCAAATGGGCAAGTTGAACGGGCCAATGGACTAATTCTGCAAGGAATCAAGCCACGCTTGGAGGCACCGCTACATAGAGCAGTTGGAGCCTAGGCAGAGGAGTTGCCATCTATGCTGTGGAGTTTATGAACAACACCTAACAGATCTACCGGCTTAACCCATTTCTTCATGGTTTATGGAGCAGAAGATGTCCTACCATTCGACATCCTCCACAATGCACCAAGAGTCACCGCCTAATCCAGACGCTTATATGTGGACCTACTAGAGGAGGAGCATGTGCTGGCATGCTAGAGATCTGCCATCTACCAGCAGAAGCTACGTGGCTACCATAGTCGCCGCATTAGGCATCGCTCATTTAAGGAAGGGGATATGGTGCTTAGACTCAAGCAAGAGAAATCACACAAATTATCCCTGCCTCGGGAAGGACCATTCATCATAAGCAAAGCATTTCTCAATGATTCCTATTACCTCATCGATATTCGCGAGTTGAAAGATAGGCCAAAAAACGCAAGCGCAAGCAACATGACTCCGATGATGATTTCCCAGAGACAGATCGGCCATGGAACATAGCACATCTACGTCCCTTTTACACTTAGAATATTTTATATTATGTAATAAGTACCTTATATGATCGATGAAATAAAGCATTTGGTTCACTCATATTTTCTAAGTCTTTTACCTCCTTTAGTTGTTCATTTTGGATCATATAAACCCTTTCTGCGCAAGTTTGCATTTGCACTTGTGAAAATTCTGCCTATGGGCGTTAGCTTAAGTTTTCTGGTCTACACTTTTTTGATGTTCTTATGTGGATTCCGGAGTAGTGACTTTTCGGCACTCAAAGCCGGCGATTTTGCTCTTAGGTTCTTGAGAGTGCTATTAAGCATCATCACCTAACAGCATAGTTCTGTGATGAGAGTCTTCCATCTCACGAAAGGTCAAGCAGACGAACCAGAATAATGGATAAGCCAACACTCGCTTAAAAATATATACATGTTGGATCTAGTTAAGTAGTAGGAGGCCTGTAGCCAAGATTTCTGCCTTACAAACACATAAGTTTTTCTGCATACAAACTGCAAAGATACATTTAATACATCAATGTTTTTATGGCTCTACTGCAGGGGACTTTGCCACTACATCATCAATAGCAGGAGAGCCAGTCCTAGAGATCTCGTCAAACTCGGAGGGGCCTGGGATAGATTTTGAAGACGCCAGGTCGTCATCCATCTCCTCGGCAGGCACGAAGACGTCCGCCTGGGTCAGCTTGGTAACCTTGGTAGCATAGCAAGTGAGGGAGTTCCATATAGCATCGCTATCGATCTCATTCCCTTCCTCGTCAAGCTTCGGCATGCCGAAGGTTATCAAGTCCAGGTCGGTGTTGTCATAGTGCGCTTTGACCAAGGACAAGGCCATCCTTGCACCAGCCCGAACACAAGAAGCTTTCCAATCCTTGATTTTCTCGGGGGCTTGGCGTTGGATTTACGAATACTTGGCCGCAGACTCTGCCACCTTGATGGTGATGTCCAGGGGTGGGGCTATCTCCTTAGCTTGAGTGATGGCAGTGTTGATAAAGTTGCAGGAAAGAATCATGCATTCCTTTGGATCCAAAGCACCTTCACCCATATTGGTTAAACCAATGGGAGCTGTATTTATGTTAGATACAAAGGGTGTGATTATAACAAGTATAAGTGTCCATCTTATAGAATTGACAAAGTCGGAGGAAAGTTACCAAAGATGCTCGTCTCAACTTGCTTGCAAGTATCCACCAAGATGTCGTGCTCCTTCTGAAGTTTCTTGTACACCTCAAGGTTCCGATCATTCTGCTCTTTGGCAGCTTGGTTTTGTCCTTCGATTTGTTCAATTTCATTCTTTAGGCATTGCATCTTGGCGTCAGCAGATTCTTGTATCGCCTCCATTTCCTCTTCATGGCCCTTGACGGCATCAGCCAGGTCTTTCTTCAAGATTTTATTTTCATCATCGAGCTCCTGGATATGGCTGGATTGCTCGACGATGCTCTTGGCCTTGGCAATGGCCTCTGTAAGATGGAACATGGACACCATTATGAGATGTAGGATGAAACAAATCCATGAGAAAATAAAGGAGCTATTAGAAGAAAAACAGATGCTTGCTATTTTTGATCTATTCCTTCAGGAAGGCTGTTTTACCCTTTTCAATATCCAGATTCTTCTGCAGCTTGTCATACTTCTGATTGGCATTTTTTCTCCAGGTATTCTCATTCTACATGAAGGTGACATGCTTAGTTTCTCTAGAGCATCTAGTCGGAACTTTTCAGTTTCAACTAAACGCTTAGGGGCTACAGTATTAGATTTTAGTCACGTCTGTTCTCTCTTAGAGCATCTAGTCAGAATTATTCTAACTAGGAAGTCGGGGGCTACACTATCACGTTCTACACTTAGTTATTTTTGAGCACTCGGGTTCAAAACAATTGGTTTTCTGCCTAAGAGCTCGGGACTACAGTGGGATATACTGCAAAATAAAAAGAAGTAAAGTTCAGACACTTACAATGGCAATGACCCTCAGATTGTTGGCCAAATGAGCGTATGCATTATGGAAGGTCCGAGCATTGTTGTAAACTGCATCTGCCTGTTTGATGAGATCATCCAAACTCAAAGTTGGAGGAGTTAAAGGTAGAGGAGTTGTCGAAGCCGGAGGGATGGATAAAGCTCTGGTCGCTTGCTGCGTTATGATGGCAGTTGATGGCTCATAAGCTCCCGCCTCGTCCATTGCTATGGCTACCTCCGCCTTCGCTCCCTCTGCCAGCTGCTTCCCTTTCTCAGTGGCATCCTTAGCCGGAGCTTCATCCACTTTATAGGAAATGCTCTCCTGTGTCGGCCACTAGGAGAAACATCCATGCCGACAAAACCTGAGACATCAGTGTCAGGTTAATGTCTATCTCCATGGCGGAGGTCTCAGGGATGATGGGGGACGAGGCTCCGGTGGAACCTGTTGTAGGCTTGGCGGCAGGGGTCGAGGGAGCAGCAGCAGGAGATGACTTGGAGAACATATCGCGAATATTTTTTGAACCCCAACATCTTTGGAGGTCTGCCTCAAACCAACACCGGACTTCTTCCTGAAACGTACATAGTATAAGAACATGAATCAAATAAGTGTGCGCAAACTAAAGACGGAGAATGAATATACTTACACTACAGCAGATGACCTAGCTAAGGGGATGCTGGTGGATTTCTTATTCTCCGCCTCTAAGGCGGTAGTGGATTTCTTGGAGACTACACTCTCCATTTTCTTCTTCTTACCCTTAGTAGCATCATCAGAGGTGGAGCTCTTCCGCTTTCGTGCTGCTGGAGCCGACTGATCCTTGGAAGCATCATCATCAGACACAACGTGGATATTGTTCAGCCTTAGATCGTAGACCTGGGAGGCCATCTGCTCTGCCACCAAGGTCTCCAGCTGATAGATCCAATAGTCGTATTAAATGAGTAAAACGTTCAAGATAGAAGACCTTAGAGTATGTATATAACAAGCAACAAAGGAAACACAGTTACCTCTAGGCACTTTGCCGCATTCGAACATGTCAAAAGTTATCCTGAAGCCATGCTTCCTGTATTTCCCTTTGACGATGTCCTTAAGCCGAAGCTTGATGGAGTCATTGGAAAAGTTATCCTGTGAAATATGCATAGGATCCTTCCTATTCTTGGAATACTTGTGCATCAACTCGGCGCGGTGCTGTAGAGGTTGGATTGGCCTTGTGAACCAGCACATGGCTAGGTCCAAAGTGGCCAGTCCTCCGTCTACCAACCACTCGATCTGCCTCACGGTGCGAGAGGCTTCATTGTCGGACGGGAGGGGGCATTGGGATCTCCAGGTGCTGGCCTAGGCAGCGGCTCCGTCGACAAAGTCGGGGTACGAGTCTTGGCGGCTGGCCAGAGGGATATCTGGGCCATAGAAGTATGTTCGCTGCCAGTTCTCGTAGGATTCATGGCCGACGATGTCAGGGAACCGCCGGTGAGGACGGATCTTAAAACTAATCGTTCCGCTAATCCGCAGTTCATCCTTGGATTCTACAAACTCTCTCTTGAAGGTGAAAAAGTAGATAAATAGAGCTAACCTAGGCTTGATTCGTAGGTATCCTTCACACAAAGCTATGAAATTGCTGAGTACGAGGATGTTGTTGGGAGAGAGGTTGTGGGGAAGTACCCGGAAGTGTCGAAGAACATCGAGGAAGAAGTCGGATACTGGAAGGCTAACGCCGCTCACCAGCTGAGACTTGAGGTAGACCTTGTCTCTGGCTTGGGGAGAAGGGATGATCTCGCCGGTTGGCTTCAGCCTCCAGGCTAGGCCCTCCATCGCAGTAAGATAGCCCTCGGCAACAAATTCTTCGAGTTGCTCGGCGGAGAGGTCGGAGCCCCTCCACACTCCCTTGTGGGAATCAATATCTTCTTCTGCAGTGTCTGGTGCCACCAGTTTCTGGTCAGCTCCGGTGGATTCCACCATGGCAAATACGGGGACAGTAACTCCCTCCGGCGGGATGGTTACTCCGTGAGATGGCCCGATCGTAGCCTCAGGGGTCGCCGTCGTTGAGGGAGCACTGCTGCTGGAGGCCATTGCGTTGGTGCAGAAAGATTAGGAGCGAGAGAAGGTTCTGGCTAGGGTTTTCCGCCGAAGAGCTTGAATGGTCGCGCGGCGAGAGGAAGAAGAAGACGTGGGGGAGAATGCAGGTAAAGAAAATATTCCATCCGCACTTAATATATATAGACCCAGGCGTCAATATTCGTGCATAAAGGATCCAACGGATACAGTGTTGACAACGTGTGTGAGAACATGTACGCTAATTTCGCCACTTCCCCCGCTTTGCCGCTTTAACGTTTCGGATTTTGCGCACGTGAAAATAGCTAATGATTAATTCACTGCCTTTTGTGAGGTTCGAGGTATCGTAGGTTATATCCTACGTCATCTTCTGACCGTTGCAGTGGAGTAGTCACATCTAAAGATTCCATCAAAGATGGAAGTTATCTGACTCTGGAAATGAAGACTTAAAGAATCTCCGGCTACATTACAATGACGGAGAAGATTGCAGGGTTCTTTGGGAGACCTTCGAGATATTTCTTGATGAATTTTCGACATCACCTAGACGGAGCATTGAAAATTGAAAGGCAAGACGGCGCAAGATCTCAAAGTCCTCCAGGGGCTACTGTCGGGGATATGCTAAATGGGTATCACCATTGCATGTCTCTAATCTGGTTAACCCGGGTGGCCCACAGTTGGTAGCACGGCCCATGGCCTACTGGGTGGCCTAGTTAGACGGATCCAGAAGGGAGGCCCATGCCGGATATAGGAAGGCTACGTGGAGTCATAGACATACTCGGAGCCTTGGAGTACAAGACATGAAGACTAGTTAGTATTAGTGTAGGACTCTATAACTTGTCCTTCAAGGTCCTTTCCCTGTAACCCTAGGTTCTGGTGCCTTTATAAGCTGGACCTATGGGAGCCTTTAGGGCACAAATCATAACACCCTCGCACAACGAACCAATCTCTGTAACTCGGCGTATTGCCATTATAGTGATTTATAGAAGGAATAGAGTTTCGCCACCGTTGTGGGACTTGAACCTGGGTAAGCTGTGTTACCTCGTACGTGCCAACTCACCGCCTTCCCCCACCTCTCTAAACATGCTCTGTGAGGACCCCTCCATGGCGTACTCATCGGCAATACCATGACACAAGGACTCTGTCTACATCTCTGAAGTTCAAGGTGAAGTGTCCCCAATATCGCCACAATGTCCGCCAAAAAGATAACAGTTGATATCAACCACCATAAGCATCCTCGGACTGGCATCCAAATCACCCAAGGAGCAGAAGTAACGAATCATAGACTTGGTAATGACGTAATAGTATGCCGCCATCATCGTATCCCCGGGTCACCATAGACATATTACTAACCCTAGACTCAAATCCCTTGACCTTATCTCTCTCGAATCTCGGGACGAGATTCTCTTAAGGGGGAAAGGTCTATAACACCCCAATTTTAGCAACCTTGTTTAGTTGTCTAGAATGCAAAAAATAGGGGGAACAAAAACTTTTTCTTATTTAGTGATACAATGAATTTTTTGCTTGTTTGTGCTGATGCATCTGGATGTGCAGTAGATGATATACTCCTCTACCTTCCCCTTAGTTGACAAAAGTTATTTAACAAAAGAAATGTCTTGGCTTATCTTACATATTCTCAAATGTTCTGGCATTTCAAAAACAAAAGCCAAGATGCCTTTGCCACCACAAATATTTTGGTAACTCTATTGACAAAACTATGGAGATCTATATAATATCATCTCCTTGTATTTTTAAGATAGAACTTCCAAATGATCTTCCCTCTAGTTTTTTCAAAACCTTCTATATAACTTTTGAATTCCAATCTTGGTAGAAGTACCAAAGAGTTCTACCTACTTCAAAACCAAACCTTTCAAACTGCCTCTCCTAACCCACCCAAAGCTAAGCTTGACGGTACTCTTAGTAGTAGACTTAAGATGTTTGTAAGATGAATTGCCTTGATCTGCTATTTGATTTGCTTGAATAGGAAGTTTGGTGAGCTAACCTAGGAGTGTCCTTTAGAAAAAACTACCCAAACAATATAACCTCTAATCCTTTGAGAAGAAATCATCAAAACCTAGCAGAAAGATAATCCCTCTCCCTATTATCAGGATCATCTTTTGGATAAGCTACTTAGAAACCCCTAACTCCTGATCTATGGCCTAATGCGACCTCTACAATCATCCTTGGGATGTGTCTTACCATCCCCTATAGTTCCTATTGATCAATGGATCCATTCACCAATTCTCTGAAACTTGTCTTGACCTTTATTCACTCAAGTGACCATCTATTCTTCCTTATCAGACTCCATTTTGAGTCAATTCCTTTTTATAGCTTTCATAGTAGAAAGGACCAAATCAAGCCATAGATCCCCTCTACTTAGAACACACGTCAACATCACCCACTTGGTGATGAGTTTGGAACCTTGCACCCAACATCACCTCTTGTATCCTAGTAAAAAAAAAACCAAATCCACCAAAATTTGACTAACTAAGTCTGGAATTGTTATCAACATCACATTTTTGAGTCCTACCTATACTAACCCTTGTGCATTTTTGGAGATGCACTTGAACCATCTTGTAGACCATCCTAAGTAATTACAAATCCCACACTTTCCCTTGGCTAGATCATCATTAAACCCCCTTGTTCTTGATAGTTTTGCAGGAAAGAAAATAATCGTGTCTACAAATCTTATCAACATGCCTACTTTGGTAGAAGCTCCCATCTGCATGCCATATTCTCTTGAAAAAATCTTTGAATGATGTACTCTACTCATGAGTGTTTTTCCATCCATATCTCCCTTAAATTTGATCCTTGTGCTTCCTAAAACCATATGGTGTTGAAGGCTAATTAATATTCTGTTCCGGCCGCCTTATTTTCTTCTCACTTTGGCGGATCAGTGTGACCTGCTCAGAGATGCTTTTGCAAATCCTTCTGCATCATTGTTTTAAGCATCAATCCTTATTTATAACCCAACTTCCCTTGATCAAGTTGGTTTACTACATCTCCATCTATGAGCTATTATTTAGGGCTAGAAAATGTCAAAACTCAAGATCACAAAAACTACTCAAATCCAAATTCCCTCATTTTGATTCCTTCTCAAGTCTAACCAATGATCCTCACTAAACTATCTACTCTACTCAAATATGCACTACCTCATCAAGAACCCATTTTACTCCATGATCATGAGGGTTTTGAGAGATAATTTAATTTAAAAACAATAAGTTCCATTCTACTAGATTTTTGGTGAACTCACCAAAACCTTCCCAAAATCTCCTAGACCATCTCACCCCGATTTGGTCCAACCCTATCCTTCACCCATAAGCCCCCCTTGATCGCCTAAGTGTTGAGGAAAATTTCAAAAATCAAATAAAAAGGAATGCATCATTGGGGAAAGTGTTTAAAACAACAAATCATCTTTAAACCTCTTAGCTAACCACCACAACACCATCTACCCTCCTCTGGTCATGTGATACTATAGCTCACCCCTCTCCTTCTTCCTTAGTGCTTGGAGGGTGAGGGTGCGAGAGAGACAAACATATCAAAGCCTAATTCTTAGTCATTTAATCTTGGCAGCAGCTGGAGCAGGCCTCCATCCCCTCCCTAGTCATGCACACGTCCCACACCCCTACATCACCCCCTCTATGGCCAATGGGTGCGCCCTAGCCCACACACCCTCTTGTCCTTACTCCCATGTCCTCATAAAGAAAAGGAGAGGAAGAAGCTTGCAAATCACTACTCCCGTAACTCTCTCTGCCTCCTTGACTTTGAGCATGACCACCCTACCGCCAACATTGTCCAACCCGAGCCCTAGTCCCCTCCCATGCTTTGCATAACCTCAGTTCACCATGGACAGCAGCATCCCTAGATAAAATGCCTCTGTACACCCCGACCCTCCCCTTCACGCTCATTTCCCCCACCTACCTCCCTCTCTCACACTCCCCAGACCTCCCTCGCTCTCTGCTACCCGAGAGTAAGAAAAATCGCCGAGGTGCTGCAAGAAGAAGGAAGCCTCTACCGAGGCAATACTGGTCCTTCTTCTCCTGTTCTTCTTGCAGCATGTCACCCTCGTCAAGGCATATGTAACCTTGCTCTTACCCCTACTCAGGAACGTCCAAAACAGCATTGCCGGCGAGCTCCTAAAGCTTGTTCTTGGACGCTATCGCGAGAGCCTCCTTCCATCACCAAACCCACAGCTGTCAACCCTCGTTTGGATCCGCACCGCAAGCTGTGTCTCCTCCGCCTCTTCCCTGTTGCTAGTGAACCCTCGGTGAGTCCCCTCGCTGCCCTCTCGCCCTGCCTAGGATTTCTACCTGTAACTCCCCCGAATCGGGTCTATATAGATCCCAGCATTTCCCACCAGGACCCACATAGAAGAGATTCAAAGACGCCCATCGGACACTTTCGTGTGAGTGGGTTTTTATTACAAGTAGTTACATCACAGTAGTTTACAACAAGATCCACAAGAACTTATACATATAACGACTCAACGAGTCAAGAATACAAATGATACAATACAAATATACAAATCATGGAGAAAGCCAAATAGTATCCGAGTACGAATAAGAACCAAATGAGACTAAGAGTCCTAAAGAATAACCAAGCGGTGTCCATAAACCTTGCCTAGGCCAAGCCGGAAGGGTAACCTTGCTAACATCGTCAATCACATACCTGTCAAAGCCAAAAGGGGTGCCAACAAAGGGCAAAGGAAAACAGAAAGAGAGCGGTCAGTACTGAGTCCAGTACACGGCGAGTCTAGAATTTGGTGGTCCTCGCCTACATAGGTATGGTGGGCTTAGCGGTAGCAAAGCTTGCAGTATCTAAGTTATAGAGACACACTACAACTTCGGCTATTAGAGAGAGATAAGATAGCGTTATACAATAAGTATAATATAGCACCAAACATAACCCATCTAAAGATTTTCCCCCTCAAAGACTAGTCGAGGAAGTCCTCTTGCAAAGCACACACCGTGGCAATTTTAGTTAAGCAAGTATTTAGTTGATAAGGCTAATTACTAGTCATATTATTAGAGGCAAAACATTGGTGGTGCTGTCTATGATCATGACACTGTACTCCTGAGGCGTCCATAACCGTGGACACATGGCTTCTCGAAAAGATTTACCCCATAGGGCTGCACTACTGTACCCAAGCGCATGTTCAACCCTTTAGGCAACATAATACGCGTACCTTCTAAATCTCACAACAAGAATTGTCCCATAACTACGTGCGTATCTAGATGTATCACCTATTGTATTGACCCAACTAGGAGGCACGACGATTCTCAAGGGAGGTACAATGTTTGCGCCTATGGTCGAGAAGGATCAGACCTCCACTATGGAAGACAAACTCTTGGCCATACTGCATTTATGTATGCAATGTAGTTGTTGTCCACCAAATATCATATCATCACTATGTCTGAAGACATATTATAGTCACCATGTCCAAGGATATATTATGCGTATGCACCAAATAGAAAACCAATTTGTGACCCTCTAGATAAACGAATAGTGTCGGTAGTTGAGGGGGATCCCAGGGGGCTCTATTTGGTTAGCACGATCAACTTAGAACTGGTATCGTAGAACGAACGGGTCCTAGGTCGGCTCAAGCAGTTCCCAAAGATGGTCCCTGCCGGGGCCTTATCATTAGGTGAAACCATAACCATAATCATAACCAACATCACCAATTTAATATATCATGTTATCAACCATAACCAGATATCACGGTTCACCAATATGAGAGCATGCAGCATACCTAAGCATGCGCTAGAACTCGCAAGGATAAAGCTAGCTAATCAAACAAGACAATAGGCTAACTAAGGCAATATAGTGGAGCAGAGGTACTAAAGCATCGATAATAAGGATAACAATAGATCAAAAGAAAGAAGTAAAGACTATGAATGCAAAAATAGGTAGAAGAGGGAGAATACTCGCCTGTGAGACAAAGTCAATAATCGAAGGCTTGTCGTATCTCGTATCGACTCATCGTCCTATCCGATGAAGAAGCAAAACACTAGAAAGAGCAACCAATGCAATATTTAATACTAGGCAAAAGATCCGTCATGGTCATGATATTATGGATGACATAGCAATGTGGGGCCTAACTTAGCAATATTAAGCGGAATCAGAATCTCGACGATTAAATATTATGATTCAAGTTGTTTATCTAATCCGAAAATTAAATATTAAAATAACAAGGCAAAACATGACATCGGTTCACTACACAAATTTAAATGGAGGCAAGGTAAGACATAAATATACCGCATATAGCCTCCATTTCTAATTATCAGATGATTCGACAAAAGACCCCCAAATGATAAAATATGTTTGCCAGCATGAATAATGTGATTTGCACAAGTTGTATGACAATTTTATAAACTAGGGCTCGGAAAGAGGACACACATCGGCGTTCGGATCCGAGGGTCTTGAGGTTCGATGGGATCAGGAATGGTCTTCGGATTCTGTGATGGAGATCTTGTATGTAGCTCTTCAAGTGTCGTGGGTTGCGGTATGTTTCCTTGGATTCTTTTCACGTGTCCGTTTTGGTCCTTCGAGGACGGAGACAGGGAGGATCTTTGGCTTTGTGTTCTTCAATTTGGACTCGAGCACCCAATACCACACCACAATATCTCCAATAGGCCAACATCAATCGGGAGTAAAACCACACATTGCATCCAGGGATCCAAGGGCTCGGAATCGAACTTGATAAGAGGCTCGATGGCCTTGTGTTGTAAGAAAACAATGTGGAGGAGCTTAGAGGAGGACACGAGTATCAAGGTCACAACAAAGTGACCAAGATCGAACTATGGCCACATCAGTAACGAGTAGCAGGGCAGAAACATGCAGACCGTGGTTGCGCTCAACAGACACGAGGAAGCACCGGAAGATGGCAGAGAGACCGGTGATGAGGTCGAGGTAGGCGTCAAGGCGGGGCACGGCCGTGCATGGAATTGAGGAGCACGACCAGCGGCAGCACGGGGCCGAGCTTGCAGCCTCGCAGGAGGAAGAGAGGAGGCCGCGGGATCGCCCGGCCGCAGACGGAGGGGGCGGCTCGGACGCGGCAACACGCGCGCGGGAGAAGACGACCGGGGACCGCATCGGTGCAGGCGAGGTCGAGCTCGTCGATGCGGCCGAGCCAGAAGGCGACGGCGCAGGTCAAGAACGCGTAGGCGGACGTGTCAGCATCCTTCCAGGCACAGCGCACCCAGAAGAGGAGATGGGTGTATCCACACGACGAGCCCGGTCCAAACGCTTCTTCCAGCCCAACTGCAAGTTCATCGGCCCACAATGGGTCCCGTGACGGGCATCGAGCAACTCCTTAAGCAAGGCACCCGACAGAGAGGAGGACATCCCAGGGGATCACGGCAAAGGCGACGGCGGCGAATTCCTCTATTCTGTACCTAGTTTCCTCTCATGGTGGAACCGAACCTTGTAATCGGATCATAGCCACAATTTATATGCAATAGATAGTGATCTGTACTAGAACCCTAACATCTGGTATCAGATTAGCCACTCGATCCTCCTCTCCACCACCATTCCGAAAACCCGCCGCTACACCGCCGGTCGTCGACGCCTCCTCGACACCATGGATCCGGCGTTGAAGGAGTACCTCGACGCCATGTGCGTGGATCTCAAGACCTCCTTCGAATCTCGCACCGACAAGCTGGTGAATCAAACCGAGGCGATGTCGGTGCAACTCACTGATTTGTGCCGTTGGAAGCCGGACCTCGAAGCGCGCCTCGCCCAGCTCCAGGCGCAGGTCACGGAGATGCAGCGTGCGCCATTCACGGCTGCGCAGGCTGTGGGTGGGTCCGCAATGGCACCCAGCGCCACCGCGTTCCCCCTCCACACCGCTGGAGCGACCCACGGGCCAGTTGGCCACGGCGAGGACATCATACCCGGGGGATCATCGTTGGCGGTCGTCGTGTCGTCGGCGGCTTCCCCGGTGACGGGTCCGTTTTCCCTCCAGCACTCGATCCCGAATTCCACTGACTCGCAATTAATTTCGACTCATATCCTAGCTGGCCTAGGTTCAAACGCCCCCAATTTCCCGTTTCCTCCTTTTACCAGTGACAATCCTAACCTTTGAATCACCCTCGCTGAGCAATACTTCTGAATGTTCGCCATACATGAGTCCTACTGGGTTCCTATATCCATACTCCACTTCTCTGGTGCGGCTGGCATTTGGTTACAGTCTGTTCGGAAGAAAATATCAGTCCTCGAGTGGATATTGTTTACTTCTTTGCTTTGCACGCGATTTGGGCATGATAGACACCAATTACTTATTAGACAATTCTATTCAATCAAACAAACATCAACAGTTGCAGAATACATAGAACGCTTTGATATAGTGATGAATCATCTTGTATCTTACTCAGACACTTCACCCTTACTATTTTCTTACACGTTTTGTCGAGGGCCTACGAGCGGACATCCGATCTGTCGTCATGGTTCAGAGGCCAACTGACTTGGACACGGCATGTTCTCTCGTAGTGCTCCAAGAGGAAGTGACCGAGGGAGAATGTGTCTCGCCTCCGCGCTAGATTGAGCATCGTTATATCAGAATTCCTGCAATGGCTGCTACAACACAGATAGTGTCTACTCCTGCTACTCCATCTGGCCACTCTACGGACAACTGTGGTATCGATGCTGCTCGTAAAAGTGGTGATGCCAAAGTTCAAGCACTCCGTGATTACCGTCGCGCCAAGGGCTTATGCTTCAATTGCGGCGAGCGATGGGGACAAGACCATGTGTGCCCAGCGACTGTGCAAATGCACGTCGTAGAAGAACTGTTGGCAATGTTTACAACTGATGAAATGGCTGGTTCTGAACCTGCGAGTCCAGAAAATTCAGAGACTGAAGTGATGTGCTCCATTTCTGTACATGCAATGAATGGGTCAGCGGTAGATGCCTCAGGAGTGATACAGCTTCACGCAAGAATGGGTGATCATGAAATACTTCTACTGGTTGATTCGGGCAGCTCCACCTCTTTCATCAATAACCAACTGGTTGATTCATAGTCAGGCATGCAACTCCTAGCAAAACCATGCAGAGTTCAGGTAGCAGATGGATCTTCACACCGATGCACCTCCTTTACCCCTTAGTGTGCTTGGACATCGATGGGACACACATTTCATACTGATCTGAAAGTGTTACCTCTGGGAGCTTACGACGCCATATTGGGCATGGATTGGCTCGAGCATCATAACCTAGATATCGACTGGGTGAAGAAGACTCTGTCTCTTAAATCTGAAAAAGGGGATGTCATTCTCACATGTCACACTGTCAACAATATACAATGCTCCGCGATCTCAGCTAGTGAACTGAACACCCTTTGCAGAACTGGCTCAACAGCTCACCTCATTCACATTTATGAGATCAACAGTGAGATACACACAGAGGAAGTGGTACCTGAGAAAATCCAGCAAGTGCTGGCGCAGTTTTCTGAGGTTTTCTCTAAACCAACTGATCTCCCTCCAAGAAGAGATTGCGACCACAGGATTCCTCTCATGGCAGGAGCACAACCTGTAAACGCTAGAGCATATCGACACAAGCCTGAGCTAAAATCTGAGATTGATAGACAAGTCCAAGAGTTACTGCAATCCAGCTTTATTCAAAAAAGCACCAGCCACTTTTCATCACCAGCCATCCTAGTTAAAAAGAAGGATGGTACATGGCAGCTGTGTGTCGACTACAGAGCTCTCAACTCAATGACAGTAGTGAGCAAATACCCTGTGCTAATCATTGATGAGCTACTGGATGAGTTATCGGGCGCACGTCGATTCTCCAAGATGGACCTTCATGCAGGATATCACCAAGTCCGGCTAGCACCACGCGAGGAATTTAAAACTGCCTTCCAGACACATGCTGGCCATTGGGAATACACTGTCATGCCATTTGGCCTAGCTGGGGCACCAGCAACAATCCTAGGAGCAATGAATTCAACTCTGAAACCACTACCACGGAAGTGTGTAGTTGTTTTCTTTGACGACATCCTCATCTACAGTGATACTCTGGATTCCCATGCTTCTCACTTGCAAGCAGTGCTGGAGCTACTCCAACGTGACAATTGGCGCATCAAAAATTCTAAATGCTCTTTTGGTCAACCCAGAATTGCATACTTGGGACATATCATCGATTAGTCTGGTGTTGCCTCAGATCCAACAAAAATAGAGAAAGTGGCACAATGGCCAGCTCCCACTACCAGCAAGGAGGTCCGCAGTTTCTTGGGCCTCGCAGGTTACTATCGCAAATTTGTGTGCGACTTTGGGATTCTCGCAAGACCACTGTTCAATTTGCTGAAGAAAAATGCCCCTTTCGTCTGGACAGAAGAAACCAACACTTCTTTTGAACTGCTGAAGAAAAACCTTGTGGAAGCACCAGTCCTTAAACTACCAGATTTCACAAAAACTTTTGTGATTGACACCGACGCATGCGACACCGGAGTGGGAGCTGTACTGCAGCAAGAAGGGCATCCAATTGCCTACATGAGCAGACCTTTAAGCATCAGAAATAGAGGATTGTCTACTTACGAAAAAGAGTGCCTCGCCATTCTAATGGTAGTAGAACAATGGAGACCATACCTCCAACACCAAGAGTTCGTGATTCGGATAGACCAAAAAAGTTTGGTTCACCTCGAAGAACAAAAGTTGACCACAGTTTGGCAGCAGAAAGCCTTTACCAAGCATCTAGGCTTGCAGTACAGAATTGCCTACCGCAAGGGTACTAACAATAGAGCAGCCGATGCTCTCTCTTGCCATCAGCATGACACTCATGTGTCCCTGTCTGCCATCAGTATCTGTCGGCCTGCATGGCTGGATGATATCAAGGCAAGCTATGCAACAAACACTTCTGCTCAGAGGATAATGACCAAATTACAACAAGGTTCAGATGCTCAAGGCCAATTCTCGGTTGACAATGGTATCCTTTATTTCCGAGGACGTATATGGCTTGTTGGTACACCTAATCTACAAGAGCAAATGATGATTGCTTTCCACTCCAGTACTGTAGGAGGCCACTCTGGTTTCCCAGTCACCTACACTCGCTTGCGCAGGCTCTTTGCTTGGTCCAAGATGAAATCCATGGTCAAGCAATTCGTGCAATCATGTCTGACGTGTCAGCAAGCTAAACCAGAACGGGTCAAGTACCCAGGACTCCTCCAGCCTCTGCCTACACCTTATAGAGCATGGAGGATGGTGATGATGGATTTCGTCGAGGGCCTAAGCACCTCGGGATCAGCCAACTGAATCATGGTTGTGGTCGATAAGCTGACGTGCTACGTGCATTTCATACCTTTGCATCATCCATTTACGGCTGCCAAGGTGGCCTTGGCGTACACCGACAATGTATTCAAGCTACACAGTACACCAGAGATCATTGTGTCAGATAGGGACCCCATTTTCACCAGCAGATTCTAGAAGGAATTCTTCGCCATTGTCGGCACCGAACTGAGAATGAGTTCAACATATCACCCAAAAACTGATGGACAATCAGAATGTCTGGAGATCTACTTATGTTGCTTCACTCATGCCTGTCCGGGTAAGTGGAGTCAATACCTATCACTTGCAGAGTACTGGTACAACACTAGCCCCCACTCAGCTCTACAAACATCACCTTTTGTGGCGCTGTATGGACACGAACCACGTTACTGGGGGATCGAAATATCCACAGTCTACTCTGTCCTTCCTCTGAAAGAATGGCTCGAAGAAAGAACTGATGCAAGAATTACTCCAACACAACCTAAATCAAGCAAAGCAGCAAATGAAACTTCGGGCAGATAAGAGAAGGACTCCTCGCACTTTCTTAGTGGGTGATTCAGTTTTTGTGAAGCTTTAGCCATATGTCCAATTGTCGGTGACTCGCCGCGCTAACCACAAGCTCGCCTTTTGGTACTTCGGCCCTTACTTAATCAAGACCTGCATCAATCCTGTAGCTTACGAGGTTGCCTTGCCCAACACTTCTAGGATCCATCCGGTTTTCCATGTATCACAGTTGTGGAAGGCCCTCCTTCCAGGTACTCCTACATCCTCGCAACTTCCAGTTACTACTGACAGCATTGTTACTCCTGTCAAGATTCTGGCAAGTCGATGGAAACGTGGACCACATGGATGAAAGGAACAGGTGCAAGTGCAATGGTCTGACCCAGCAGTGTTGGACATTACCTGGAAAGACAAGGAAGATCTACGACAGAAGTTTCCAGAGGCGACGGCTTGGGGGAAAGCCGTCTCGCAAGGGGAAGGGGATGTCAACATCCTCCCTGGCACAACCCACCCAGAAGAGGAGATGGGTGTATCCACAAGACGAGCCTGGCCCAAACGCTTCGTCCAGCCCAACCACAAGTTCATCGGCCCACAATGGGTCCTGTGACGGGCATCGAGCAACTCCTTAAGCAAGGCACCCGACAGAGAGCAGGGCATCCCAGGGGATCACGACAAAGGCGGCGGCAGCGAATTCCTCTATTCTATACCTAGTTTCTTCTCATGGTGGAATCGAACCTTGTAATCGGATCATAACCACAATTTATATGCAATAGAGAGTGATCTGTACTAGAACCCTAACAAGACGTGGCGCTGGGGAGGCGCTAGAAGGTCGTGGCCGAGCAGAGACGGCTCGAGGACGCCTGCGGGTCGAGGACAGGCGAGGCAACACAGAGGCGGCCCGGGGCCGTGGTGGCTAGCTGGGGAAGCTAGGAGGCGACAACCGTCGCTGGTGGACGGAGGCGAGCTCATCCATGAGCCATGGTGGCTGATGGCACTGTAGCGACAAGGGCTCGAGGCGGAGGCAGAGGAGGCTGGGCGCAAGGCCGCCAGCGGCGGCGCTCTGCTAGGGAGAGGGCGGCGGCTCTCGCAGGGATGGAAACGAGGAAGGAGGGGATCGCGGGGCAAGGCAACTCGGTCACGAGAAGAGGATGCCACACGATGGGGTGAGGGATCGATCGGATTTGGCCCGGTCGGTGCCCACCGCGTGTTGTGTGTGTGCCGTGCGACCAGCGCGTGCGTGCTTTGCTTGCCGTGGTGTGTGTTTGGTGGCACCTAGCGACCAGGTGTGAGTTGTGTTGTGTAGGTTGCAGGCACTATGTGCGGTGCATGTGTGGGTCGACCGAGGTTAGGTTTTATCTAGCTGTGCTGGGCTAGTGGGTAGCAGGTGGCCTGGTCTAAATGGCTGGGCTGTCAGACTGAAGATCTCGACAAGCGAGGTTCGGAAACAAGGAGGGATGCAGACTTTGCATCGGATCTGGCGTAGATGATGTCGTCGCGTCGGAAAACACCGGAAGGCACAAGAAGAAGCAAAGAGGAGTCCAACAGATGAAGGATTCCTCAGATAGCATGAGGACCGGATGTAGAAGCACCGTTACCAAAGGAGGAAGCGAAACCCTGAAGGTACGACGGAAAACCAACAACGAGAATTCATGGACTCGAAGAAAAGATAAGAAAACAGATCCAAAACACGCAGAGGTAAGAGAAGAATAGTGGAGGGGTAAGGAGTAAAAGCAGATCTAATCAGATCTATCCAACCGATTTTGGAAAATAGTTTTAACACTCTAGATCGTCCGTTAGCTAGGTTATCCTATAGGCTAGACATGTGGGGTATCCAACTGCTGAGCTCTGATACCACTCTGTAACACCCTTGAATCGACCCTATGCAGATTTCAGCGCTTCCCGCCAAACCCGCATAGAAACGATTCAAGGATGCCCACCAAGCACTTGCGTGCGGGTGGAAAACGAAGTAATACCATTACACAATAGTTCAGGATGGAACCCACAGAACATATATATACAACAACGACTCCATGAGTCAAGAATACAGATATAATATACAAAGATCCAAATCGCCTCCAAAACGATAGAGCGTCCGACTATGGACAAGATGCAAATGGGGCTAAGAGCCCTGAAGAATAACCAATGGCGTTCATAACCCTGCCTAGGCCAAGCCGGAAGGGTAACCATGCTAACGACGTCGATCTCAACCTGCTAAAAAAAGGGTGCCGACAAAGGGCAAGGGAAATAAGGAGCGTCAGTATTGAGGCAGTACACGGCGAGGCTAGAATTCGGCGGCTCTCGCCTACATAGGTATGGTGGACTAAAGCGGCAGCGCAGCATGCACTAAACAACCTATAGATACTCGATTAACTATCGGCTATTAGAGAGAGGTAAGAAAGACCTATTCGGAACCAACCTTATACTAACACCAATCATATCCATCCCGACCTTTCCCCCTCGAGACCAAACGAGGAAGTCAAACGGAGGAACTCACATAGTTGGTAGTTTTATTCATTCCATTATAGTTGCAATATTTACTAGTTAGATATATAGCATGAGTCATCCTGATAGCATAAGTAGTGGGTAGTTTTAGTTAACATTCCGTTGTAGTTGGAACATTTACTAGTCAGATATAATTGTCCTGAGGAATCCCAAAACCCAGCAATTGTTGGCACTTTTACCACATTCCATTGGAGTTGCAATACTTACTAGGCAGGTACAACATGTCACCAAACAACCCCAGATCCACCAGTTGTTGGCATTTTAATATCCATTCTGTGATAGTTGAATCCGATTACTAGTCATATATTAAGTCAAGTTTATAACATTACTTTAGTTATGCTTGTCTATGATCAAGATACTGTGCTCCATGTCGTCCATAACCGCGGACACGACTTTCAGAAAGATTTACCCTGCAGGGGTGTACAAATAGCAACGTACACACGATCAACCTCGGAAAAACCAACTCAAAACCCAACGAGGCTTTCACGACAAAGAAATCACAGGATTCATAAAATATTTCAGGGGGCCACCCCACTAAGCTACCCGCAACGAAGTTGGCCGGCTCCGGAACGGACTCAGGGTTTGTGACGACGGCTGTAAACGACTAGGAACCCGAAATGTGACTGGGCTTGTCGATACCGCGAAAACATGGCACGATCCAAAACAGTACAGGTGCTCCACGCACAATCGTAAATAAAACAGTAAAGCATGGCATAGGTACAGGATAGTAATAAAGCCCCAAACTAGTTTGTGGCCCCAAGAAATAAGAAATGAATCAAGCTCTGGCTAAGGGGGATTCATAGACTCTCCCGGATGTGGATAGTGCAAATAGTCAAGGAACATGTATCAAGTACTCGGGGTCCTACGGGACACAAGTGAGCGTGGAAAAACTAAATAGCATATATTACCCACCGGTGCCTCTTTCATTAGTTGTCCCAGCAATTTAATAGTTGTATTTAAAGTCATGATCATCTCCACCATTTATCATGTGCCAACTTGCCGTCAACGGTGGAACGACAACGACGCGAAGCAACACAGAAGCAAGCAACTACGACTCACAAGGCCGACTATCTATCAAACAACAGGCAATAGGATGTGTCCATGGCAATATAGAGGCTGCAAGGAGTATAAATGGTACACGGAAACTAAAGCATCGCAATACGGGTAGCAATAGATCAACAGGAGGAAGTAAATACTATAAATGCAAAATAGGTAGAAAGGGGGAGAATGCTCGCCTGGGAAACACTGCCGAAGGTTCATATCCAGAGAACTTGTCGATACTCGCATCAACTCATCGGCCTAAACCGCGAAGAAGCAAACACTAGAACAAACACTGGATGCACTATTTAATACTACCGCAAAAGATCCGGCATGATTATGATATGATGCAGATGCGGTGCAATTAGGTAGTATTAAACGGAACCAGGGTCCCGACAATTAATTACACGGTTCAAGTTATTTAGAACCCCGCAATTTAAATGTTGGATTAACAAGGCGAAACAGGGCATCGGTTTGCTACACAAATTTAAATGGAGGCAATCATAAGACTAGAAAAGCCCGCATATGTGCTCCATATTTAATTACGAGGTGAATCGGCATAATGCCCCCAACCACATGATGCGATGTATGCAAGCATGAATGATTTAATATGCAACATTTGAATGTCGTATTATTAAAATAGGGGTCTCGGAAAGGGAATCACATTAGGGTTCGAAGATCTTGGGGTCTCGAGGGATCGGTCTCGGCTTCGGACTCCGGGATCGGGTCTCTAGGGTCTTGGTGTTCGACGGGGTTCGGGCGCGCCGGGATCGGTCTTCGGATTTCGGGGTGGAAGTTCTTTCAGGGTCCTTGATGGAGATCTTGTTGCTCTGGCGTAGTCGGATCCGTGAAGGAGTTGTCTTCAGGTGCCGGCCATCAAATCCGTGTCGAAGATGCTCGGGTTCCGGGGATTCTTCGGTTCCGATGTCAGTGATCCTCGAGTAGGGCCGTGGTCGTCCTTCGGAAAACTTGACAAAGGTACGAATAGGCAGAATTGAGCGTCAAAGCATGTTGTAGAGGACCTGGACGATGGAAACAGAATGGTCATCGGGTTCATGCACAATGCAACGTTAGAGTGGCAGCTAACAAGCAACGACATCAGCAGCTTGTGTCTAACATACCACGCTCAGGTTGATTCAGACAGAACGAGCAGGGCACGACCCATCAGCAGATATGCGTGCGCGGTGAGCAGACCCATGATGGCAGGTGTCGGGGCTAGGGGCTTGCGCACGGGACAAGGTTCCTGAGACAGGGCATCAGCAGAGGACAACGCGGCCATGGCGAATAGAGGCGGCGAGGTAGAGGCGGTACCAGGTCGAGGGAGAGGCCCGGTACGACGGACGGAGCCAGAGCAGGAGGGAGGCGTCCGTGACCATGGAGTCGGACGGAGGTCGAGGGAGAATAGCCGCATCGCTGCGAGGTCGCAGGGGACAGACGTAGGGGATAGGGGACGCAGCGCGCGGACAGAGGACGGCGACCGGAGGCGAGGTCGCGCAAAAGGGCGGCCGGAGGAGAACTGGGCTCGCTGGCGGCTGGCGAGGTGCAGAGGAGCGGGGCCAGAGGCGCTCGGGGCCGGCGAGGACAGGCATGAGGTGGGGCTTCTCGGGGAGAAGAAGACCGACGAGCTCGGCCGGCGCTGCAGAGGGGCTGCCGGGAGGACGGCGCGAGGCGACGAGGGCGACCGGGCTCCTAGCGGCGGTTGGTGAAGGAGGATTGGTGGTTGGTGGGGAGAGGCGAGGTCCCAGCGGCGGAGACGGGGACAAGAGGTGGCGGCGGAGGCTGGCGACCTCGGAGCGGGGCTCGGCGGCGGTGCACCTGGCGGCAGGGAGGTCGATGCGGGGGAGGAGGAGTCGAGCGAGAGAGAGGAAGGTGGGGGCAGAGTAGGCGACAGGTGGGGCCGAGCTCGCGTGCGCGTGGCGGTCGCGCGGGGCATGGGTCGGTCAGGTGGTAGGCGCGGGGTAGCGTGTGGGTGGCGGGATTTGGGCAGGTGGTGGGACCGGCAGCGGAAAAAGGGGGGCGGGAAGGAGAGCGGGGTGGGCCAGGAACTAGGCGTGGCAGGCGGGGTGGCGTGTGCGTGCCTGCTGCGCTCGGCGTTGCACTGCTGCTGTGCTGAGTGCGGTGCGTGTGTTGAGTTAGCTGTGTGCGTGTGTTGGTTAGGTGGGGGGTTAGGGTTAGGTCTAGGGTTTGTCTAGCTAGGGTTAGGTAGGCTAGGAAGGAGGTGCCCGGCTGGGCTTTCGGGCCTGGCGGGCTGCCTCCTAAAAACAATTTAAAAATATTTTATTTATTTAAAACAGGGCTTTTGTAAACCATTTTTAGACGAAATAAAATAATCCGGAACACCGGTGTTTTAATTTGAATAAAGACGGGAATATTTGGAAAACAAAACTAGGTGTTTCGAAAATAGTTTAGACAAAAACCATGCATGCTGATGACGATGCTCAAATGCAATGTGGCATGATAACATGAGCATGTAGTCATGATGATGCAATGCACAAAAACACAGCGATTTTCTAGTAGCGGTTTTAGCGGGATGCCACATCTCACGTTAGGATTTGTAACTTCTACCGGTATTCGTTTGTTCATGTGATAGAAACTTGATGCCTATATTTTTCTTTAAACATTTTGCAGCACAATGCATAGCATTGGAAGGATTTTCTGCTCGGGCAAGGGCTCAGGTACGGTGCGAGCCTCGGGCTCCGCCAAACCACCGAGTTCGAAGATGAGGCGCTCAGAGGTGGGCAGCTTAAGGGCCGCCATCAGCCGAGACTATGAGAGGGTGAGAAAACTACAATGTTTTGCCCATCAAGTGGGTAAACTGCGAGTTCCTCTCCTGCCAAGATTTTGGAGGACTTCGAGTGGATTAGTGTGCATGTTGGCATGGTCAACTTCTCCTACATCTCCGTCGACACCTACAAGCTTGCCACGTACGAGTTCCTATCATCATTCCATGATGATATCAAGGCCCAAGAGCGTAATTGCACTATAAGTTGTGTACTCAATGGGAAGCTCCACAACCTTTCCTTCGATGAATTTTGTGATAGTTTCAGATTCTCCCAAGAGGGAGAACTTGATATTGATTACAATGTGCACATGGAGGCAATGCATTCTTGGGATCAAATTTCTGTCCACAGGAACACTGATTATTTGCGCAAAAAGAGCACCACCATCTAGAATCCTACTACCGTTATTTTCATACCTTCCTTGTTAATTCTATTTTTTGGAAAGGTGATGTCGGGGCAATGGCAGGCTCCGAAATAAGTGTAATTTATATGGCCTTGCATCTAGAGATGGATCACAAGGTAAACTTAGGTGGTTTGCTCATCGAGCACTTTCACCGCCAAAGGTCGGCTTCCATGGGGGACATTCGTTGTGGTGGGTTGATCACACAGATTGCATATGCAACCGAATTTGTCCTGCCGTAGGAAAGAGCTATGTGTGGCAATAAGACCCTGGATGATATTCATATGGCTAGCACCAACTTTATGGGGTTTATAGACCCGAACGCTCCCTTCGTGCTTACCAGCTTTATTTTGAGCCTAACGGTGATCTCCACCAAGTTTTGCTTCCTTTTGTCAAAGATTTTGGTTTGCTAGGTAAACATAGTTGGGTCCTCATTGAGGAGGAGTTCCAGCAAGCACTGATCCTCTCACGAAGGACTGCGCCGCAAGGAGGCCACCCCAACTTGGAAAACACAACAGCTGGCCAACAACAGTAAGATCAAGGTGAAGAAGATTGGCATGGTGTAGGCTGGGAAGACTACGGTCAACAACACCATTGTAACACCCTCGAATCGGCCCTATGCAAGTTTCAGCGCTTCCCGCCAAACCCGCATAGAAATGATTCAAGGACGCCCACCAGGCACTTTCGTACGGGTGGAAAACGAAGTAATACCATTACACGTTAGTCCACGATGGAACCCATAGAACATATATATACAACAACGACTCCAAGAGTTAAGAATACAGATATACTATACAAAGATTCAAATCACCTTGAAAACGATAGAGCGTCCGACTACGGACAAGATGCAAATGGGGCTAAGAGCCCTGAAGAATAACCAATGGCGTCCATAACCCTGTCCATGCCAAGCCGGAAGGGTAACCCTGCTAACGACGTCGATCTTAAACCTGCTAAAATAAAAGGGGTGCCGACAAAGGGCAAAGGAAAAAGAGGAGCGTCAGTACTGAGGCCAGTACACGGCGATGCTAGAATTCGGCGGCTCTCGCCTACATAGGTATGGTGGACTGAAGCGGCAGCGAAGCATGCACTAAACATCCTATAGAGACTCGATAAACTGTCGGCTATTAGAGAGTGATAAGAAAGACCTATTCAAGACTAGCCTAATACTAACACCAATCATACCCATCCTGGTATTACCCCTCGAGACCAAACGAGGAAGTCAAACCGAGGAACTCACACAGTTGGCAGTTTTATTCATTCCATTATAGTTGCAGCATTTACTATTCAGATATAGATAGCATGAGTCATCCTGATATCATAAGCAGTGAGCAGTTTTAGTTAACCATTCCGTTATAGTTGTAATACTTACTAGTCAGATACAATTAGCATGTGACATCCCAAACCCAGCAGTTGTTGGCCCTTTTATTATCCATTCCATTGTAGTGAAGCTGATTACTAGTCACATATTAAGTCAAAATTATAGCACTACTTTAGTTATGCTTGTCTATGATCGAGATACTGTGCTCCAAGTCGTCCATAACCGCGGACACGGCTTTCAGAAAGATTTACCCTGCAGGGGTGCACAATTAGCAACACATGCACCATCAACCTCAGAAAAAACAAATCAAAACCCAACGAGGCTTTCACGAGAAAGAAATCACATGATTCATAAATCATTTCAGGGGGCCACCCCACTAAGCTACCCGCAACGAAGTTGGCCGGCTCCGGAACGGATCCAGGGTTTGTGACGACGGCTGTAAACGACTAGGAACCCGAAAGTGTGACTGGGCTTATCGATACCGTGAAAACGTGGCACGATCGAAAATAGTACAGGTGCTCCACGCACAATCTTAAATAAAGCAGTAAAGCATGGCATAGGTACATGATAGTAATAAAACCCCAAACTAGTTTGTGGCCCCAAGAAATAAAAAATGAATCAAGTTCTGGCTAAGGGGATTCATGGTCCCACATGCAGATAGTGCGATAGTCAAGGAACAGGTATCAAGTACTCGGGGTCCTACGGGACACAAGTGAGCGTGGAAAAACCAAATAACATCTATTGCCCACCGATGCCTCTGCATTAGTTATATCTATTCCCATCAATTAATTAAGTTGTATTTAAAGGCATGATCATCTCCACCATTAAGCATCTCCACCATTTATCATGTGCCAACTTGCCGTCAACGGTGGAACGACAACGACGCGAAGCAACACATAAGCAAGCAACTACCACTCGCAAGGCCGACTATCTATCAAACATCAGGCAATAGGATGTGTCCATGGCAATTTAGGGCTGCAAGGAGTATAAATGGTGCGCGGAAACTAAAGCATCGCAACACGGATAGCAATAGATCAACAGGAGAAAATAAAGACTATAAAAGAAAAATAGGTATAACGGGGGAGAATGCTCGCCTGGAAAACATAGCCGAAGATACACCGAAGAACTTGTCGATACTCGCATCCACTCAGCGGCCTAATCCGTGAAGCAAAACACTAAAAGAAACACGGGATGCACTATTTAATACTATGGCAGAAGATCGGGCATGATGCATGACATGGCAAGGATGCGGTGCAATTAGGCAATATTAAGCGGAACCGGGGTCCCTACAATTAATTAGAAGGTTCAAGTTATTTAGCTATCCCGCAATTTAAATGTTGTATTAACAAGGCAAAACATGGCATCAGTTCGCTACACAAATTTAAATGGAGTCATTATAAGACTAGAAAAGCTCTCATATAGTCTCCATATTTAATTTAGGTGAATCATCGAAATACCCTCAAGCACCCACAATATGTATGCAAACATGCTAAATTAATATGCAACAAGTATATGTCATATATTATAAAAATAGGGGTCTTGGAAAGGGGATCACATTGGGGACTCGGCTCCAGGGTCTCGGGTTTGACGGGGATCGGTCTTCGAATCTTTGGAGCTTCAGCCTCCGGGATCAAGGGTCTCCAATCCATGTAGGATATCATCACGTTCCGAGACGGAGATCTTGGAGCCATCTAATCCATGAAGTGGAACTTGGCATCCATGCCCTCTTCGGTGTCGTACGTGGGGTTTCGGCTTCATCGCCTTCGGGTTCCCGGACGGAGGTCTTGGCGCGTTATGACGAAGATCTTCGGGTGCGGGGTTGCGGCCATCTTATCCGGAAGAAGATCTTGTCGAGGGAATCCTGGCTACACGCTGCGACCTCTTCACGGAATCCTCCACGCGAAAACAAACAACAGCACGAGGCACCGCGAGGCGTTGCAGGGGCCCGCTCGCGGGCAGCTCGCGGGACGGGACATTCGCTCGGGGATGCGTGGCTCGCGGCAGAGCTTGGAGACGAGAAGGCGGGCTGGTGGCGCTGCAGGGTGGGGTCGGCGGAGGTCGACCCGAGCGGTGGTGAGCAGGGCGGTGGCTGGCGAGCGTGGTGGTGAGGCACCATGGCAGGCTCTGTGAGGCGGCCAGAACCAGAGGCGGCTCGGATGGCGCGGTGCTTGGCGTCGGGGCGGCAGGCGGACGGAGAGGAGGAGCACGAGGCCGGCTCGATCTCGGAGCAGCGCTGGGTGGCTGGGCCGGAGGATGCCCGGGAGCGGCTGTGGCGGGAGACGAGGCAGGGAGGACGACGCGCTGGCGAGGACATGCTCGCGAGGTCGGGTCCGACGATGCAGGGTCGTGACGGGGCCGAGGAAGGAGGAGAGGGCCGCAGCGGCCTGCGAGCCAGAGGGAGGCGCTGGTTAGGAGGAGACGCCCTGGCGGTGGTCCTGCCAGAGAGGAGGAGGCACGGAGAGGAGCTCACGGGTCCACAGGAAGGGTGGAGAGGAAGTCGAGGTTGAGCAGGGCCTCGAGCGACGGGGACGGGAGCGGGCGTCCTCCTAGCGGTGCTGCCCGACGTGGAGCCTGCGAGCGAGCATGGCATAGGAGGGATGGTGCTTGCGAGGGAGGTTGGGGGTAGGTGGGGAACGCGCTGGGGCGTGGGGTGCGGGGTGCCACGAGGTGGGGCCAGGCGGGGTTGACCACGATGGGGAAATGAGGCAGGGTGGGTGCGGTCGCTGCGCGATTGGGGTGTGGCGGCGGGTAGGGTTAGGACTAGATGAGGATTAGGGTTTACTAGCTAGGGTTTGGGTCTAGATTAGACGGGCTGGGTAGCATGCGGTTTGGCCAGTTGGGCCTCTGGCCTGACTGGCTAGACTGCCTCCCTAGATAAAAATATTTGTATTTATTTTAGTTTTTAAAAAGACATTTGTAAATAGTTTTTAGACAAACCAAAGATCCAAACAAGATGAAGGGTTTTGATTTGAGATAAAGACTATGGGATATTTAGAAAACAAAACTAGAAAATAGTTTTTGGCAAACCATGCATGATGATGACGATGCTCAAATGCAATGTGGCATGATGACATGAGCATGCAGTCATGATGATGCATAAAACAAAAACACAGCGATTTTCTAATAGTGATTTTACCCGGGGTGCTACAATTCGACACCACTAACAATGGATCTCGCCCTCGAGATCCGTCTCATGGTACGGGGAAGAAGGCTGATGGTCTGAATCTTCTCACTTCATGTAGGTCCTCCCGACACCACTAACGAAGATCATTGCTCCATCTTGAAATCGACACCACCAACAAGAGATCATTGCTTGCGTTCGTCGAGAGAACACTCCGTAGAAACAAAGGCGAAGAAAAAGGTCACAAGGCTACCTCTAACTTCAGTGGAAGGAGTATAATTGCTTGATCCACCGATTCAATGTACTAGAGCGAATGATAAGAGTAGTGGTATGGTAGCTACTCCATCCCGCACTCGAATCATTACTCTGTACATGAATAGAAGAATCGTGCAACCAACTCTTAGAATTCAAACTGAAGATCTTGACAAGCGATATTCGGAAAACAAAGGAGTGATGCAGGCTCTTCATCGGTTCTGGCGTAGCTGATGTCGTCGTGTTGGGGACCGCCGGAAGATACAAAAGAAATCGTATGAAAAGACACAATGATTAGGTTCCACGATGGTTCCATTGGCATGAACAACACATGCTCAAGGTATACTCCAACTTCACCAATGCTCATCCTTATCATAATGTTTTTCCATGATACGGATATCGGTCAAGGTGCCGATAGAGATAAAGAGTTCAAGGACTAAAAAGATTGGATGAAGGGTACAACAAACAAGATGCAGATTAGATGATTGTAGCTCCATCGTTATAAAAGGAAGGAAGCAAAACCCTGAAGGTACGACAGAAACCCAACTACGAGAATTCCTATACTCGAAGAAAAGATGATAAAGCACATTCGAAACACGCAAAGATAAGATGTGAATAGTATAGGGGTAAGAAGAAAAAGCAGACCTAATCAGATCTATCCAACCGATTTTGTAAAATAATTTTGACACTCTACACGTCCGTTAGCTAGGTTATCCTAAAGGTTGGACCAGTGAGGTATCGCAACTGCTGAGCTCTCATACCACTTTGTAACACCCTCGAATCGGCCCTATGCAAGTTTCGGCGCTTCCCGCCAAACCTGCATAGAAACGATTCAAGGACTCCCACCAGGCACTTTTGTGCGGGTGGAAAACGAAGTAATACCATTACACGTTAGTCCACGATGGAACCCACAGAACATATATATACAACAATGACTCCAAGATTCAAGAATACAGATATACTATACAAAGATTCAAATTACCTTGAAAATGATAGAGCGTCCGACTACAGACAAGATGCAAATGGGGCTAAGAGCCCTGAAGAATAAACAATGGCGTCCATAACCCTGCCTAGGCGATGCCGGAAGGGTAACCCTGCTAACGACGTCGATCTCAAACCTGCTAAAACAAAAGGGGTGCCGACAAAGGGCAAAGGAAAAAGAGGAGCGTCAGTACTGAGGCCAGTACACGGCGAGGCTAGAATTTGGTGGCTCTCGCCTACATAGGTATGGTGGACTGAAGCGGCAACGAAGCATGCACTAAACATCCTATAGAGACTCGATAAACTGTCGGCTATTAGAGAGAGATAAGAAAGACCTATTCGAGACCATCCTAATACTAACATCAATCATACCCATCCTGGTATTCCCCCTCAAGACCAAACAAGGAAGTCAAACCGAGGAACTCACACAGTTGGCAGTTTTATTCATTCCATTACAGTTGCAGCATTTACTAGTCAGATATAGATAGCATGAGTCTTCCTGATATCATAAGCACTGAGCAGTTTTAGTTAACCATTCTGTTATAGTTGTAATACTTACTAGTCAGATACAATTAGCGTGTGACATCCCAAACCCAACATTTGTTGGCACTTTTATTATCCATTCCATTGTAGTGAAGCTGATTACTAGTCACATATTCAGTCAAATTTATAGCACTACTTTAGTTATGCTTGTCTATGATCGAGATACTGTGCTCCGAGTCGTCCATAACCGCGGACACGGCTTTCAGAAAGATTTACCCTACATGGGTGCACAAATAGCAACACATGCACGATCAACCTCGGAAAAACCAAATCAAAACCCAACGAGGCTTTCACGATAAAGCAATCACAGCATTCATAAATCATTTTAGGAGGCCACCCCACTAAGCTAACCGCAACAAAGTTGGCCGGCTCCGGAACGGACCTAGGGTTTCTGACGACGGCTATAAACGACTAGGAACCCAAAAGTGTGACTAGGCTTGTCGATACCGCGAAAACGTGGCACGGTCCAAGACAGTACAGGTGCTCCACGCACAATCTTAAATAAAGCAGTAAAGCATGGCATAGGTACAGGATAGTAATAAAATCCCAAACTAGTTTGTGGCCCCAATAAATAAGAAATGAATCAAGTTCTGGCTAAGGGGATTCATGGTCCCACATGTGGATAGTGCGATAGTCAAGGAATATGTATCAAGTACTCAGGGTCCTACGGGACACAAGTGAGCATGGAAAAACCAAATAACACCTATTTCCCACCGATGCCTCTGCATTAGTTATATCTATTCCCATCAATTAATCAAGTTGTATTTAAAGGCATGATCATCTCCACCATTAAGCATGTCCACCATTTATCATGTGCCAACTTGCCGTCAATGATGGAACAACAACGACGCGAAGCAACACATAAGCAAGCAACTACGACTCGCAAGGCCGACTATCTATCAAACATCAGGCAATAGGATGTGTCCATGGCAATTTAGGGCTGCAAGGAGTATAAATGGTGCGCGGAAACTAAAGCATCGCAACACGGATAGCAATAGATCAACAGGAGGAAATAAAGAATATAAAAGAAAAATAGGTATAACGGGGGAGAATGCTCGCCTGGAAAACATAGCCGAAGATACACCGAAGAACTTGTCGATACTCGCATCCACTCAGCGGCCTAATCCGTGAAGCAAAACACTAAAAGAAACACGGGATGCACTATTTAATACTATGGCAGAAGATTGGGCATGATGCATGACATGGCAAGGATGCGGTGCAATTAGGCAATATTAAGCGGAACCGGGGTCCCTACAATTAATTAGAAGGTTCAAGTTATTTAGCTATCCCGCAATTTAAATGTTGTATTAACAAGGCAAAACATGGCATCAGTTCGCTACACAAATTTAAATGGAGTCATTATAAGACTAGAAAATCTCTCATATAGTCTCCATATTTAATTTAGGTGAATCATCGAAATACCCTCAAGCACCCACAATATGTATGCAAACATGCTAAATTAATATGCAACAAGTATATGTCATATATTATAAAAATAGGGGTCTTGGAAAGGGGATCACATTGGGGACTCGGCTCCAGGGTCTCGGGTTTGACGGGGATCGGTCTTCGAATCTTTGGAGCTTCAGCCTCCGGGATCAAGGGTCTCCAATCCATGTAGGATATCATCACGTTCCGAGACGGAGATCTTGGAGCCATCTAATCCATGAAGTGGAACTTGGCATCCATGCCCTCTTCGGTGTCGTACGTGGGGTTTCGGCTTCATCGCCTTCGGGTTCCCGGACGGAGGTCTTGGCGCGTTATGACGAAGATCTTCGGGTGCGGGGTTGCGGCCATCTTATCCGGAAGAAGATCTTGTCGAGGGAATCCTGGCTACACGCTGCGACCTCTTCACGGAATCCTCCACGCGAAAACAAACAACAGCACGAGGCACCGCGAGGCGTTGCAGGGGCCCGCTCGCGGGCGGCTCGCGGGACGGGACATTCGCTCGGGGATGCGTGGCTCGCGGCAGAGCTTGGAGACGAGAAGGCGGGCTGGTGGCGCTGCAGGGTGGGGTCGGCGGAGGTCGACCCGAGCGGTGGTGAGCAGGGCGGTGGCTGGCGAGCGTGGTGGTGAGGCACCATGGCAGGCTCTGTGAGGCGGCCAGAACCAGAGGCGGCTCGGATGGCGCGGTGCTTGGCGTCGGGGCGGAAGGCGGACGGAGAGGAGGAGCACGAGGCCGGCTCGATCTCGGAGCAGCGCTGGGTGGCTGGGCCGGAGGATGCCCGGGAGCGGCTGCGGCGGGAGACGAGGCAGGGAGGACGACGCGCTGGCGACGACATGCTCGCGAGGTCGGGTCCGACGATGCAGGGTCGTGACGGGGCCGAGGAAGGAGGAGAGGGCCGCAGCGGCCTGCGAGCCAGAGGGAGGCGCTGGTTAGGAGGAGACGCCCTGGCGGTGGTCCTGCCAGAGAGGAGGAGGCACGGAGAGGAGCTCACGGGTCCACAGGAAGGGTGGAGAGGAAGTCGAGGTTGAGCAGGGCCTCGAGCGACAGGGACGGGAGCGGGCGTCCTCCTAGCGGTGCTGCCCGACGTGGAGCCTGCGAGCGAGCATGGCATAGGAGGGATGGTGCTTGCGAGGGAGGTTGGGGGTAGGTGGGGAACGCGCTGGGGCGTGGGGTGCGGGGTGCCACGAGGTGGGGCCAGGCGGGGTTGACCACGATGGGGAAATGAGGCAGGGTGGGTGCGGTCGCTGCGCGATTGGGGTGTGGCGGCGGGTAGGGTTAGGACTAGATGAGGATTAGGGTTTACTAGCTAGGGTTTGGGTCTAGATTAGACGGGCTGGGTAGCAGGCGGTTTGGCCAGTTGGGCCTCTGGCCTGACTGGCTAGACTGCCTCCCTAGATAAAAATATTTGTATTTATTTTAGTTTTTAAAAAGACATTTGTAAATAGTTTTTAGACAAACCAAAGATCCAAACAAGATGAAGGGTTTTGATTTGAGATAAAGACTATGGGATATTTAGAAAACAAAACTAGAAAATAGTTTTTGGCAAACCATGCATGATGATGACGATGCTCAAATGCAATGTGGCATGATGACATGAGCATGCAGTCATGATGATGCATAAAACAAAAACACAGCGATTTTTTAATAGTGATTTTACCCGGGGTGCTACAATTCGACACCACTAACAATGGATCTCGCCCTCGAGATCCGTCTCATGGTACGGGGAAGAAGGCTGATGGTCTGAATCTTCTCACTTCATGTAGGTCCTCTCGACACCACTAACGAAGATCATTGCTCCATCTTGAAATCGACACCACCAACAAGAGATCATTGCTTGCGTTCGTCGAGAGAACACTCCGTAGAAACAAAGGCGAAGAAAAAGGTCACAAGGCTACCTCTAACTTCAGTGGAAGGAGTATAATTGCTTGATCCACCGATTCAATGTACTAGAGCGAATGATAAGAGTAGTGGTATGGTAGCTACTCCATCCCGCACTCGAATCATTACTCTGTACATGAATAGAAGAATCGTGCAACCAACTCTTAGAATTCAGACTGAAGATCTTGACAAGCGATATTCGGAAAACAAAGGAGTGATGCAGGCTCTTCATCGGTTCTGGCGTAGCTGATGTCGTCGTGTTGGGGACCGCCGGAAGATACAAAAGAAATCGTATGAAAAGACACAATGATTAGGTTCCACGATGGTTCCATTGGCATGAACAACACATGCTCAAGGTATACTCCAACTTCACCAATGCTCATCCTTATCATAATGTTTTTCCATGATACGGATATCGGTCAAGGTGCCGATAGAGATAAAGAGTTCAAGGACTAAAAAGATTGGATGAAGGGTACAACAAACAAGATGCAGATTAGATGATTGTAGCTCCATCGTTATAAAAGGAAGGAAGCAAAACCCTGAAGGTACGACAGAAACCCAACTACGAGAATTCCTATACTCGAAGAAAAGATGATAAAGCACATTCGAAACACGCAAAGATAAGATGTGAATAGTATAGGGGTAAGAAGAAAAAGCAGACCTAATCAGATCTATCCAACCGATTTTGTAAAATAATTTTGACACTCTACACGTCCGTTAGCTAGGTTATCCTAAAGGTTGGACCAGTGAGGTATCGCAACTGCTGAGCTCTCATACCACTTTGTAACACCCTCGAATCGGCCCTATGCAAGTTTCGGCGCTTCCCGCCAAACCTGCATAGAAACGATTCAAGGACTCCCACCAGGCACTTTTGTGCGGGTGGAAAACGAAGTAATACCATTACACGTTAGTCCACGATGGAACCCACAGAACATATATATACAACAATGACTCCAAGATTCAAGAATACAGATATACTATACAAAGATTCAAATTACCTTGAAAATGATAGAGCGTCCGACTACAGACAAGATGCAAATGGGGCTAAGAGCCCTGAAGAATAAACAATGGCGTCCATAACCCTGCCTAGGCGATGCCGGAAGGGTAACCCTGCTAACGACGTCGATCTCAAACCTGCTAAAACAAAAGGGGTGCCGACAAAGGGCAAAGGAAAAAGAGGAGCGTCAGTACTGAGGCCAGTACACGGCGAGGCTAGAATTTGGTGGCTCTCGCCTACATAGGTATGGTGGACTGAAGCGGCAACGAAGCATGCACTAAACATCCTATAGAGACTCGATAAACTGTCGGCTATTAGAGAGAGATAAGAAAGACCTATTCGAGACCATCCTAATACTAACATCAATCATACCCATCCTGGTATTCCCCCTCAAGACCAAACAAGGAAGTCAAACCGAGGAACTCACACAGTTGGCAGTTTTATTCATTCCATTACAGTTGCAGCATTTACTAGTCAGATATAGATAGCATGAGTCTTCCTGATATCATAAGCACTGAGCAGTTTTAGTTAACCATTCTGTTATAGTTGTAATACTTACTAGTCAGATACAATTAGCGTGTGACATCCCAAACCCAGCATTTGTTGGCACTTTTATTATCCATTCCATTGTAGTGAAGCTGATTACTAGTCACATATTTAGTCAAATTTATAGCACTACTTTAGTTATGCTTGTCTATGATCGAGATACTGTGCTCCGAGTCGTCCATAACCGCGGACACGGCTTTCAGAAAGATTTACCCTACATGGGTGCACAAATAGCAACACATGCACGATCAACCTCGGAAAAACCAAATCAAAACCCAACGAGGCTTTCACGATAAAGCAATCACAGCATTCATAAATCATTTTAGGAGGCCACCCCACTAAGCTAACCGCAACAAAGTTGGCCGGCTCCGGAACGGACCTAGGGTTTCTGACGACGGCTATAAACGACTAGGAACCCAAAAGTGTGACTAGGCTTGTCGATACCGCGAAAACGTGGCACGGTCCAAGACAGTACAGGTGCTCCACGCACAATCTTAAATAAAGCAGTAAAGCATGGCATAGGTACAGGATAGTAATAAAATCCCAAACTAGTTTGTGGCCCCAATAAATAAGAAATGAATCAAGTTCTGGCTAAGGGGATTCATGGTCCCACATGTGGATAGTGCGATAGTCAAGGAATAGGTATCAAGTACTCAGGGTCCTACGGGACACAAGTGAGCATGGAAAAACCAAATAACACCTATTTCCCACCGATGCCTCTGCATTAGTTATATCTATTCCCATCAATTAATCAAGTTGTATTTAAAGGCATGATCATCTCCACCATTAAGCATGTCCACCATTTATCATGTGCCAACTTGCCGTCAATGATGGAACAACAACGACGCGAAGCAACACATAAGCAAGCAACTACGACTCGCAAGGCCGACTATCTATCAAACATCAGGCAATAGGATGTGTCCATGGCAATTTAGGGCTGCAAGGAGTATAAATGGTGCGCGGAAACTAAAGCATCGCAACACGGATAGCAATAGATCAACAGGAGGAAATAAAGACTATAAAAGAAAAATAGGTATAACGGGGGAGAATGCTCGCCTGGAAAACATAGCCGAAGATACACCGAAGAACTTGTCGATACTCGCATCCACTCAGCGGCCTAATCCGTGAAGCAAAACACTAAAATAAACACGGGATGCACTATTTAATACTACGACAGAAGATCGGGTATGATGCATGACATGGCAAGGATGTGGTGCAAT
This sequence comes from Avena eriantha, assembly GCA_910589775.1. Lineage (NCBI taxonomy): Eukaryota > Viridiplantae > Streptophyta > Magnoliopsida > Poales > Poaceae > Avena > Avena eriantha. Next base: position 345,293,047 of record OU342742.1, on the reverse strand, counting down.
TAGGCAATATTAAGCGGAACCGGGGTCCCGACAATTAATTAGAAGGTTCAAGATATTTAGCTACCCCGCAATTTAAATGTTGTATTAACAAGGCAAAACATGGCATCAATTCACTACACAAATTTAAATGGAGTCATTATAAGACTAGAAAAGCTCTCATATAGTCTCCACATTTAATTTAGGTGAATCATCGAAATACCCTCAAGCAACCACAATATGTATGCAAACATGCTAAATTAATATGCAACAAGTATATGTCATATATTATAAAAATAGGGGTCTCGGAAAGGGGATCACATTGGGGACTCGGCTCCGGGGTCTCGGGGTTCGACGGGGATCGGTCTTTGAATCTTTGGAGCTTCGGCCTCCGGGATCAAGGGTCTCCAATCCATGTAGGAGATCATCACGTTCCGAGACGGAGATCTTCGAGCCATCTAATCCATGAAGTGGAACTTGGCGTCCATGCCCTCTTCGGTGTCGTACGTGGGGTTTCAGCTTCATCGCCTTTGGGTTCCCGGATGGAGGTCTTGGCGCGTTATGACGAAGATCTTCGGGTGAGGGGTTGCGACCATGTTATCCGGAAGAAGATCATGTCGAGGGAATCCTGGCTACACGCTGCGACCTCTTCACGGAATCCTCCGCACGAAAACAAACAACAACACGAGGCACCGCGAGACGTTGCAGGGGCCCGCTCGCGGGCGGCTCGCGGGACGTGACATGTGCTCGGGGATACGTGGCTCGCGGCAGAGCTTGGAGACGAGGAAGCGGGCTGGTGGCGCTGTAGGGTGGGGTCGGCGGAGGTCGACCCGAGCGGTGGTGAGCAAGGCGGTGGCTGGCGAGCGTGGAGGTGCGGCACCATGGCAGGCTCTGCAAGGCAGCCAGAACTAGAGGCGGCTCGGATGGCGTGGTGCTTGGCGTCGGGGCGGCAGGCGGATGGAGAGGAGGAGCTCGAGGCCGGCTCGATCTCGGAGCAGCGCTGAGTGGCTGTGCCGGAGGATGCCCGGGAGCGGCTGCGGCGGGATACGAGGCAGGGAGGACGACGCGCTGGCGACGATAGGCTCGCGAGGTGGCGTCCGGCGATGCAGGGTCGTGACGGGGCCGAGGAAGGATGAGAGGGCCGCAGCGGCCTGCGAGCCAGAGGGAGGCGCCGGTGAGGAGGAGACGCCCTGGCGGTGGTGATGAGGACATCCATACTATTCCACTATCTCCTACTCCTATTCACAATGAAGATGTTGCTGCAAAGAACAAGTCCAATGGAATCAGGATTGGACCCATTACAAGAGCTCGTGCAAAGCTGATTGAGCAACAGGTGAATTCACTCTTAATTGAACCTGATGTTTTACTTAATGAGAACTTTATACTACCTAAGTCTCTGCATCTTTGTATGATCAGGTTTATTGATAACACAAGCGTTGCGCGAGGAGGAGGAGAGTTGCAGCAAGAAGGACAAGCGCTGATTTCCAATATCAACAAGTGCGCGAGGGAGGAGCAGGAGGCATGCGCACTAGGAGGCAATGAGGAAATCACGTATGAGCAAGAGTGAGAGATGGCGCACCAAGAATTACATGTTTGAGGTGTTCCACGACGTTTGGACTGCGTGCCAATAACGCCGAACCCATATATGGGTCGGTATGTATCAGTTTGAGTCGAACCGAGTCAGTTTGGGCCAAGTTATGGCTGTTTTTAGGCGCGTTTAGAGGGGAGGACATCCCAGCCCTCATATAAACCTTTGTAGCCGTCACAAGTTAGGGTTTAGACCACGTTAAAATATTTTGGAGTTGTTTCTTTCACAGAACCTCTGGAATTACCCTGTGTTCGAATCTGCCAACTATAATTGAGTGTGATCTGTTGTTCCATTGGGAATTAGTAGATTGCATACTACCGTTCGTGGTCACGGCTGTGTGCGCAAGAGTGTGGTGTTGTGAATATCCTACAAGGTTCGAGATCTATTGCGCTGGCATCAGGGATTGAGCGGGAGAGATCATAGCTACGCACTAGTTATCTATCATCTACCATCATCATCGCCATCCGCTTACTGAGAAGATCGGGCCACCCCATATCAATCTGCAGGGATTGGCGTGAGATGAAGGCCATCATGGAGGTTCGTTTTGTTCCCTCCAATTATTTGCGTTCTGTGTTTGACAAGCTCACACAGTTGAGGCAAGGCACAATGACAGTTGATGAGTACTACATGGAGATGGAGAAGCTTATGAAGCGTGCTAATGTTCGTGAATAACGAGAGATGACGATGCAACGTTTCCTCAACAATTTGAAGCTTCAAATCAAGAGTATTGTGCGTTATCACAAGTATGAGACAATGAACGAGCTGCTGCACCATGCTAGAGAGGCCGAGTCCCAGCTGGCTGAAGAGGCAAAGTCACGTGCTCGATTTCCATCTTCTAGCAGATTTTCGGCCAGATCTACACCTCCCACTGTCATGGCACCAGCTGTTGTTCCGTTTATACCATCGGCCAAACCAGCAAGTACACCTTCATTTGGTTCTAATGCTCGGAAACCCGTTGCCCCTGCTGCTAGCTTGGGTTCCAACATGTCTACTGCACGTACTCGTGATGTGGTGTGCCATACTTGTGGAGGCAGAGGTCACTACAAGAAGGATTGTCCAAACAGCAAGGTTATGTTTGTTAATGAACAAGGTAAAGTAGAAAGTGGAGATGAAGCTTCTGATGATGATATTGATGATGGCGAGGATGGTGCTGATGCATATGCTGAGTGTGCACCAACTATCGTCGTGTCTTCACGTGTACTTAGTGTGCAACCGGTTGAGGAATCCCAGCGTTGCAACTTGTTCCAAACAAAACCTCTAGTTGGACCAAATAAAGCTTGCAAGGTCATTATTGATGGAGGTAGCTGCAGAAATCTTGCAAGTAAGGAATTATGTGCCAAACTGAATTTGACATACTTACCTCATCCCAAGCCATACTACATACAATGGTTGAGCAACAATGGTGAGATGAAGGTAAATCATATGGTACGAGTGAACATTCAAATAGGGCCCTACAAAGATTCTATTGATTTTGATGTGGTTCCTATGACTGTTCGTCACCTACTATTGGGTCGGCCATGGCTCTATGATCGCCATGTGCAACACAATGGCCGAGCCAATACATATCACTTGGAATTCAAAGGAAAGAAGATTACTATGCAGCCAATGACACCACAAGAAATTGTGAATGATTCTCGTCAGCAGATAGAGGTGAACCTGAAGGAAGATACTACCACTCGGCGAGATTGCGTGACAGCTGTGCCTGATGTAATTGAGCCTAAATTGAGTGATATAATGAAAAGTGAGAGAGTGGCCGGTTTATTAATATTAGCCACTAAGGAAGATATGAGAGAATTTCGTGAGGATCCTACAGCCATGTCACTTGTGCTCATGTATAAGGGCGAGGTATTGGTTTCTAACGACATGACCCCTATTTCTCTTGGTGTCTCTTCTGTTCTGCAGGACTTTGGGGATGTGTTTCCAGAAGATGTACCCGCAGGCTTACCTCCATTGCGTGGTATAGAACATCAAGTGGACTTGATTCCTGGCACCACACTTCCCAACCGTGCACCCTACAGGACTAATCCCAAAGAAACTAAGGAAATTCAGAAGCAAGTACAAGCGTTGCTGGATAAAGGGTACATTCGTGTTTCTCTTAGCCCTTGTGCTATTCCTGTTATTTTAGTTCCTAAGAAAGATGGTACATGGCGCATGTGTGTTGACTGTAGAGTGATTAATAACATCACTATTCGATATCGTCATCCTATTCCACGCTTAGAGGATATGCTAGATGAATTGAGTGGTGCTGCTATTTTCTCTAAAATTGACTTGCGTAGTGGTTATCATCAAATTAGGATGAAAGAAGGGGATGAATGGAAAACTTCTTTCAAAACTAAATTCGGTTTGTATGAGTGGTTAGTCATGCCGTTTGGTCTTACTAATGCACCTAGTACTTTCATGCGTTTGATGAATCATGTTTTGAGAGAGTTTATTGGTCGTTTTGTGGTTGTTTACTTTGATGATATACTCATCTACAGCCACACCGAATCTGAACATTGCACTCATATTAGATAAGTCTTGCAAGTGTTACGTGATAATAAACTGTAGGCTAATCTTGAGAAGTGTACATTTGCAAAAGATAAGGTCATATTCCTAGGATTTGTTGTTTCTAAGCATGGAGTAGAGGTAGATCAATCTAAAATTGAATCAATTCAGAATTGGCCTACTCCAATGAATGTAAGTCAAGTGCGTAGTTTCCACGGTCTCGCTGGTTTCTATAGGCGCTTTGTGAAAGATTTTAGGACCATTGCTGCACCATTAAATGATTTGACAAAGAAAGGTGTTCCTTTTGTATGGGGCACGGCCCAAGACATTGTATTTGATACATTGAAACGTTTGCTTACTTCTGCACCATTGCTTGCATTACCTGATTTTTCGAAGCAATTTGAAGTTGAATGTGATGCTAGTGGTATAGGCATAGGCGGCGTTTTGATGCAAGAGGGACGGCCTATAGCTTATTTTTCTAAGAAATTAACTGGTGCTCGTTTGAATTATTCAATCTATGATAAAGAATTGTATGCACTTGTGAGAGTACTTGAAGTTTGGCAACATTATTTGTGGCCAAAGGAATTCATCATACATTCTGATCATGAAGCATTGAAATACTTGAAAGCTCAATCAAACTTGCATAGAAGATTAGCTAAATGGGTTGAGTTCATTGAGTCTTTTCCTTACATAATTAATTATAAGAAGGGAAAAGAGAATGTTGTTGCTGATGCTCTATCTAGGAAGAACATGCTATTAACCAATCTTGATGTCAAAATTCCTGGATTAGAAGCTATTTGTGCACTTTATGCAGCTGACCATGATTTTTCTGAACCATATTGTTTATGTGCTCTTAGAAACGCATGGGATAAGTATCATATACATGATGGATATTTGTTTCGAGCTAACAAACTATGTATTCCAGAATCATCGTTGCGTTTGTTCTTAGTGCAGGAATCACATGCTGGTGGTTTGATGGGTCACTTTGGGCGTGAGAAGACGTTGCTCATGCTTGCTGATCATTTTTATTGGCCCAAGATGAGGCGTGTTGTGTACAGATTTGTGAGCAGATGCATTACTTGCCACAAGTCAAAATCCAAGCTGAAGCCTCACGGTTTGTATACACCTCTCTCTGCACCTACTACTCCATGGGAAGACATTAGTATGGATTTTGTGCTAGGTCTACCTAAAACTCAGAGAGGTCATGATTCTATATTTGTGGTAGTGGATAGGTTCTCTAAGATGGCTCATTTTATTGCCTGCCACAAAAGCGACGATGCGTCGCATGTTGCTAACCTATTTTTCAGAGAGATCGTGAGATTACATGGCGTACCAAAGACGATTGTTTCTGACCGTGATGTGAAGTTCATGAGCTACTTTTGGAAGACCTTATGGGGGAAGCTAGGAATGAAGTTGCTGTTCAGTACTACATGTCACCCCCAAACAGATGGTCAAACAGAGGTGGTGAATAGAACATTGTCACAGCTGCTAAGGACCATGATTGAAAAGAATCTACGGGAGTGGGAAGAGTGTTTACCACATGTTGAGTTTTCTTACAACAGGGCTGTGCATTCAACTACTCAGCTTTGTCCTTTTGAGGTGGTGTATGGCTTCAAGCCATTGACGCCACTTGATATGTTGCCTCTGCCATTACATGAGAGAGTTGATATGGAGGCATCAAAACGTGCTGATTATGTGAAGAAAATACATGAGAAGACTCGAGAGGCTATTGAGAAGAAAGGCAAGAACATTGCTGCTGCAAGGAATCAAGCAAGAAAAGAAGTGTTGTTCGAGCCTAGAGATATGGTTTGGGTGCAACTACGCAAGGACAGATTTCCACTACTTCGCAAGTCCAAGTTGAAGCCACGTGGTGCTGGTACTTACAAAGTACTAGCCAAAATTAATGATAATGCCTACTCAGTTGATATACCTATTGAGGAGTTTGGTGGTGCTAGCAACAGCTTCAACGTTGCTGATTTATCACCATATGCTGGAGAAGACCTTGGAGCGTCGAGGTCGACGCCTTTTGAAGGGGGGGGGGAGATGATGAGGACATCCATACTATTCCACTATCTCCTACTCCTATTCACAATGAAGATGTTGCTGCAAAGAACAAGTCCAATGAAATCAGGATTGGACCCATTACAAGAGCTCGTGCAAAGCTGATTGAGCAACAGGTGAATTCACTCTTAATTGAACCTGATGTTTTACTTAATGAGAACTTTATACTACCTAAGTCTATGCATCTTTGTATGATCAGGTTTATTGATAACACAAGCGTTGCGCGAGGAGGAGGAGAGTTGCAGCAAGAAGGACAAGCGCTGATTTCCAATATCAACAAGTGCGCGAGGGAGGAGCGGGAGGCATGCGCACTAGGAGGCAATGAGAAAATCACGTATGAGCAAGACTGAGAGATGGCGCACCAAGAATTACATGTTTGAGGTGTTCCACGACGTTTGGACTGCGTTCCAATAACGCCGAACCCATATATGGGTCGGTATGTATTAGTTTGAGTCGAACCGTGTCAGTTTGGGCCAAGTTATGGCTGTTTTTAGGCCCATTTAGATGGGAGGACGCCCCAGCCCTCATATAAACCTCTGTAGCCGTCACAAGTTAGGGTTTAGACCACGTTAAAATATTTTGGAGTTGTTTCTTTCACAGAACCTCTGGAATTACCCTATGTTCGAATCTGCCAACTATAATTGAGTGTGATCTGTTGTTCCATTGGGAATTAGTAGATTGCATACTACCGTTCGTGGTCACGGCTGCATGCGCAAGAGTGTGGTGTTGTGAATATCCTACAAGGTTCGAGATCTGTTGCGCTGGCATCAGGGATCGAGCGGGAGAGATCATAGCTACGCACTAGTTATCTATCATCCACCATCATCATCGCCATCCGCTTACTGAGAAGATCGAGCCACCCCATATCAGGTGGTCCTGTCGGAGAGGAGGAGGCACGGAGAGGAGCTCACGGGTTCGCAGGAAGGGAGGAGAGGAGGTCGAGGTTGAGCAGGGCCTCGAGCGACGGGGACGGGAGCAGGCGTCCTCCTAGCGATGGTGCCCGACACGGAGCCTGCGAGCGTGCATGGCAGAGGAGCGATGGTGCTCGCGAGGGAGGTTGAGGGTAGGTGGGAACACGCTGGGGCGTGGGGTGCGGGGTGCCACGAGGTGGGGCCAGGCGGGGTTGACCACGATGGGGAAATGAGGCAGGGTGGGTGCGGTCGCTGCGCGATTGGGGTGTGGCGGCGGGTAGGGTTAGGACTAGATGAGGATTAGGGTTTACTAGCTGGGGTTTTGGTCTAGATTAGACGGGCAGGGTAGCAGGCGGTTTGGCCAGTTGGGCCTCTGGCCTGACCGGCTGGACTGCCTCCCCAGATAAAAATATTTGTATTTATTTTATTTTTTAAAAAGACATTTGTAAATAGTTTTTAGACAAACCAAAGATCCGAACAAGACGAAGGGTTTTGATTTGAGATAAAGACCGGGGGATATTTAGAAAACAAAACTAGAAAATAGTTTTTGGCAAACCATGCATGATGATGACGATGCTCAAATGCAATGTGGCATGATGACATGAGCATGCAGTCATGATGATGCATAAAACAAAAACACAATGATTTTCTAATAGTGGTTTTACTCAGGGTGTTACAACCATCACCAACAACCTTTCCACTAGCACCAACAACAAGGTATGCCTCAACCACAACCGGGATTCAACTATGTCCTGAGGAGTGAATTTGACCAGGTGGTGCATCGCATTGACAACATAGAAAACACGTTGTATCATTTGAATGCCAACATTTTCAACCTCACCCAAGACTTCACATCCTTCCTGACCGATTTTCCAAACCGCTACCCGAACTTTCCATATCAGCAGCCACCGCCCGACGGTGGCGATGTTTGATTCTAGATAGGAAAAAAGCCTAAGCTTGGGGAGGTTAAACTCCTCCCACATTTTTGCATTCATATTTTTCTTTCTTATTTTTATTTGTTTTGTTTCAATGCATGTTTACTTTTAGCTTTGCACTTGATAAAAAAGAAACCCCAAAAATATTAGACTAGATTTTCATTTTATTTGTGCAAATTTCTCTCGGCTCTTGTTGATTTTTCTACTGGATACTCACTTATAGTGATTGAGCTATGGAGAAGAACGAAAAGAGTTGGCTCAAGTAGGAGACGAGCAAGCAAGAGGAGGTACCACATTCCTATTTTCCTTCTTCATGTAAGCTTATTCATGAACATTTTATGTCCGTTTGGTTGCACTTGAGTTTGACTCCACGCTTAATTCGTTATCTTTTAGGACTTGAGCTCAAAGGATTTTGTTACCTCTTTGGTTAAGACTTTCGACCATTAATATCAGTTTGAAAACAACCCCTTGGATTAAATTCCAAATTTTTAGCGCTTCCCGCCAAACCTGCATAGAAATGATTCAAGGACGCCCACCAGGCACTTGCGTGCGGGTGGAGAACGAAGTAATACCATTACACATTAGTCCATGATGGAACCCACAGAACATATATGTACAACAACGACTCCAGGAGTCAAAAATACAGATATACTATACAAAGATCCAAATCACCTTGAAAACAATAGAGCGTCCGACTATGGACAAGATGCAAATGGGGCTAAGAGCCCTGAAGAATAACCAATGGCGTCCATAACCCTGCCCAGGCCAAGCCGGAAGGGTATCCCTGCTAACGACGTCGATCGCAAACCTGCTAAAACAAAAGGGGTGCCGACACCAGGTCAAAGGCAAAAGGAGGAGCGTCAGTACTGAGGCCAGTACACGTACGGCGAGGCTAGAATTCGGCGGCTCTCGCCTACATAGGTATGGTGGACTGAAGCGGCAGCGCAGCATGCACTAAACAACCTATAGAGACTCGATTCAACTGTCGGCTATTAGAGAGGGATAAGAAAGACCTATTCGGATCCAACCTGATAGTAACACCAAACATACCCATCCTGGCATTTCCCCCTCGACACCAAACGAGGAAGTCAAACAGAGGAACTCACACAGTTGGCAGTTTTATTCATTCCATTATAGTTGAAGCACTTACTAGTCAGATATAGATAGCATGAGTCATCCTGATAGCATAAGTAGTGGGCAGTTTAGTTAACCATTCTGTTATAGTTGCAGTACTTACTAGTCAGATACAATTAGCATGTGACATCCCAAACCCAGCAGTTGTTGGTACTTTTATTTCATTCCATTGGAGTTGCGATACTTACTAGGCAGGTATAACATGACACGATACACCCCAGTTCCACCAGTTGTTGGCAATTTTATTATCCTTTCCATTGTAGTGAAGCTGATTACGAGTCACATATTAAGTCAAATTTATAACACTACTTTAGTTATGCTTGTCTATGATCGAGATACTGTGCTCCAAGTCGTCCATAACCGCGGACACGTCTTTTAGAAAGATTTACCCTGCAGGGGTGCACAAATAGCAACACACACACGATCAACCTCGGAAAAACCAAATCAAAACCCAACGAGGCTTTCAGGACAAAGCAATCACATGATTCATAAAAGATTTCAGGGGGCCACCCCATTAAGCTACCCGCAACGAAGTTGGCCGGCTCCGAGACAGACCCAAGGTTTATGCCAATGGCTGTAAACGACTGGGAACCCGAAAGTGTGACTGGGCTTGTCGATAGCGCGAAAATATTACACGTTCCAAAACAGTACAGGTGCTCCACGCACAATCGTAAATAAAGCAGTAAAGCATGGCATAAGTACATGATAGTAATAAAGCCCTAAACTACTTTGTGGCCCCAAGAAATAAGAAATGAATCAAGCTCTGGCTAAGGGGGATCCATAGGGTCTCCCGGATGTGGATAGTGCGAAAAATCAAGGAACATGTACCAAGTAGTCGGGGCCTACGGGACACAAGTGGACATGAAAACCAAATAGCATATATTGCCCATCGGTGCCTCTTTCATTAGTTATCTCAGCAATTTAATAGTTGTATTTAAAGTCATGATCATCTCCACCATTAAGCATCTCCACCATTAGCATGTGCCAACCTCCCAACAACGGTGGAACAACAACGACGCGAAGCAGCACTTGAGCAAGCAACTACGACACGCAAGGCCGACTATCTATCAAACAACATGCAATAGGATGTGTCCAAGGCAATATAGAGGCTGCAGGGAATGTAAATGGTGCACGGAAACTAAAGCATCGCAACACGGATAGCAATAGATCAACAGGAGGAAATAAAGACTATAAATGCAAAATAGGTAGAAAGGGGGAGATGCTCGCCTAGAAAACACTGTCGAAGATTCATATCCGAAGGACTTGTCGATACTCGCATCCACTCAACGGCCTAACCCGCGAAGAACAAAACACGAAAAGAAACACCAGATGCACTATTTAATACTACGACAAAAGATCCGGCATGTTGCATGTATGATGCATGACATGGCAAAGATGCGGTGCAATTAGACAATATTAAGCGGAACCGGGTCCCGACAATTAATTAGGAGGTTCATACTTGTTTAACTACCCCGCAAAGTAAATGTTGTATTAACAAGGGAAAACATGGCATCGGTTCTCTACACAAATTTAAATGGAGTTAATATAAGACTAGAAAAGCCTACATATGGACTCCATATTTAATTATGAGGTGAATCGACGAAGTATCCCTAACCAAATGAATATGTGTGCGAGCATGAACCATTTAATATGCAATAAGTATATATGTCATATTATAAAAATAGGGGTCTCGGAAAGGGGATCACATTAGGGTTCGGCGAACTTGGTTCCGAGGGTTCGGTTCAGTCTCGCCGGGATTGGTCTTAGAATCCATGACGGCACACCCGGGGCCTCGGTGAACTTGGCGTCCGTGAAGGAGGTCTCCGGGTTCGGGGTCTTCGCGGTGCATGAAGAAGGTCTTGGGTTCCAGCGAAGATGTTCGGATCCGCGTCGAAGATCCTTGTCGGGGTGAACTCGGATTAGCGCTAGTGGTCTTGGTTCGCATCATCACATCACAACGGCACAAGACAGAATTGCTTAGGCGTGGCACCACCATCTCACATCCATGACTACACTTCACACAAATAGAGCACATCCATCAGAGCGGATATAATACAGCACCAAGCCACTACGTCGGGATCAAAATCAATCGAAGACAACAATAAGTCGGGTTGATTAGTACCGATAGAGAAGCAGGGGCCTTGACATGCAGGGGTAGGCAACGAACTGGGGTGCGGCCGCGGCTCCTGGGGATGTTGCAAGGCGCGGGGGAACGCGGAAGAAGGACGAGGACGCGCCAGCAAGCTGGAGCACCTACGGAAGTGGGCAGGCGGCCGCGGTTTGGCGGCGAGCTCTGGCGGCAGGGACAACGGCTCCTGCAGAGGACAGAGGCGCGCAAGGAGGAGAGGTCGAGGCCAACGAACAGCGACGCGCGGCCGGAGCATCGAGGAGTAGGGCATCATCGACTCGGGACAGGGGCATGGGCACACGCGCACGGGCATCGGGGACAGGGGCCGGCGTCGCCCAAGGAGAAAGATGAGAGCGTGGAGGGGCGTCGCGGACCCGGCGGGTGGCGACCGAGCCTGGAGGCGCGCGGCGGCGCTGTAGGGACTCGGCGGGGCGGGGATCCGGGGAAGAGGGTGAGGCGACGACGTCCACGCGGACGGCGAAGCTTAGCAGGGGGAACGAGCGGCGGACGAGATCGCTGGGCGTCGACGGCCGGCCAGAGTAGGAGGGATGCCGTGGTGAGGGGCGATGGCACGCGGCGACGCTAGGGCGAAACGGTGGCGATGGGATCGAGGTGAGAGGCCGGGGTGGGGATCGATCGTGGGGAGAGGATCGCATGGTGGGGCCAAGGAGAGCGACGTGAGGTGGGATCGATGGGTGGGGTCGGAGGGTTGAGGGCGACGTACGTCGTACGCCGTACGCGAGCGGGGTGGCCAGGGTCGTGCGGTGCTGTTAGCGGGGCTAGGTAGCGTGTCGGTGCGGTGCACCGCGCATGCGTGCGACCGAGCACGACTGCGGGTGTGGCTAGGTAGAGGGCTGGCGGCAAAGGGTGGGGCTAGGGTTGGTGGGGCCAGGCAGAGTGGTAGGTGGAGAGAGTGGCTGGGGATTTGGGTTTGGTCAGTATGGGTAGTAGGTGGCCGATTGGACCTTTTGGGCCTGGCCGGCTGCCTCCCCTAAAAATACTTTTATTTTTATTTTTATTTTAGAATATTTTTGTAATTAGTTTTTAGACAAATGAAAGATCCACAAAAGACCGGGGTTTTTATTTTGAAATAAAGACGGGGGATATTAATAAACATAGGCTTTTATAAAATAGTTTTAGACAAACTTATGCATGATGATGATGATGCTGAAATGCAATGTGGCAGGATGACATGAGCATGCGGTCATGATGATGCACAAAAGAAAAACACAGCGATTTTCTAGTAGTGGTTTTACCGGGGTGCTACAATTTTGGTGCCATGTTTTTGTCTTAAGGGCTTAATCTCAGTAGTACTCAACCCCACATAGTGATCGTTGACTTGATGATACCTTCTAGAATTGTTTGATAGAATGAACTTTTTATGGTGGGAGAGGGACATGGCAAAACCTGTGTTGACCTACTTTAAAAAAAGAGAGAAGAAAGAAAATAAAGTTCTATGTTTCAAATATACACCTTTCGGATGCCAACAAATCTGCTAGCCTCTCAACGATCTATGGTATAACCCCGGATTTCGGCTATGAGTTGACGGCATGAGTGGCATACATGTCGCTATATGGGAAAAATTATTGGTATTCTCAAAAGGTTGTGTAAGCGTTTACAAAATAAATATCCGTTGATCCTTGAGAAAAGGAGAAAAAGTTATCCTCAAAATATGAGCTAAAAAATATTCGATACTTTTGATCTTTGGCATCACCTCACCACCTAAATTGAATAATTAGAGTTCTTGAAAGACAAGGAAAAGAAGAGGTATTTGATAGCGGCGATTATCAAAGTGGGTGTTAATGAAAATGCTCTAAGTTTATCTTTCTTTTTGACATCTACATGTGCACCCTTAATTTTGACTCAAGCGACTTTGCTCAAAACATTTTCGCTCTCATAATAAGAGATGCAGTGAAAGAAATTGATTTGAAAGCCTAGCCAAATTTTTAACAATCTCATTTGAGTTATAAGAACTATTATCTAGCTAGTTACTTGCATTTAGGGATTGAACTTAAGTGCAATTGTTCAGATATATTATGCTCATGTTCAAGGTTGCAGGATTTGAGACAATGGAATATGATACAACCTCGAACTTGTAAGTTTTCATCTTGATTCAATTCTTTTCTATTACTCATTATAGCTTTGTCACTCGAGGGCGAGTAACCGCTAAGCTTGGGGATGTTGATAGCTCCAAATTTCATCGCTTTTTACTATTGGTTTTCTTCTTGTTTATTGCCAAATTTCACTAAAGACTACCCCTTTCTACTAATGTTAATGTCGCAATTAGCGAATCCTTGGTTTCTTGTGATGGTTTTCAGGTAATGAACATTTATTGGAGATCTAATAGCATGTATGGGCTAATTGCACCCAAAGAAGTAAATCCCCAATTGGAGCCCCTTTCATTGGAGGCGTTCAGCACGCTTAACGATCATCTGTATGGTCGGTACGTGCCCATACCGCCCACCCATACTACACGCCGACGGATCCCCCGTATCAATACAAGCAACTTTCATGAAAGAAGGACGACGAGAAGAACAACAGAACAGAAAACACAGCCGCCACAAGCCATCCAGAGTGGGTTAGATCAGATCTGGAAGAGGAGAATAACTTCACCTCATTCGTCGACGACCTCCAACCTCGAATACACACACTCCACCATCATTCCCATCATTAGTTAGGGGGAGAGAGAGATTGGCACTTGTAAGATTAGAATTTGATACTTTGATCTACCTTTGGTTTGTATTTGATTTGATCTTTGATAGCTATTGTGGTTTGCTACAATAACTTTGAGGTGATTCCTACTTTCAATACAATTATGCCTTTGATTTGTCTTCCTCTCATGTCTGAGTATATCCCCATAGGCGTGGGAGATGTAGGGGATTGGTGAGATGCGTTGTGCCTCATGTAAATCCATCCATTTGTGATCGTTGTAGTGTTTATTTAATAGTGAGAATGATTGTCTATGTTTGCCTAATGCTTGTTATCTAATTTAAGGGCCCAGGTAATATGATCCAAAGATATCATAGGTATGAGCTTGTATGCTAGTAATTCGGCGACCCCCGAGTGACACGGATGATATCAATGAAGAGCTAGTACTACTCGAGGACAATAAGGAACCATCGAGATTAAAGCCTTGATCTGATCACAAGACCTTAATTAATATGCTAACCATGGTCATGGTAACATGCAGATGGATCATTGGGACTAGGGATAATTGTCCATGAGGACTCGTAGTCGATATATGGGTTGCTTGCCTACTCACTTATAAATAAGAAATATCACTATCACTTATTCCAATTTATCCATTTGACACTTCCACTATCATCATGAACGGTTTCTCGCCGTGCCTAATTTCTCATCTACAAGACCTTCATGCACTTTTCGCATCTATACTTTTACGAAATTTACTTATTTCCTAAGAAAGTATCCTCTATCTTTTACTCACCACTTCCACCGTCAGCTTTTGTAGTCAATTCACTCAAGACTTGCGACACCTTGAGTGCGATAGAAAGGCCGCATAAAAACACTTACCTAGGCTCCTTATTGGAATCGTTATAAAAAACTAGAATTAATACTTCCGTGAAAACGTTCTCTGACGAACTTGTGCACTTGCAGGCCATCACCCTCGTTGATCGAACTAGCGGATGTTTGTCGATTGCGAGGTTTATCGTGCATCGATCCCCACAACAACCCTTAGCAAGTAACGAGGAGATGTATTATCCCATGGAAGGCTCCGAAAAACTAGTGCTCCATGTTTCGCACCTCCATCGGTATCCACATGTGCAACGAGGATGACACTGCATCGAGGCGAGATAAAGAACTCGCGGATGAAGTAGGAATGTGTCGATGAGGATCCGACAACACTCCATCGTCTGTCAATATTAGACTAGACGGGGTAGAAAACGGAGCAGTTGTGGGCGTTGGTGAAGATCTCCTCTAGGCGACGATGAGAACCACACGAAGAAGAGGAAGCAACGGCAGGCGGCGGTGGCAGCGGTGGTGGTGGCGGTGGCTTGGGATAGGGCATGGATTAGTATATCTTGCCCATGGCCCTCTCCCCTCAATATATAGGCAGATTCTCTCCTCAATATAGGAGAGTAGGACTAGGATTCGTATTCTACAAGGACTCCTTTTCCTTTCTTCCACCAATGAGATAGAGAGAGGAAGTCTGTATCAAATACGGAGTCTGCATCAAATATGGAGTCCTCCTCAAAACCAACTTAGGGGGCAAGTTTGAGACTAGGGATGATTCCTTCCCCCACAGGGCCTCGCCCCTTCTCCACCTGTCGACCATAGGGGAGGCCCTGGCTGATTCGGCCAGGGTTCCCTCCCTCTCACGCATGTGGGCCTAGTGGGCCCTTGTGTTCCTTTGGCCCATGGGACCCACTAGGATATTAATAAATAATACGAGTAATTTCTTATTTATTATTAATATTAATATTTATTCCGAAGCTTTCCAAATTAACTTCCGAACACCTCCGAATTAATTCAAAACCTTCCTAAAATATTCCCAACATCCTCTTTTAATGTCCGGAACAATTCCGTCCACTCTTGGTGATATCATGGACTCCTCTAGAATATTACGAGACACTCCAAAACTTTCTTTCTGAATTACTTCATCCAACTATCTTGACGAGGGGTAACCTCGGCAATGTTGATAGTGAAGGACTTAGGGTTTCGCGGAAAATAGAATGTTGGGGATTTCGTCGGATATCAGGAAAACAATGGAGTCAAAGTCGCCTAAATATTGGGAAATTGCACTATTACAAGTTGCCTGGGAGATTTTTGGTACCCTCGCTTGGGCGTCTCCCGTCCTATATATAATAGGCCGGGTCTCAAAGCTGTTTGAGGATAGGTTTTACATACGCGTGATTACAATACCAACACATTGTCAGTTCGGAGACTCTTTCCTAATACAATCAAAGTCTTTGTCGGCTGCTTCCTTAGGCTATCATCTGAAATCTTCATGGGCCGTAAGCCTTTTACCCAGTATAGGGCATCAAATCATAAGCATCCAAGTAATCGTACCTATGTTGGTAGCCCCGAGAATCTACTTGAACCGTAGTTTCAGGTTGAGTCTCAAAGTTCCTTTTTTTCCTTCTTTTCCTTTTTTATAAGGATTTGGTACACCGAGTCTGATGCTTCCGACGAATCAGGAATCAGTTAATTGGTCCTGGGCAAAAACAAGGTTGTCCTACTTTCGGTGTCCATCTTGCTTGAGGCGAAGAACTAGGTCCCCTACCATTGAGGACCTACGCCGCAATCATCGGTTGTGGTAATTTTGCAAGTTTTGCTGGTACATAGTTGCTCGTTGTAAGGCTTCATCTCGAGCTTCATCAAGTGCGTCCACATCATATTCGAGCGCTTCTCTTGATTCCTCTTTATCGTATGCAGCTACTCTTGGGGATTCATGTGACACTTCAACAGGAAGCATGACTTCTGCACCATGGACCAGAAATAAAGGTGTCTCTTGTGTCGAATTATTTGGGGTTGTACGTAAACTCCATAAGACATATGGTAATTCATCAACCCATGCTCCTTTTTCTCTGTCAAGTGGCGCTAGTAGTCCTTTCGTGAGTCCAGCATGTAACACCCCAAAAATATTAAGCAAGTTTAGCAACTTCAAATCACGCAAATGCCATGTTTGATTGCTACAAATGATAAAGAATAGTTTAAAGATGATTACTGCAAATGCCATGTTCAAAGATAAATAGTTTAAACCCTAGTTACCTCCGACCATTGTTCGTCGATGCCAGTGTCGTAGGGGTTCAGCGAAGCGATGTACTTATCTTGATCGTAGGTGCCCAAGAAGTGCGTGATCTGCTTGTGACCAGCGGGAGCCCCTCCTCGCCGGCGGAGCGCTCCTCTTCGGCGGCTCCATCAGTAGCGGGAACGGGGGTCTGGACGGGAACGGCGACTGCCATCGATGCCTCGACTAGGCCCTGGACAGGGACGACAACTACTTTCAACGCGTCGAGGGGGACCGGCGAGGAGACGGGGGCCTCCTCGCCGGCGGCCACGGAGGCGACGATGGCCACCTTATCCTCCTCGGCCATCGCCGGCGCGGACGGGGTATTCTCGGGAGTTTGCGGATGCTGGTGGGACAGTGGAGAGGGTTGCGTGGGGAAAGTGAGCGAGAGTGGTAGTGGGTGTGCGGGCAGGGGCTCTATAGTTAAGGTGGATGGAAGCAAGGCACTTTCGTTGCACCACCGTGTAACGCGCCGCGAAGTCTACTGCACCGTGCACCACGGCATGTGCACGGTACCTCATGTTTTTTCTCAGGCCATGCATGGCAGTTCTGTATTGAGCCGCATGCAAAGGGCGCACACACAATTTCTATCTACGAAGTTTGACATGGCCCTAAAATTGGCGATAGTTAAAAGTGGAAATGTAGAGGGGAAGGTAGGTGGCTGTACGGCGAGATTTGTGGGGTTGTGATAGATTCGGTAAAGGGATGTGTTGATGGCTGCGAGTGACTCTATGAAGCCGGAGACGTTCGGTCTCGTCGAGCTCAGCTGTTCGGCCTTCGGATAGCGTGTGCAAGCTTCTTACGGTGGGCCCCAGTTGGAAGTGAGGTTGAGAGCCACTGCGTAAAAAATAGGATGTGTCTTATTAAAATCAAGTGGCAATAAATTGTAGCTGTCCATCGACGACTATGCACTCGATGATGCATGTGTTGTGGCATAGTAGTAGCAGTAGTAGGCTTTTCAGACTTGATTAAACGTGACATGACCACTCGACGACTTTTTCCATGGACGACATCGTGTTCCTTCTTGTAGAGGGAAACGTCAAGATGAGGCCTCGTCAAGATGCTAGCTTGTTAACTGGCAGGTTGAAAGAGTACACTTTTCCTCTCTCGCTAAACATGTATGTTTCATTTTGCCCAAATTGGTAGCAAATCTAGAGAAGATTCTCTCTTCGATAATTCGTTCCCTTTTGGACCTCTTTTGGCCACCGATCAGGTAGAAAATCTAGAGAAGCAAATCACACCAGGCAGAATACATTCATTCAGAAAACAAAACAAATGTAGATATAGCTATGCGCAGCTAAATAGGATATAGCGATAGAAAGTAGGTTGCTTAACGAGGTTCGATGCATTCAGCCAGAAATAGGATGCAAGCAAAATACAGAAAATCAAAAAAGCTGCTTAGCAGCAGCAGCCGCCACAGATGCATATACATTCAAGCAGACATCCAACCCGTTCATTCGCTAGCGCCTCCACCTCCCTCCGGTGCCTCCGCCACTTCTTGCTGCCCAGTCCCTTGATCTTGGGGGCCTTGGGCCTAATTGGAGGCATGCAACCCTCTTTGATGGCCACCCGCTAGAGGTTTCGAAGGTGAATGCCGAGAGCCCGGTGTTCAGCGATGTAAGCATTGATGTTCATGATCTCGTGCTTGCCGCCTTTATGGATGCCGGAGCCCGTGGCCTCTGCATGTTTCAGTAAGGTGTTGAAGTCAGTGCCGTCGGCGTGACTCACCCAGTAGTAGGAGCAGTTGTACTCACCGCGCCTGAGGAAGTCGTCGTACTGGCCGGCCCACAGCCTCCTCAGCACCTGACAAGCCTTGGTGTGAATGGACTCGTCATCGCTGTAGACGTCGCTGCTCGAATCCTATTGGAAGAAAATGAAAATGGGGGAGTAGATGATGTAAGAAGATCGAGCAATCGAAATGCGAACAAGCAAATCCTAATAAACCAAGATCTAGCATCCAACGATGGGAACGGTAGAAGAACCAGGGGAGGGGAGCAAACCCAAGTTACCTCCGACCATGGGTCGTCGATGCCGGTGCCTTAGGGGTTCAACAGAGTGATGTACTTATCTGGATCGTAGGTGCCCAAGAAGTGCGTAATCTGCTTGTGACCGGCGGGGCTCTCCTCGCCGGCGGGGGGCTCCCCTTCGGTGGCTCTGCCAGTAGCAGGGACGGGGGACTGGACGGGAACGACGGCTGCCATCGATCCCTCGATTGGGCCCTGGACAGGGACGACGGCTGCTTTCAAAGCATTGAGGGGGACCGGCGAGGAGACGGGTGCCTCCTCGCCGGCGGCCACGGAGGCGACGATGGCCACCTTATCCTCCTCGGCCATCACCGGCGCGGACGGGGTATTCTCGGGAGTTTGCGGATGCTGGTGGGACAGTGGAGAGGGTTGCGTGGGGACAGTGAGCGAGAGTGGTAGTGGGTGTGCGGATAGGGGCTCTATAGTTAAGGTGGATGGAAGCAAGGCACGTTTCGTTGCACCACCGTGCAACGCGCTGCGTAGTCTACTGCACAGTGCACCGCGACACGTGCATGGTACGTCACATTTTTTCTGGGGCCATGCATGGCAGTTCTGTATTGAGCCGCATGCAAAGGGCGCACACAGAATTTCTATGTACGAAGTTTGACACGGCCCTAAAATTGGCGATAGTTAAAAGTGGAAATGTAGAGCGGAAGGTAGGTGGCTGTACGGCGAGATTTGTGGGGTTGTGATAGATTCGGTAAAGGGATGTGTTGATGGCTGCGAGTGACTCGATGAAGCCGGAGACGTTCGGTCTCGTCGAGCTCAGCTGTTCGGCCTCCGGCTAGCACGTGCAAGCTTCTTATGGTGGGCCCCAGTTGGAAGTGAGATTGAGAGCCGCTGCATAAAAAATAGGATGTGTCTTATTAAAATCAAGTGGCAATAAATTGCAGTTGTCCCATGCACTCGATGACGCATGTGTTGTGGCATAGTAGTAGCAGTAGTAGGCTTTTCAGACTTGATTAAACATGACATGACCACTCTCTCTGCCCAGAGGGAGATGTCAAGATGGGGCCTCGTCAAGATGGTAGCTCGTTAACTGGCAGTTTGAAAGAGTACACTTTTCCTCTCTCTGCCCAAATTGGTAGCAAATCTAGAGAAGATTCTCACTTTGATAATTCGTTCCCTTTTGGACCTCTTTTTGCCTGCGATCAGGTAGAAAATCTAGAGCAGCAAATCACACCAGGCAGAATACATTCATTCAGAAAACAAAACAAATGTAGATATAGCTGTGCACAGCTAAATAGGATATAGCGATAGAAAGTAGCTTGCTTAACGAGGTTCGATGCATTCAGCCAGAAATAGGATGCAAGCAAAATATAGAAAATCAAAAAAGCTGCTTAGCAGTAGCAGCCGCCACAGATGCAGATACATTCAAGGAGACATCCAACCCGTTCATTCGCCAGCACCTCCACCTCCCTCTAGCGTCTCTGCCACTTCTTGCTGCCTAGTCCCTTGATCTTGGGGGCCTTGGGCCTAATTGGAGGCATGCGACCCTCTTTGATGGCCACCCGCTGGAGGTTTCGAAGGTGAATGCCGAGAGCCCGGTGTTTAGCGATGTAGGCATTGATGTTCACGATCTCGCGCTTGCCGCCTTTGTGGATGCCGGAGCCCGCGGCCTCTGCATGCGTCAGTAAGGTGTTGAAGTCAGTGCCGACAGCATGACTCACCCAGCAGTAGGCGATCCCCTTGAGGAAGGAGCAGCTGTACTCACCGCGCCTGAGGAAGTCGTCGTACTGGCCGGCCCACAGCCTCCTCAACACCTGACGAGCCTTGGTGTGAATGGACTCGTCATCGCTGCAGATGTCGCTGCTCGAAACCTATTGGAAGAAAAGGAAAATGGGGGAGTAGATGATGTAAGAAGATTGAGAAATCAAAATGCGAACAAGGAAATCCTAATAAACCAAGATCTAGCATCCAACGATGGGAACGGTAGAAGCACCAGGGGAGGGGAGCAAACCCTAGTTACCTCCGACCATGGGTCGTCAATGTCGGTGTCGTTGGGGTTCAGCGGAGCGTGTACTTATCTCGATCGTAGGTGCCCAAGAAGTGCGTGATCTGCTTGTGACTGGCGGGGGTCTCCTCGCCGGCGGGGGCCTCCCCTTCGGCGGCTCTATTGGTAGCGGGGACAGGGGCCTAGACGGGAACGGCGGCTGCCATCGATGCCTCGACTGGGGCCTGGACAGGGACGGCAGCTGCTTTCAACGCATCGAGGGGGACCAGCGAGGAGACGAGGGCCTCCTTGCCAGCGGCCATGGAGGCGACGATGGCCACCTTATCCTCCTCGGCCATCGCCAGCACGGACGGGGTATTCTCGAGAGATTGCGGATGCTGGTGGGACAGTGGAGAGGGTTGCGTGGGGATAGTGAGCGAGAGTGGTAGTGGGTGTGCGGGGAGGGGCTCTATAGTTAAGGTGAATGGAAGCAAGGCACGTTTTGTTGCACCACCGTGCAACGCGCCGCGCAGTATACTGCACAGTGCACCAGGACACGTGCACGGTACGTCATGTTTTTTCTCGGGCCATGCATGGAAATTCTGTATTGAGCCGCATGCAAAGGGCACACACACAATTTCTATGTACGAAGTTTGACACGGCCCTAAAATTGGCGATAGTTAAAAGTGGAAATGTAGAGGGGAAGGTAGGTGGCTGTACGACGAGATTTGTGGGGTTGTGATACATTCGGTAAAGGGATGTGTTGATGGCTGCGAGTGAATCGATGAAGCCGGAGACGTTCGGTCTCGTCGAGCTCAGCTGTTCGGCCTCGAGCTAGCGCGTGGAAGCTTCTTACGGTGGGTCCCAGTTGGAAGTGAGATTGAGAGCCGCTGCGTAAAAAATAGGATGTGTCTTATTAAAATCAAGTGGAAATAAATTGCAGTTGTCCATCGACGACCGTGCACTCGATGACGCATGTGTTGTGGCATAGTAGTAGCAGTAGTAGGCTTTTCAGACTTGATTAAACGTGACATGACCACTCGATGACTTTTTCCATGGACGACATCGTGTTCCTTCTTGTAGAGGGAGACGTCAAGATGGGGCCTCGTCAAGATGGTAGCTCGTTAACTGGCAGTTTGAAAGCGTACACTTTTGCCCTCTCGCTAAACATATATGTTTCACTTTGCCCAAATTGGTAGCAAATCTAGATAAGATTCTCTCTTCGATAATTTGTTCCCTTTTGGACCTCTTTTTGCCTGCGATCAGGTAGAAAATCTAGAGCAGCAAATCACACCAGGCAGAATACATTCATTCAGAAAACAAAACAAATGTAGATATAGCTGTGCGCAGCTAAATAGGATATAGCGATAGAAAGTAGGTTGCTTAACAAGGTTCGATGCATTCAGCTAGAAATAGGATGCAAGCAAAATATAGAAAATCAAAAAAGCTGCTTAGGAGCAGCAGCTGCCACAGATGCAAATCCATTCAAGGAGACATCTAACCCGTTCATTTGCCAGCGCCTCCACCTCGCTCCGGTGCCTCCGCCACTTCTTGTTGCCTAGTCCCTTGATCTTGGGGGCCTTGGGCCTAATTGGGGGCATGCAACCCTCTTTGATGGCCACCCGCTGGAGGTTTCGAAGGTGAATGCCGAGAGCCTGAAGTTCAGTGATGTAGGCGTTGATGTTCACAATCTCGCGCTTGCCGCCTTTGTGGATGCCGGAGCCTGCGCCCTCTGCATGCTTCAGTAAGGTGTTGAATTCGGTGCCGCCGGCGTGACTCACCCAGCAGTAGGCGATCCCCTTGCGGAAGGGGCAGCTATACTCACCGCGCCCGAGGAAGTCGTTGTACAGGCCGGCCCGCAGCCTCCTCAGCACCTGACGAGCCTTGGTGTGAATGGACTCGTCATCGCTGTAGACGTCGCTGCCGGAAACCTATTGGAAGAAAAGGAAAATGGGGGAGTAGATGATGTAAGATGATCGAGCAATCGAAAGATGAACAAGCGAATCCAAATAAACCAAGATCTAGCATCCAACGATGGGAACGGTAGAAGAACCAGGGGAGGGGAGCAAACCCTACTTACCTCCGACCATCGGTCGTCGATGCCGGTGCCGTAGGGGTTCAGCGGAGCGATGTACTTATCTGGATCGTAGGTGCCCAAGAAGTGCGTGATCTGCTTGTGACCGGCGGGGCTCTCCTCGCCGGCAGGGGGCTGCCCTTCGGCGACTCCGTCGGTAGCGGGGACGGGGGCCTGGACGAGAACGACGGCTGCCATCGATGCCTCGACTGGGGCCTGGACAGGGACGACGGATGCTTTCAACACGTTGAGCGGGACCGGCGAGGAGACGGGGGCCTCCTCGCTGGCAGCCACGGAGGCGACGATGGGCACCTTATCCTCCTCGGCCATCGCCGGCGCGGATGGGGTATTCTCGGGAGTTTGCGGATGCTGGTGGGACAGTGGAGAGGGTTGCGTGGGGACAGTGAGCGAGAGTGGTAGTGGGTGTGCGGAGAGGGGCTCTATAGTTAAGGTGGATGGAAGCAAGGCACGTTTCGTTGCACCACCGTGCAACGCACCGCGCAGTCTACTGCACAGTGCACCACGACACGTGCACGGTACGTCACATTTTTTCTTGGGCCATGCATGGCAGTTCTGTATTGAGCCGCATGCAAAGGGCGCACACACAATTTCTATGTACGAAGTTTGACACGGCCCTAAAATTGGCGATAGTTAAAAGTGGAAATGTAGAGGGGAAGGTAGGTGGCTGTACGGCGAGATTTGTGGGGTTGTGATAGATTCGGTAAAAGGATGTGTTGATGGCTGCGAGTGACTTGATGAAGCCAGAGACGTTTGGTCTCATCGAGCTCAGCTGTTCGTCCTCTGGCTAGCACATGCAAGCTTCTTACGGTGGGCCCCAGTTGGAAGTGAGATTGAGAGCCGCTGAGTAAAAAATAGGATGTGTCTTATTAAAATCAAGTGGCAATAAATTGCAGCTGTCCATCGACGACCATGCACTCGATGACGCATGTGTTGTGGCATAGTAGTAGCAGTAGTAGACTTTTCAGACTTGATTAAACGTAACATGACCACTCGATGACTTTTACCATGGATGGCATCGTGTTCCTTCTTGTAGAAGGAGACGTCAAGATGAGGCCTCGTCAAGATGGTAGCTCGTTAACTGGCAGTTTGAAAGAGTACACTTTTCCTCTCTCGCTAAACAGATATGTTTCATTTTGCCCAAATTGGTAGCAAATCTAGAGAAGATTTTCTCTTCGATAATATGTTCCCTTTTGGACCTCTTTTTGCCTCCAATCAGGTAGTAAATCTAGAGCAGCAAATCACACCAGGCAGAATACATTCATTCAGAAAACAAAACAAATGTAGAAATAGATGTGCGTAGCTAAATAGGATATAGCGATAGAAAGTAGGTTGCTTAACGAGGTTCGATGCATTCAGCCAGAAATAGGATGCAAGCAAAATATAGAAAATCAATAAAGCTGCTTAGCAGTAGCAGCCGCCACAGATGTAGATACATTCAAGGAGACATCCAACCCATTCATTAGCCAGCGCCTCCACCTCCCTTCGGCGCCTCCGCCACTTCTTGCTGCCCAGTCCCTTGATCTTTGGGGCCTTGGGCCTAATTGGAGGCATGCGACCCTCTTTGATGGCCACCCGCTGGAGGTTTCGAAGGTGAATACCGAGAGCCCGGTGTTTAGCGATATAGGCGTTGATGTTCACGATCACGCACTTGCCGCCTTTGTGGATGTCGGAGCCCGCGACCTCTGCATGCTTCAGTAAGGTGTTGAAGTCAGTGCCGCCGGCTTTACTCAACCAACAGTAGGCGATCCCCTTGCGGAAGGAGCAGTTGTACTCACCACGCTTGAGGAAGTCGTCGTACTGGCCGGCCCGCAGCCTCCTTAGCACCTGACGAGCCTTGGTGTGAATGGACTCGGCATCGCTGCAGATGTCGCTGCTTGAGACCTATTGGTAGAAATGGAAAATGGGGGAGTAGATGATGTAAGAAGATCAAGCAATCGAAATGCGAACAAGCAAATCCTGATAAACCAATATCTAGCATCGAACGATGGAACGGTAGAAGACAAGGGGAGGGGAGCAAACCCTAGTTACCTCCGACCATGGGTCGTCGATGCCGTTGTCGTAGGGGTTCAGCGGAGCGATGTACTTATCTAGATCGTAGGTTCCCAAGAAGTGCGTGATCTTCTTGTGACCGGCGGGGGCCTCCTCGCCGGCGGGGGGCTCCCCTTCGGCGGCTCCGTCGGTAGCGGGGATGGGGGCCTGGACGGGAACGGCGGCTTCCATCGATGCCTCAACTGGCGCCTGGACAGGGACGGCGGCTGCTTTCAATGCGTCGAGGGGGACCAGCGAGGAGACAGGGGCCTCCTCGCCGGCGGCTACGGAGGCGACGATGGCCACCTTATCCTCCTCGGCCATCGTCGGCGCGGACGGGGTATTCTCGGGAGTTTGTGGATGCTGGTGGGATAGTGGAGAGGGTTGCGTGGGGACAATGAGCGAGAGTGGTAGTGGGTGTGCAGGGAGGGTCTCTATAGTTAAGGTGGATGGAAGCAAGGCACTTTCGTTGCACCACCGTGCAACGCGCCGCGAAGTCTACTGCACCGTGCACCGCGGCACGTGCACGGTACGTCACGTTTTTTCTCAGGCCATGCGTGGCTGTTCTGTATTGAGCCGCATGCAAAGGGCGGACACACAATTTCTATATATGAAGTTTGACACGGCCCTAAAACTGGCGATAGTTAAAAGTGGAAATGTAGAGGGGAATGTAGGTGGCTGTATGGCGAGATTTGTGGGGCTGTGATAGATTCGGTAAAGGGATGTGTTGATGGCTGCGGGTGACTCGATGAAGCCGGAGACGTTCGGTTTCGTCGAGCTCAGCTGTTCGGCCTCCGGATAGCGCGTGCAAGCTTCTTACGGTGGGCCCCAGTTGGAAGTGAGAATGAGAGCCGCTGCGTAAAAAATAGGATGTGTCTTATTAAAATCAAGTGGCAATAAATTGTAGCTGTCCATCGACGACAATGCACTCGATCACGCATGTGTTGTGGCATAGTAGTAGAAGTAGTAGGCTTTTCAGACTTGATTAAACATGACATGACCACTCGACGACTTTTTCCATGGACGACATCGTGTTCCTTCTTGTAGAGGGAGACGTCAAGATGAGGCCTCGTCTAGATGGTAGCTCGTTAACTGGCAGGTTGAAAGAGTACACTTTTCCTCTCTCGCTAAACAGATATGTTTCATTTTGCCCAAATTGGTAGCAAATCTAGAGAAGATTCTCTCTTCGATAATTCGGTCCCTTTTGGACCTCTTTTTGCCTCCGATCAGGTAGAAAATCTAGAGCAGCAAATCACACCAGGCAGAATACATTCATTCATAAACCAAAACAAATGTAGATATATCTATTCACAGCTAAATAGGATATAGCGATAGAAAGTAGGTTGCTTAACGAGGTTCGATGCATTCAGCCAGAAATAGGATGCAAGCAAAATATAGAAAATCAAAAAGCTTCTTAGCAGCAGAAGCCGCCACAGATACATATACATTCAAGGAGACATCCAAACCGTTCATTCGCCAGCGCCTCCACCTCCCTCCGGCACCTCCGCCACTTCTTGCTGCCCAGTCCCTTGATCTTGGGGGCCTTGGGCCTAATTGGAGGCATGCAACCCTCTTTGATGGCCACCTGCTGGAGGTTTCGAAGGTGAATGCCGAGAGCCTGGTGTTCAGCGATGTAGGCGTTGATGTTCACGATCTCGCGCTTGCCGCCTTTGTGGATGCCGGACCCCACGACCTCTGCATGCTTCAGTAAGGTGTTGAAGTCAGTGCCGCCGGCGTGACCCTCCCAGCAGTAGACGATCCCCTTGCGCAAGGAGCAGCTGTACTCACCGCGCCTAAGGAAATCATCGTACTGGCCGGCCCGCAGCCTCCTCAGCACCTAACGAGCCTTGGTGTGAATGGACTCGTCATCGCTACAAACGTCGCTGCTCGAAACCCATTGGAAGAAAATGAAAATGGGGGAGTAGATGATGTAAGCAGATCAAGCAATCGAAATGCGAACAAGAAAATCCTAATAAACCAAGATCTAGCATCCAACGATGGGAACGGTAGAAGAACAGGGGAGCGGAGCAAACCCTAGTTACCTCCGACCATGGGTCGTCGATGTCGGTGCCGTAGGGGTTCAGGGGAGCGATGTACTTATCTGGATCATAGGTGCCCAAGAAGTGCGTGATCTACTTGTGACTGGCGGGGCTCTCCTCGCCAGCGGGGGGCTCCCCTTCGGCGGCTCCGTCAGTAGCAGGGACGGGGGCCTGGAAGGGAACAACGGCTGCCATCGATCCCTCGACTGGGGCCTGGACAGGGACGACGGCTACTTTCAACACGTCGAGGGGGACCAGCGAGGAGACAGGGGCCTCCTCGCCGGCGGCTACGGAGGCGACGATGGCCACCTTATCCTCCTCGGCCATCGCCGGCGCGGACGGGGTATTCTCGGGAGTTTGTGGATGCTGGTGGGACAGTGGAGAGGGTTGCGTGGGGACAGTGAGCGAGAGTGGTAGTGGGTGTGCGGGGAGGGGCTCTATAGTTAAGGTGGATGGAAGCAAGGCACGTTTTGTTGCACCACCGTGCAACGCGCCGTGCAGTCTACTGCACAGTGCACCGCGACACGTGCACGGTACGTCACATTTTTTGCTCGGGCCATGCATGGCAGTTCTGTATTGAGTCGCATGCAAAGGGCGCACACACAATTTCTATGTACGAAGTTTGACACGGCCCTAAAATTGGCGATAGTTAAAAGTGGAAATGTAGAGGGGAAGGTAGGTGGCTGTACGACGAGATTTGTGGGGTTGTGATAGATTCGGTAAAAGGATGTGTTGATGGCTGCGAGTGAATCGATGAAGCCGGAGACGTTCGGTCTCGTCGAGCTCAGCTGTTCGGCCTCGAGCTAGCGCGTGGAAGCTTCTTACGGTGGGTCCCAGTTGGAAGTGAGATTGAGAGCTGCTGCGTAAAAAATAGGATGTGTCTTATTAAAATCAAGTGGCAATAAATTGCAGTTGACCATCGACGACCGTGCACTCGATGATGCATGTGTTGTGGCATAGTAGTAGCAGTAGTAGGCTTTTCAGACTTGATTAAATGTGACATAAACCACTCGACGTCTTTTTCCATGGACGGCATCGTGTTCCTTCTTGTAGAGGGAGACGTCAAGATGGGGCCTCGTCGAGATGGTATCTCGTTAACTAGCAGTTGGAAAGAGTACACTTTTTCCCTCTCGCTAAACATATATGTTTCATTTTTCCCAAATTGGTAGCAAATCTAGAGAAGATTCTCTCTTCGATAATTTGTTCCCTTTTGGACCTCTTTTTGCCTGCGATCAGTAGAAAATCTAGAGCAGCAAATCACACCAGGCAGAATACATTCATTCAGAAAACAAAACAAATGTAGATATAGCTGTGCGCAGCTAAATAGGATATAGCGATAGAAAGTAGGTTGCTTAACAAGGTTCGATGCATTCAGCTAGAAATAGGATGCAAGCAAAATATAGAAAATCAAAAAAGCTGCTTAGCAGCAGCAGCCGCCACAGATGCAGATACATTCAAGGAGACATGCAGATACATTCAAGGAGACATCCAACCCGTTCATTCGCCAGCGCCTCCACCTCCCTCCGACGCCTCTGCCATTTCTTGCTGCCTAGTCCCTTGATCTTGGGGGCCTTGGGCCTAATTGGAGGCATGCTACCCTCTTTGATGGCCACCCGCTGGAGGTTTCGAAGGTGAATGCCGAGAGCCCGGCGTTCAGTGATGTAGGCGTTGATGTTCACGATCTCGCGCTTGCCGCCTTTGTGGATGCCAGAGCCTGTGCCCTCTGCATGCTTCAGTAAGGTGTTGAATTCGGTGCCGCCGGCGTGACTCACCTAGCAGTAGGCGATCCCCTTGCGGAAGGGGCAGCTATACTCGCCGCGCCCGAGGAAGTCATCGTACTGGCCGACCCGCAGCCTCCTCAGCACCTGACGAGCCTTGGTGTGAATGGACTTGTCATCGCTGTAGACGTCGCTGCCGGAAACCTATTGGAAGAAAAGGAAAATGGGGGAGTAGATGATGTAAGAAGATCGAGCAATCGAAAGGAGAACAAGAGAATCCAAATAAACCACGATCTAGCATCCAACGATGGGAATGGTAGAAGAACTAGGTGTGGGGAGCAAACCCTACTTACCTCCGACCATGGGTCGTCGATGCCAGTGCCGTAGGGGTTCAGCGGAGCGATGTACTTATCTGGATCGTAGGTGCCCAAGAAGTGCGTGATCTGCTTGTGACCGGTGGGGCTCTCCTCGCCGGCGGGGGGCTCCCCTTCGGCGGCTCCGTCGGTAGAGGGGACGGGGGCCTGGACGGGAACGACGGCTGCCATTGATGCCTCGACTGGGGCCTGGATAGGGACGGCGGCTTCTTTCAACTCGTCGATGGGGACCGGTGAGGAGACGAGGGCCTCCTCGCCGGTGTCCACGGAGGCGACGATGGCCACCTTATCCTCCTCGGCCATCACAGGCGCGGACGGGGTATTATCGGGAGTTTGCGGATGCTGGTGGGACAGTGGAGAGGGTTGCATGGGGACTGTGAGTGAGAGTGGTAGTGGATGTGCGGAGAGGGGCTCTATATTTAAGGTGGATGGAAGTAAGGCACGTTTCGTTGCACCACCGTGCAACACGCCGCACGTACTACTGCACCGTTCACCGCGACACGCGCACGGTACGTCACGTTTTTTTCCTGGGCCATGCATGGCAGTTCTGTATTGAGCTGCATGCAAAGGGCGCACACACAATTTCTATGTACGAAGTTTGACAAGGCCCTAAAATTGGCGATTGAGAGCCGCTGCGTAAAAAATGGGATATGTCTTATTAAAATCAAGTGGCAATAAATTGCAGCCGTGCATCGACGACCGTGCACTCGATGACTCATGTGTTGTGGCGTAGTAGTAATAGTAGTAGGCTTTTCAGACTTGATTAAACATGACATGACCGCTCGACGACTTTTTCCATGGACGACATCGTGTTCCTTCTTGTAGAAGTCTCGCTGAGGGAGACGTCCGTGTTGTCTCACGCTGTACTGTGAAGGGCACGACGTGTGCAACGATCATCGTTGGATCGCACAGAATCAACGGTTGGTGCGCACGATCTGCGTGACAAGGGTGAGCACAGGTTTGTGCTTCTACGAAAGATAGAGAGGGGAGGGGCAAAACTGAGTAGTACCACATAAAACCAAGGGCAAAAGTGAGTAGTATAAAATGGAAAGTGAGTGTCTTGTAGAATGAAATACATCGTGGCATACATGAAATTATGCCAAGATAGATCCACTAGAGTTCATTGCATGCGTGTTCTTCTCGCAAACCATATCATGAACCCCACCCAGTGTCATTGCATGTGTGTTCTTCTCATTAACCACACATGGATCCACCAGTGTCATTACATGTCTGCTCTTTTCATTAACCACAGTTAGAGTCATTGCATGTGTGTTCTTTTCACAAACCACATATCACCAGTGTCATTGCATGTGTGTCCTTCCCATGAACCACACATGGATCCACCAGTGTCATTGCATGTGTGTCCTTCTCACAAACCACATATGGATCCACTAGTGTCATTGCATGTGTGTTCTTCTCACAAACAACGTAAGGATCCACTGGTGTCATTGGATGTGTGTTCCTCTCATAGACCACACATGGATCCACCGGTGTCATCGCATGTCTGCTCTTTTCATGAACCACATCTAGAGTCATTGCATGTGTGTTCTTCCCACAGACCTCACATGGATCCACCAGTGTCATTGCATGTGTGTTCTTCTCACAAACCACATATGGATCCACCAGTGTCATTGGATGTGTGTTCCTCCCACAGACCACACATGGATCCACCGGTGTCATTGCATGTCTGCTCCTTTCATGAACCATAGTTAGATTCATTGCATGGGTGATCCTCTCACAGACCACACATGGATCCACCAGTGACATTGGATGTGTGTTCTTCTCATGAACCACATCTAGAGTCATTTGATGTGTGTTCTTTCCATGAACCACATCTAGAGTCCTTGCATGTGTGTTCTTCTCACAAACCACATAAGGATACACCAGACTCATTGTATGTGTGTTCTTCCCATGAACCACATCTATAGTCATTGCATGTGTGTTCTTCTTGCAAACCATATCATGAACCACACCCAGTGTCTTTGCATGTGTGTTATTCTCATCAACCACACATGGATCCACCAGTGTCATTGCATGTCTGCTCTTTTCATTAACCACAGTTAGAGTCATTGCATGTTTGTTCTTTTCACAAACCACATATCACCAGTGTCATTGCATGTGTGTTCTTCCCATGAACCACACATGGATCCACCACTATCATTGCATGTGTGCCCTTCTCACAAACAACATATGAATCCACCATTGTCATTGCATGTGTGTTCTTCTCATGAACCACAGCTAGAGTCATTGCATGTGTGTTCTTCTGACAAGCCATATCATGAACCACACCCAGTGTTATTGCATGTCTACTCTTTTCATGAACCATAGTTAGAGTCATTGCATGTGTGTTCTTCTCACAAACCACATAAGGATACACCAGACTCATTGCATGTGTGTTCTTCCCATGAACCAAAGCTAGAGTCATTGCATGTGTGTTCTTCTCGCAAACCATATCATGAACCACACCCAGTGTCATTGCATGTGTGTTCTTCTCATTAACCACACATGGATCCACCAGTGTCATTGCATGTCTGCTCTTTTCATTAACCACAGTTAGAGTCATTGCATGTGTGTTCTTTTCACAAACCACATATCACTACTGTCATTGCATGTGTGTCCTTCCCATGAACCACACATGGATCCACCAGTGTCATTGCATGTGTGTCCTTCTCACAAACCACATATGGATCCACCAGTGTCATTGCATGTGTGTTCTTCTCACAAACCACATAAGGATACACCAGACTCATTGCATGTTTCTTCTTCCCATGAACCAAAGCTAGAGTCATTGCATGTGCATTCTTCTTGCAAACCATATCATGAACCACACCCAGTGTGATTGCACCTGTGTTCTTCTCATTAACCACACATGGATCCACCAGTGTCATTGCATGTGTGCTCTTTTCATTAACCACAGTTAGAGTCATTGCATGTCTGTTCTTTTCACAAACCACATATCACCAGTGTCATTGCATGTGTTGTCTTCCCATGAACCACACATGGATCCACTAGTGTCATTGCATGTGTGTCCTTCTCACAAACCACATATGGATCCACTAGTGTCATTGCATGTGTGTCGTTCTCACAAACCACATACGGATCCACCAGTGTCATTGCATGTGTGTCCTTCTCACAAACAACATATGGATCCACCAGTGTCATTGCATGTGTGTTCTTTTCACGGACCACATATCACCAGTGTCATTGCATGTGTGTTCTTCTCACAAACCACGTAAGGATCCACCAGTGTCATTGGATGTTTGTTCCTCTCATAGACCACACATGGATCCATCGGTGTCATCACATGTCTGCTCTTTTCATGAACCACATCTAGAGTCATTGCATGTGTGTTCTTCCCACATACCACACTTGGATCCACCAGTGTCATTGCATGTGTGTTTTTCTCACAAACCACATATGGATCCAGAAGTGTCATTGGATGTGTGTTCCTCCCACAGACCAGACATGGATCCACCGGTGGCATTGCATGTGTGCTCCTTTCCTGAACCACAGTTAGAGTCATTGCATGTGTGATCCTCTCACAGACCACACATGGACCCACCAGTGTCATTGGATGTGTGTTCTTCTCATGAACCACACCCAGTGTCATTGCATATCTGCTCTTTTCATGAACCACAGTTAGAGTCATTGCATGTGTGTTCTTCTCACAAACCACATAAGGATACACCAGACTCATTGCATGTGTGTTCTTCCCATGAACCAAAGCTAGAGTCATTGCATGTGTGTTCTTCTCGCAAACCATATCATGAACCGCACCCAGAGTCATTGCATGTGTGCTCTTCTCACAAACCATATCATGAGCCACACCCAGTGTCATTGCATGTCTGCTCTTTTCATTAACCACAGCTAGAGTCATTGCATGTCTGCTCTTTTCACAAACCACATATCACCAGTGTCATTGCATGTGTGTTCTTCCCACAAACCACACATGGATTCACCAATGTCATTGCATGTGTGTCCTTCCCATGAACCACACATGGATCCACCAGTGTCATTGCATGTGTGTCCTTCTCACAAACCACATATGGATCCACCAGTGTCATTGCATGTGTGTTCTTTTCACAGACCACGTAAGGATCCACCAGTGTCATTGCATGTGTGTTCCTCTCATAGACCACACATGGATCCACCGGTGTCATCTCATGTCTGCTCTTTTCATGAACAACAGTTAGTCATTGCAGGTGTGTTCTTCTCATGAACCACAACTAGAGTCATTGCATGTGTGTTCTTCTCATGAACCACAGCTAGAGTCATTGCAAGTCTGTTCTTCTCACAAACCATATTATGAACCACACCCAGTGTCATTGCATGTGTGTTCTTCTCATTAACAACACATGGATCCACCAGTGTCATTGCATGTCTGCTCTTTTCATGAACCACAGTTAGAGTCATTGCATGTATGTTCCTTTCACAAAACACATATCACTAGTGGCATTGCATGTGTGTTCTTCCCACAGACCAACCATGGATCCACCAGTTTCATTCATGTGTGTCCTTCCCATGAACCACACATGGATCCACCAGTGTCGTTGCATGTGTGTCTTTCTCACAAACCACATATGGATCCACCAGTGTAATTGCATGTGTGTTCTTCTCACAGACCATGTAAGGATCCACCGGTTGCATTGCATGTATGTTCCTCTCATAGACCACACATGGATCCACCGGTGTCATCGCATTTCTGCTCCTTTCATGAACAACTGTTAGAGTCATTGCATGTGTGTTCTTCAAATGAACCACAGCTAGAGTCATTGCATGTGTGTTCTTCTCACAAACCATATCATGAACCACACCCAGTGTTATTGCATGTCTGCTCTTTTCATGAAGCACAGTTAGAGTCATTGCATGTGTGTTCTTCTCACAAACCACATAAGGATACACCAGACTCATTGCATGTGTGTTCTTCCCATGAACCAAAGCTAGAGTCATTGCACGTGTGTTCTTCTCACAAACCATATCATGAACCACACCCAGTGTCATTGCATGTGTGTTCTTCTCATTGACCACACATGGATCCACCAGTGTCATTGCATTCTACTCTTTTCATTAACCACAGTTAGAGTCATTGCATGTCTGTTCTTTTCACAAACCACATATCACCAGTGTCATTGCATGTGTGTTCTTCCCATGAACCACACATGGATCCACTAGTGTCATTGCATGTGTGTCCTTCTCACAAACCACATATGGATCCACTAGTGTCATTGCATGTGTGTCGTTCTCACAAACCACATACGGATCCACCAGTGTCACTGCATGTGTGTCCTTCTCACAAACAACATATGGATCCACCAGTGTCATTGCATGTGTGTTCTTTTCACGGACCACATATCACCAGTGTCATTGCATGTGTGTTCTTCTCACAAACCACGTAAGGATCCACCGATGTCATTGGATATTTGTTCCTCTCATAGACCACACATGGATCCACCGGTTTCATCGCATGTCTGCTCTTTTCTTGAACCACATCTAGAGTCATTGCATGTGTGTTCTTCCCACAGAACACACTTGGATCCACCAGTGTCATTGCATGTGTGTTTTTCTCACAAACCACATATGGATCCAGAAGTGTCATTGGATGTGTGTTCCTCCCACATACCAGACATGGATCCACCGGTGGCATTGCATGTCTGCTCCTTTCCTGAACCATAGTTAGATTCATTGCATGGGTGATCATCTCACAGACCACACATGGATCCACTAGTGACATTGGATGTGTGTTCTTCTCATGAACCACAGCTAGAGTCATTTGATGTGAGTTCTTTCCATGAACCACATCTAGAGACCTTGCATGTGTGTTCTTCTCACAAACCACATAAGGATACATCAGACTCAGTGCATGTGTGTTCTTCCCATGAACCACAGCTAGAGTCATTGCATGTGTGTTCTTCTGGCAAACCATATCATGAACCACACCCAGTGTCTTTGCATGTGTGTTATTCTCATCAACCACACATGGATCCACCAGTGTCATTGCATGTCTGCTCTTTTCATTAACCACAGTTAGAGTCATTGCATGTCTGTTCTTTTCACAAACCACATATCACCACTGTCATTGCATGTGTGTTCTTCCCATGAACCACACATGGATCCACCACTGTCATTGCATGTGTGCCCTTCTCACAAATAACATATGGATCCACCAGTGTCATTGCATGTGTGTCCTTCTAAACAAACCACATAATGGATCCCCAGTGTCATTGGCATGTGTGTTCTTTTCACAGACCACGTAAGGATCCACCGGTGTCATTGGATGTGTGTTCTTCTCACACACCACGTAAGGATCCACCGGTGTCATCGCATGTATGCTATTTTGATGAACCACATCTAGAGTCATTGCATGTGTGTTCTTCCCACAGACACACATGGATCCACTAGTGTCATTGCATGTGT